>CANIUD010000375.1:0-147500 GCA_947470075.1 Closterium sp. Yama58-4 | reverse complement strand
ACCTCTCCCAACTGCAAATTTGACATACCTGTTACACCGCTAGCTGCACTGCATCGCATATGAATCTTTCTAATCCTCTTTCTCACCATGGCAAACCGTAAACGGGACAGGACGCCTGAGGACTCGGACCCGCACCCATCTCGTCCTCCTAATCGATCACGCTCAACCCCAGCTTTTGCGGCTCTTCCGAATCACCAGACACCGCGCTCACCATCTCGCCCTACTGCACCAACTGTTGCACACACTTCGTCGCCACGGCCGGAATCATCTGCTCCACAACCCCCAGCCTCTTCGTCTCAACACCCCAAGTCATCAGCCTCGCCCCGCTTCATTTCGAAGGAGCAGAAAAACGTACTCCATCAAGTCCTCACAGACACCTTCCCCTCTTCCCAACAACGCTCCTCTCGCCATCCAGAACCTGCAGCTGCACCTACTTCGCAGCCTCCCCCTGCTTCTTCCCCTCCTCCTGCTTCTACACCTGCTTCGCACCCTGCTGCGGCTGCTGTTTCCCCTCCTCCACCCACTTCGGTTCCGGGCCCAAGATTTCGCTGCTCCACCTGCAACCGTACCAACTTCACCAGCTCGGGTGGCTTCACTCGCCACCTCTCTGCATGCTCTCGCAATGATTCAGCCCGTCGAGAAGCAGCCCGCCCACCTCCTCCTCGTGCCACCGCTACCTCCCCATCCTCTTCAGCACCTCCGCCGATTTCTCAGCAAACATGGGAAGCTGTGATAAGCTGGGATTGGGGGACGTTCTTCAGTCCCACCATTACCCCTGGCCCATTGCTGCACCGGATCCCGCCGCGAGCTCGCCTGCTGGTCCTCGATGCTTTGCTCATACCAATTCGTCGTCTTGTCATCTTCCCTCACGACCCTGCAGCTCATTTCCTCCTCCTCGCTTTCCCCCGACTCGTGCTTCGCTCTTCGACTACTTCTTGTCAAACTATATGTGCTGCATATTGTCTAGGCTGTAGTGGGGTAGCCCACATGGGGTACAACCTAGTTAGGGTTTACTACTTGTACTCCTGCATCCTGTTAGTTCACTCATTCCTGCTGCTAGATTCTAACATGGTTTCAGAGCACTAAGGTCCGTAGGACCGTTTTTTTTCGGGCCCACCTACCGCTGCGGTTACCGCGCTACCCCACGTAGCCTTGCCTTGCCTTGTATGCCTTGCCTTGCCTTGCCTTGCCTGCGTACTGCCCCTAGAGGCCCGTAAGGCCCGCGCGCCGCCTCTACACGCCTGTCGGGCCCGCACACACGCTGCTACCGCGCGCTGCCCGCACCGAGATCGCGCAGCCCGCCCCGAGTCGCGCGCAGCCCGCTGCAGCCACGCGCAGCCCGCACCGAGCCGCGCGCAGCCCGCTGCAGCCGCGCGCAGCAGCTGCAGCCCGCGCAAGCCGCCGCGCGCAGCCGCGCAGCCCTGCCGCGCGCGAGCCCTGCGCGCGGCCCGCGCAGCCCGCGTGCCGAGCCGCGCGAGGCCTGCTCCTGCCTCGCACGGCCCGCGCGCGGCCCGCAACAGCCCCGCCGCGCGGCCCGCTACTCCCTAGCGCGGCCGCGCGCGGCCCTTTGCCTCGGCCCCGACCTGCCGCTGATGCGGCCCCGCCCAGCAGCTGCCATGGCCCCGACCTGCCGCTGATGCGGCCCCGCCCCCTGCACGACCCCTGCCGCCGCTGCCCTGACTGCCGCTGCGCGGCCCGCCCTCCAGCCTGCCCGACGTCGCCGCTGTCGTGCGCCTACTCGAGCGCCGGCCCTGCTCTCCCAGCCTTTGGTGAGCGCCTGCCTGCCTGCCTGACGGCCTGCCTGTCTGCCTGCCTGCCTGCCGGCCTGCCTGCCTGCCTGCCTGCCGGCCTGCCTGCCTGCCTGCCTGTCTGCCTGCGTGTCTACTTGCCTGCCTGCCTGCCTGCCTACCTGCCTGCCTGTCTGCCTGCCTGCCTGCCTGCCTGCCTGCCTGCCTACCTGCCGGCCTGCCTGCCTGCCTGCTTGCTTGCCTGCCTGCCGCGCCTGCCTTGCCTGCGCTACTGCTACTGGCAGGTGGCCAGATGCAGCTCCAGCGACATTCACGCGAGCCTCTGACGCCTCAGCAGCTTAGTGAGTGGTATACTAGCTGGGGTTGTCGCGGTAGCCGTCGTAGCTGTCGCCCTGGAGCTGGTCAGTTGGGAGCGTCTGGCAGTGGCCAGCTGCAGCTGCAGGGACGTCCACGTGAGACACTTACGCCCCGGCAGCTCCAGGAGTGGTACGCTCAGTGTAGCAGGTCTACGCGTACAGTCCGCTGCCCGTACGTCATTCGCACAGGTGCTAGGACTGGTCAGCCTTGTGGGACGCTTGGTCACACACAGTCCCGCTGCTTCGCCCGTCTGAGCGACGACTGGCGCACAGTGTTTGGCGACGAGGCTGAGCTCCCCACCTGGCTGGAGCTGCATAGACAGAGGGTAGATATCTTTGCGCTTGACTATGATGCTATTCTCACTGCCATGTATGCATTGTCTACTAGTGCTGACCGTGCCTGTTGCCTGTGCGTACCGCCTGACCCTGGTGAGGCTGCTGCCCTAGGTGCTAGTGCGTCTCCTGCTCTAGGTGCTGGTGAGGCTGCTGCTCTCGGTGCTAGTACGTCTACTGCTCTAGGTACTGGTGAGGCCGTGGCATCAGGTGCTGCTGTGTCTGCTCTCTCTGGTACTGCGCCCACTGCGGTCTCGCACACCTTCACCCTTGACTCAGGAGCTTCCCGCTCCTTCTTTCGCGACTGCACCGCACTCACGCCGCTCCGTCGGCCAGTCCCGGTCTCCCTGGCGGACCCCTCTGGGGGTCCAGTCCTTGCCCACTATTCCACGGTTCTGCCGTGTCCGGCCGTCCCGTCCGGCTCGCTGTCAGGTCTTTACCTCCCCTCGTTCTCTACGAACTTGGTGAGTGGAGCTGACCTCCAGGATGGGGGGGTTCACCAGTTCACTCCTGCGAGTCAGCGAGTGACTCACTGTACGTGTGCTAGGACGGGCCGGCACTTGGCCACGTTCACCCGTGCACCTGGCTCGAGTCTGTACACACTGACCACTGAGTCCCCTCAGGTAGCTGCGTCTGCGTTTGCGTCTGCGTCTGGTCAGCTGGCGGCCCCCTGCGAGTGTCGCGCTTTGTCGCACGACACTCTCCTGTGGCACCACCGCCTTGGTCACCCCTCCTTGCCTCGCCTGCGTAGCATGCACTCTCGCTCCCTGGTCTCTGGTCTTCCCAGGTCCCTGCCTGCCCTCCCTCCCTCGCCTGCGCCGCCCTGCATTCCTTGCGTCGAGGGGCGGCAGCGCGCCGCTCCTCACTCCTCCTCGTTTCCTCCCACAGAGGCTCCACTGCAGACCCTCCACCTGGACGTGTGGGGCCCAGCCCGCGTCCAGGGACAGGGCCGCGAGCGGTACTTCCTGCTGGTCGTCGACGACTACACGCGTTACACCACGGTCTTCCCCTTGCAGAGCAAGGGGGACGTCCCTGCTGTTTTGATCCCCTGGATCCGCGCTGTTCGTCTCCAGCTCCGCGAGCGGTTCCGGTCGGACTTTCCTGTCCTGCGTCTGCACTCTGACAGAGGTGGTGAGTTCTCCTCCGACCTCTTGGCAGCCTACTGTGCGGAGCACGGCATCACCCAGTCGTTCACGCTTCCGGCCTCTCCGCAGCAGAATGGGGTTGCTGAGCGCCGCATTGGCTTAGTCATGGAGGTCGCTCGTACCTCCATGATCCATGCGGCTGCCCCCCATTTTCTGTGGCCGTTTGCGGTCCGGTACGCCGCGCATCAGCTCAACCTCTGGCCCCGTGTCTCCTTGCCAGAGACCTCGCCCACACTGCTGTGGACGGGGAAGGTTGGCGATGCGTCGCGTTTCCGGGTCTGGGGTGCTCGTGCCTTTGTCCGCGATACCACCGCAGACAAGCTCTCCGCCCGCGCTGTTCCCTGTGTCTTCCTTGGCTTTGTCCCTGACGCGCCTGGTTGGCAGTTTTACCACCCCACCTCACGCCGTGTCTTTGCGTCTCAGGACGTCACGTTCGACGAGTCGGTTCCCTTTTACCGTCTCTTCCCCTACCGCACTGCCTCGCTCCCCCCCCCGCCGCTCTTCCTTGCTCCAGGTGCTCCCCAGGTAGACCCCCTCCCCGCTCCCGGTCCTGCTCCTTCAGGTGTTTCTCAGGTAGACCCTCCTCCCTTGACTGCGCCGGTTGAGGTCACTGGTGACTCAGGTCCTCCTGCGAGTGGTCCTGCTCGGGGTGCTGAGCCTGGGGGTGCGGAGCCTGGGGGTGCTGAGTCTGGGGGTACTGAGCCTGAGGGTGCGGAGCTTGAGGGTGTAGAGCCTGGTGGTGCTGAGCCTGCGTGTGAGGGGTCTGGGGGTGCTGAGCTTGGCGGTACTGACGCTGGAGGTTCTGGAGCTACTGAGGGTGCTGGCGCTGGAGGTTCAGGAGCTGCTGGAGGGCCTAGTCCTGGTGGCGCTGGAGCTGGAGGTCCTGGAGCTGTTGAGGGTGCTCGCGCTGGAGGTTCTGGAGTCGCTGGAGGTACTGGTGCTGAGGGTACTGACACCGGAGGTTCTGGAGCCGTTGGGGGTGCGGGCGCTGAGGGTTCTGAGTCTGCTGTTGCGCGGTCTCCTTGGAGTGGCCGCCTTCGTCCCCGTGTGCCTCTCACCCCACAGCAGCTGCAGGACTGGTACGGTCGCCGTCAGCGTCGCGCTGCTGGAGCTCGGAGTCGTGCTGGTCCTTTGTCTACTGGAGGTGCTGGAGTTGCTGGTTCTGGAGGGGCTCGTGCTGGAGACACTGAGGCTGGAGACCCTGGGACTGGAGGTGCTGGCTCTGGGGGTGCTGCTGCTGGAGACGCTGAGGTTGGAGACCCTGGAGCTGGAGGTGCTGGTTCTGGGGGTGCTACTGCTGGAGACCCTGCGGTTGGAGACCCTGGGACTGGAGGTGCTGGTTCTGGGGGTGCTGCTGCTGGAGACACAGAGGTTGGAGACCCTGGGACTCGAGGTGTCGGCTCTGGGCCTGGAGCTTCTGGAGCTGCTGGAGGTACTGGAGCTGCTGGAGGTACTGGAGCTGCTGGAGGCACTGGAGCTGCTGGAGCTGCTGGTCCTGGTGCAGCTGCGCCGACACGACTGTTCTTCGCTCCGCCATCTCCGTCGTCTCTGCCGCCGTCTGCCTCTGTTCTTCGTCAGGTTCTTACTCTTCCGTCGTCTACTGGTCTTCCGTTACAGACTGGCTCGCCGCTGCCTGCTCCTTCTCCTTACGCTGAGCTGACTGGTAGTCCTGCTGTGCGTCGTGAGCCTGCGTCGCGTCCTGTCTCGCCTGCTCGTCCTGGTCGTACCGGTCCTCGTGTTCCTCGTTCGCGTCCGCCGGCTGTCCCCAGCGCGCACCTTGTAGTCCGTCGTCCTTCCTCTGTTCCGCAGCCTGTTCCTCTGCCGTCTCCTCCTGCGTCCTCTTTGCCTGACGTTCCGGACCCTGCGTCTGACCGGTTTCGTGCTCAGCACCCTACTGTCACGCGTCTACTAGCCACAGTTGTCACTGACCCGTCGTTTGAGTCTGCTGCTGCGTCTGCTCTTGTCGCTGAGCTTGTTGACTTTGCTGCTGCCTGTCGTCTAGACTTCACTGCCAGTCTTGTTACTGAGTCTGAGTCTGTCTGTCCTCCGTCCGTCGGGGGTGAGTGTGCTCTTAGCACGGACGTCCTTGAGGACAGGCAGGAGGAGTTCCAGTGCCTTGCTGCTGCTTTACCTCATCTTGTGTCCTCGCTACTTGCCCCTGAGGGAGACCCGGATGCACCAGACATCCCGACTCCGCGCTCTTACGCAGAGGCGATAGAGGGTCCCTACTCCTCTCAGTGGCAGGCAGCCATGGACGCAGAGATGGCTTCCTGGAAGTCCACAGGCACCTACGTTGACGAGGTTCCCCCACCTGGGGCGAACATCGTCAGTGGCATGTGGATTTTCAGGGTGAAGCGGCCGCCGGGTTCTCCGCCTGTCTTCAAGGCGCGTTACGTGGCTCGAGGCTTCAGTCAGCGAGAGGGAGTTGACTTCTTCCAGACCTTCTCCCCCACTCCGAAGATGACCACTCTTCGGGTGCTGCTGCACGTTGCTGCTCACCGTGACTACGAGCTTCACTCTCTTGACTTCAGCACAGCTTTCCTGCAGGGCAGCCTGCACGAGGAGATCTGGCTGCGCCGCCCCCCGGGCTTCACTGGGTCGTTCCCTCCTGGTACCCAGTGGAGCCTCCGGCGGCCGGTCTACGGTCTCCGCCAGGCGCCACGTGAGTGGCACGACACACTGAGGACTACGCTTGCGGCTCTTGGGTTTGCGCCTTCTACTGCTGACCCGTCGCTGTTTCTGCGCACCGACACTTCCCTGCCGCCGTTCTACATCCTCGTGTATGTCGACGACTTGGTTTTTGCCACTGCTGACACTGAGGCTCTCGCCCACGTGAAGTCGGAGCTGCAGAAGAGACACACGTGCACAGACTTGGGTGAGCTGCGCAGCTACCTTGGCTTGCAGATCACCCGAGACAGAGCACGTCGCACCATCACCTTGACTCAGTCACACATGGTGCAGCAGGTCCTTCAGCGCTTCGGCTTCACCTGGTCTTCAGCACAGGCCACTCCTCTGGCTACAGGTCACACGCTCTCAGCTCCACCTTCGGACGAGTCTGTAGAGCCGAGTGGTCCTTACCCAGAGCTAGTCGGCTGCCTCATGTACCTGATGACTTGCACTCGACCTGACCTCGCGTACCCTCTTGGTCTCCTGGCTCGCTACGTGGCTCCTGGTCGGCACCGACCTGAGCACATGGCTGCTGCTAAGAGGGTACTGCGTTACTTGTGCAGCACATCAGGCATGGGGCTAGTGCTTGGAGGGACGAGCCCAGTTGTCCTCACTGGGCACTCAGACGCTTCTTGGGTTGACGACCTGGCTACTCAGCGGTCGTCACAGGGTTACACCTTCAGCCTTGGCTCTGGTTCAGTTTCGTGGCGTTCTACACGCTCGACTTCAGTTCTCGGCTCCAGTTGTGAGGCTGAGATCTACGCCACCGCCATGGCTGCACAGGAGTTACGCTGGCTCACCTACCTGCTGACTGACTTGGGAGAGCAGCCTCGTTCTCCTCCAGTGCTGTACGTTGACAACAAGGCCGCCATTGCCTTGTGTGAGGAGCACAGACTGGAGCACAGAACGAAGCACATTGCTCTGCGGTACTTCCTGGCTCGAGAGTTGCAGCAGCGAGGCCAGCTTCGTCTTCGCCACGTGGCCACTCGGGCCAACACTGCTGACATATTCACCAAGGCACTTCCGTCTGGTGATCATCAGCGCTTTTGTACTCTGTTAGGCCTTGTGCCTACGTTTCCACACTTGCTGTAGTCTCTGCTTGTACTGTGATCTGTACATATATATATATATGCATGCTGGCTCTTGCTAGGTAGCCATCACTGTACTGTTATTGCTGCATATATATCTCTGCATGTGAACTGGCCCAGTGGCCCTTTGCTTGTGCTCAGAATGCGTGGTGACGTTGTGATCCACCCTGAGCTTGTTTTGCTTCTCTTGACTGGTCGTGTGACCCCTTGTTCTCCCCCACTTTGCCTATGGGGGTGTGTCAAACTATATGTGCTGCATATTGTCTAGGCTGTAGTGGGGTAGCCCACATGGGGTACAACCTAGTTAGGGTTTACTACTTGTACTCCTGCATCCTGTTAGTTCACTCATTCCTGCTGCTAGATTCTAACACTTCTGCCTCACATTCAGCCACGGCGGCATGTACAGCTTATGCGCGCCGTTTCATTCAAGGTGACTGGCTCCCCCTCTTCAACGAAGCTGTCGCTGCAGCTGTACCAGCATCCCGACCGCACAATCCATCGTCCGCCCGGTCCACATCTACGTTTGCTCGGTTGAACAGGGCCAAGCGGTTCGCGCATTGCGGAGATTGGTCGCGTTCCCTTGCTGCTTTAGAGGCTGGAGAGCTTGCCCCACCAACTCTGGAGACCGTTACTGCGCTTAAGGCCAAGCACCCTCCTGCTCTTGAAGAACTTCCGGACTGGCTCTCCGACTTCTCGCCTCCGGAAGTGCCTCAGCTTACCGTCCCGCTTCTTCATCAGGCCTTGCGGTCAGCCCCTCGAGGCACAGCTGCTGGTCCTTCTGGGTGGCTCATTGAGCACCTTCGTGATACCTTCCTCTCGTACCAATCTCACCTGCCGCATCTCCTCCGCCTGTTCCAGAATTGGCTGCAAGGCGACCTCCCGCAGACTGTCCGACCTTACTTCACCGCATCTACTCTTGTCGCCCTTCAGAAGCCGCAAGGAGGCGTCCGCCCCATTGCCATCGGCGAAATACTGCCGCGCTTGCTGTCTCGTTGCGTCACTCTTCACTTCAAGCAGCAGATTAGGGATTTCTTCCTTCCCTCCTTGCAGTTTGGGGTCGCTGTCTCTGCAGGGATCGAGGTTATGGCGCACGCAGTCCAGTCAGCCCTATCTCTCCACCCAGATTGGGTCGTGCTGGAACTGGATGTGGCTAATGCTTTCAACTCATTCAGCCGTTTCGCTATGTTCAACGCTCTGCGCGACTCCCCGTTCTCCAGCCTCATCCCTTTCTTCCGCCTCTTCTACGCCTCCCCCTCTCCACTCCATTACCGAAGCGGCCCACTTATTGAAACGCTTCAGTCATCATCAGGTGTTCGACAGGGCGATCCATGTGGGCCATTCTTGTTCGCCCTTACCCAGCATCTGGCCATCTGCCCCATTCAGCAGCAATCTCCAGCAATCTTCATCACTTCCTACGCGGATGACACGTACATGGTTGGCCCTGCACAGGAGGTGTTTCCTGCCTATACAGCACTTACAGCTCGTCTCAGCAGCCTCGGCCTGAGGGTGCAACCATCGAAATGCTCCCTTTGGGCCCCTTTGGACCTCCCTTCTGGCCTCACACCTCCACCAGACATCGTCATTGCCCCTAACGGTATCACGGTTGCGGGAGTTCCGATCGGTTCAGATACCCACATCATCTCTACAGTACGGGACAAGTTACTCTCTTTCTCCTCATCACTGCCTCTCCTACATGACCTTCATGACCCTCAGACTGCCTCTCGCATCCTTTCTCTCTGCGTCTCCGCCCGCCCCTCATTCCTCCTCCACACAGTTGCGCCTTTCCCCGAGATAGAAGAGCTCTATACTGACTGGGACAACGGCTTGCTTGACCATTTTGTTCGCCTCATCGGCCTTGACTACTGGCCCCCTACATTTGACCACACTGCCACAGCACATCGACAGGCATTCCTTCCCATCCGCCTTGGAGGGTTTGGCCTCCGATCATCAGCTGCAGCTGCTACTCTTAGTTACCTGTGCAGTTGGGCACAGACAGCTTCATTGCTCTCCTCATGCTTCACCATCCACGGCTCTCACATTTTCCGCCCCTTTATCACTTCAGATACCATGGACCGCCTTGACCCATGCATTCCGAAGGCCTTATCCAAGCTTCATCCGTCCATCCGGCAGCACTTCCCCACCTGGCCTGCACTCCATGCTGGCTACCCACAGAAGCTGTATTCCTTCCTCTCACAACACCTGGACGCTGTCATGCTCGAGCGCGTGCGGTCCACAGTAACCTCCCCCCAACATTTGGCCCGTTTGACCTCCCTCCAAGGGCCCCATGCTGGTGACTGGCTCACTGTGGCTCCATGTTCTCCGCACATGCAGCTTTCATCCACGGAGTGGTGCATTGCAGCTGCTATTCGTCTTGGTCTCCCCATTCCACACCTCTCATCCACCCGGGCATGCACTTGCGGCTCGTCATTCACGGATCCTTCAATCGTCTCACATGTCCTCCGCTGTCCATCTGCTAACGAGCCTACCAGGGTTCACGACGCTATCAAGCATGAGGTTCACCGCATCACATCGGAGCTTGGTTATGTGGTGCAGTTGGAGGATTCTCATCTTCTTGCAGGACGCCGCCCTGACATCAGTTGCCGTGACATTAGCTCGGGGACAACATGGGCATTAGATGTTTCGGTTGCCGATCCCCAGCATGGCCCCCCAAACTCCAAAACTGCATCTGTCATCGGCTCAGCAGCATCTGCTCGCGAAACCGAGAAACGGACCCTGTATGCGTCTACGCTACAACACCGACCAGACGTGAAGCTTCTTCCTCTTGTCCTCGAAACCTTCGGTTGCTTTGGTACGTCATTCCTCAGCTTCATCAAGGACTGCAGCCGTCGAGGGGCGACACGGCTTCGAGACATGGGTGGTACATCCGACCTCATTCCAGAGCTTTTCGAGACGAGCTACTTCAAGCGCATTTCTTTGGTGCATCAGCGCGAGCAGGCCAGAACCATTTGCCGTCGGGCACAAATACGCTACAGTACTGACACGCCTTCCGCGCCACTGGAACCCACTCCACCTTCCCTGGCTGATTTTGCGTACCTCGGTGTTGGTTCTTGAGACCTCGTCGGGGTCTCTGTTCTAGGATAGCAGGCAACGCTGGTTAGCTTCTTATGCTCGACACCATTTGTATTCTCTGTACAAATATGATATTGTAAATAAAGTGGTAGATGTTCCTTGTTGAACGGTACCTTAACCCAGAACTCCCGGAAAGCATACCAGTATAACCAGGAGCACCAAAAGGGAACTGTGAGCCACAGCAATTGTTGCACTGTTACTCTTCCCGACCTTTTCAGCAAACCTTGCACTGCACATGTACGAACCTACGACTTTCTAGGCTTCTCCAATACACAGTTCAAGTACACATGGGTCTTGCTCTTATTAGGATCATCCACAGGCGAGAGATCCCAGTACAGCTGCTTATACTTGAACATGTTAATCACCACTATATACTGCTTCATCTTGCTTGTCGGCGCAGTCAGCAGCTCAAACCAAAGAATGCCGCCCGGCCGAAGAATCCGGTGCCACTCAAACATAAGCTCCTCCAGTTCTGAAACTGAAAAGTAACGGACGCTTTGAGCAGAGTGTATTATATCCAAGGTGTTGTCGAAAAACGGCTGTCGGGCTTTAGTGGGGACGTGAAGCGGCACCAACCCCCTTAAAGCTATAGTCTCCATATAAGGCAGCCCCCCATCTACACCTTCAATGAATTCTTTATTCATTGAAGTTGTAAGAATGGTTACGTTGTAACGGGCCATGTGAGCTGCAAAGCTCCCCGAACCTCCACCCACATCCAGGCCGATCCGAAGCGAGCCGGGAGGCTTGAGCTGCCAGACCTGCGCCATAGGTATGGTGCCCAGGTACGGCGTCTGCCACCGCTTCACCTCCAAACTCATATTAAAACAATTTCTGCACTCCCCTCTCTCCCGTGTATTCACACACGCGTATGACTTGCACTCGTGCAATCCCCACCGCACATTCTCATCTCGCAGCATCTCCTGACTGAAAAGGGAATCCGGAGGCCCAAGATGGGGTTCGGTGTAATGCGGTGGAGTGGCCGCGAAGCAGAGGCGGCGGGGCAGGCAGAAGCAGTTCTTTTCGAACATGAGCCGTTGAGCGAGTAACCAGTCGTCAGGGCATGCCTGTCGAGCAGTGTAGTTCATGTACAGTTGTAACTCCTCATCCGATCCGTTACACGTCCGAACCGACACCAGCTTTTTCTCATTGGGGGACAAATCCTTTCCAGTTTCTCCTCCCCCTCCCCCTTCCCCTCCCCCCGTTCCCCCAGCTCCCCCGATTACTATCTGCATTTCCGCTTCCGTCTGCTTCTTAGCAGCATCTGCACATTCCGAAGCTAGGTCCCGAGCCGCGCCCTCCACCATGGTCAGATTGACCAGCGGCCCGCACGTGCCATTGTGGGACAGCCGCGCAAGCTCAGCCGTCAGATTGCGCTTGTCGATCATCATCGCATCGTACGCCGTCCGTAGATCCGCCAGCTTCCGCTGAAGCTCCGCCACCGCGGGGGAGACTGGCGGAGCGGCGCTGGAACCCCCTTCCGCCGCTCCCCCCGCCCCCCCTGCGCCACCCGCGGGTGCCGACCCTCCCGCGCCCGCAGCTGGCTCGGAAACAGTAGCGCCTTCTGCGGAAGGGGTACTGGAAAGTAAGGAGCGTCCTTCCAGCTTCTGCCTCTTACAGTGAGATAGCTGCTGCTCGCATATAGAAATGGCGTCTACCCCTACATCTGCTGCTGTCTTTAAATCCGTCGCCGTTAAACGCGCTCCCGTGGGAAGCCCTCCGCCGCTCGATAGAACTCTGATGTCCTGTTTCAGTCGTTGAATCTCCTTCTCCAGATCTTGCATCTCCGTGTTTTCCGCCTCGCGACCCGCCACCTGCTCTTTAAGTTGCTCTATAATTTCGTGAGGAGCCTCCTTGCGGTTAGCATTGGCGGGAGATTGAGAATTAGAGTGGTGAGCGGTTGGGTGGATGTTTATTTCGCGGGCGAGTTCTCTAACGAAGACGAATATAACGAGGATGATGACGAAGCCTAAACTGGCCTGAAGAATCTTCTTGACGTTCATGGCGAAAATTGCGAAAACGACTCGCGTAACTTTGCGAACCTCTGCGAAGGAATAATTAGGGTTGCACGGGGGACGGTTACCCAGCAAATGGCGACTATCTACTCGCTATCCACTCGGACATTGTGCTGGGGAAGAGTAACAGCTATCCCAATCTTGTTGCTCTATGATCTCATTAGGGACCTTCCTAGAAATGGAGATACCGTGCTTTAGTCGAGAGACGTCTGGAAAGCAATAAGACTAATTGCTGTTAGCCGGCAGAAGTGGGAGGTCTGGCTGGGAGTTCAGGATCAAGATAGCGACTAAAGACTCTGGCAACTAAGGCAGGTAATACCTGCCTGCCTATGTGAGGGGGCAGTTAGGTTGTGTCTGTGATGCAAATTTACTCCGTTATAACGCGAGCTTCACATTTGTAAGAAGCGTGCTTTTAGGTTGTTTGTCGGATTTATTTGTAATTGGAAATAATGGAGTACTCTGGCACAGATGCACCTGTTTTCACTTCTAAGGTACAGCTCGTTTCACTTTCGTTTGGATCCGAGGGCTTTTGAGCTCAACACAGCAACAATATCCTGAAGCTGAACCTCAAATCGTATCAAATACGGACCGAAGTCGAGCCAAGGCCTGCAAGGAACAGCTTCGCTTCGCACCCTTCCACCAAAACCGCGGAATCCTGGCCAAACTGCCTATGTGCCGGACCCGACTTTCAGACAAATTCCAAACAATGCTCCAATTGCTGCAGACATTTTCGGGATAATACCTGCTGACGTTTTCGGCGACGATTTCCCTAATAAACTCAGCGTGCTCAGATATGGCGGAAGATCTATTGAAGCTGTGTAACTCAAATTTATATGATATGGTTACGCCTCCGCCACCTACTCGATGTCGTGTAGTCATCGATCCGTCTCTCTTGACGCGTACGCAGCTTTCGCAGGGGCTCAGCCACAGCCTGATCGCGCTGCCACGTGGTATTACCACCGTCAGCCAGCTGGCAGCCCACGTGGTCGAGTCGTTCGGCCTGCAGAATTCGTGCAAAGCCGGAGTGGCCCTACAGGTGCGATACACCGTCTAGTCTTTTATTGAGGCGCATTAACGCTAGAGGATTTCGAGACATTTTACAGCGACTTTGCTTTGCAAGGGTGCCGCGATACATAGCTGTCAATTTGGGATGGGATTAGCTCGCTTCTCACCATCTCCACTGCCACGTGGATCATTCCCCGCTGTGCCACTTGTCTCACCTCCTGCTGCCTCATCCTGACAGGTGGACGGATTCGTGCTGCCAGCGTGGCAGCCTCTTTCCGTGCTCGGCCATGATGACGTCATCAGGTGAGGCCTTAGTAACTTTATGTCATCATCATTAGTTTGATTGTCGGTGGCTTCTGTTCCGATGCCCTTTCAACTATTAAACCCTGTAACCTGGTAAAACCTTTAATTTTGAATGAATATGATCAATAAGTTACATGTACCCATGCATTCTTTGTCATATCGGAAGCAGTCTAAATCAGTGTAGAACAGTTTTTACGTTCCCTCGTCTTTTTCCTCCCTGCTGACTCACCAGGGTTTGCCGAATCGACCACAAAGTGCCACTCACACCACACACCAACTCCACTCCTCAGCACCGGACTCCACCGCTTTCGCAACAGCCGGCCTATGCCCTTCCTCAGTCCCACGCTTTGGGGTGGGAGGCATCTAGGCTGGTTAAGGAAGGGAGGCGTGTTGGGGAGAAGGGGAGCAGTGGGAAGAGGAATAAGAGTGGTAAGAAGCGGAAGGAGGGAAGGACGGATGAGGAGAGAGGGGGAGTTGTGTCGGAGAGGGGGGAAGGTGGGGTGGGGAAGAAAAAGAAGAGAAGGGGAGTGAGAGAGCGGTTGGAAGGGAGATTGGGCGGAGAAAAAGGAGGGGGAGGGAGAGAGAGAGGGCATATTGAGAGATATGGAGGTTTTAGAAGGGGTGGAGGAAAGGAGGGTGGAAGAGGCGTGATAGGGTGTGAGGTGGGGGGGGGGTTTGGGGAGGGAGAGGAGGGCAGGGATCGGGAAGAAGGGAAGCTTCCGAGAAACGTACCAGAAGATGGTGTTGGGGAAGGTGACGAGCGGGAGAGGAGGGAAGAACAAGGAAAGGGGGAGGAGGAAGAGGGGGAAAAGGAGAAGGAGGAAGAGGCGGAAAAGGAGGAGGAGGAGGAAGAGGAGGTGGTGCAGGAGGGGGGCGTTAGAAATGAGAAGGAAGAAGGGTCTTCTGAGTCTTCTAAGGAGGAAAGTTCTAGCGAGGAGGAAGTGTGTCCTTCTGACTCGAGTGAGGAGGAGGAGGAGGAGGAGGAGGAGGAGGAGGAGGAGGAGGAGGAGGAGGAGGAGGAGGAGGAGGAGGAGGAGGAGGAGGAGGAGGAGGAGGAGGAGGAGGAGGATTCAAGTGAGGAGGAAGGGGAGTGTAACGAGGAGGGAGAGGAGACGGGTTTGAAAGAGGGGAGGAAAGGGGAGCCTGTTTTTGAGTCGACTCAAAAGGAGGGGAGGAGGAAAGGGGAGAAGGAGGGAGAGGAGAAGGAAGAAGGAGGAGGAGCGAAGAAAGGAGATGGGAAGAGAGGAGGGACGAAAGGAGAAGCAGGAGGGCGTGAGGGCGGCGCAGGGTTGAAGGATGCAGGTACAAGGGCGACGAGGGGGGCCCATGCTGCTGCGGCGAGAGGGGCGCCTACTGCTGCTTTGTCTGTTAGGAAGGTGCGTCTGAAGGGAGTGTGGTGGGAGTGTGGTGGGAGTGTGGTGGGAGTGTGGTGGGAGTGTGTTGGGAGTGTGCTGGGAGTGTGCTGGGAGTGTGCTGGGAGGAAACGTACTGCCTCAATTGCTACTTGCCTTCCCATCTCCTGCTGTTTCAATCTCCTCCGGACCTATGTTTCGTGGCGCTTCAGCACCGCGCACCACCGTGCATCACCTCACCCCCCACCATCGCCTCCATCTCCCCACCTACCCCTCCTCTCTTCCCCAGCGCCCTTCGTGCTACACGATCCAGAAGAGGGCAAAGAGGAGATGGCTGGCAAAGCAGCGGCAGGCTGCAAATGCAAGAGGCAAGGGGGTGCTTTTTTCCTTGTCCCTATCCTTTTCCTCTCCTCAACCTCTTCCTCCCCTTTCCCCCCCCCCCCCCGATTCTAATTCTCACTTCCCCAGGGCCCTTCGCGCAACACGATTCGCAAGAGGGCGAAGAGGAGATGGCTGGCGAAGCAGCAGCAAGCTGCAAAGGTATGTTTTTGTCACTTATTCTGAGAATTCTTAAAAGAGTCAGACTGCTGCTGGGTTGGCATTATTTTGTGACATTTTCTGTTCATTAAGGAAACTGGTTTTGAGGCGCCTCAAAACTAAGAGTCAGACTGCTGGTGGGTTGGCATTATTTTATGACATTCTGTTCATTAAGGAATCTGCATGGGCTTCCTGGACTTGAAATTGCACAACCCCCGCGCTGCATTCACTGGAAGTAAGTGTTATCCACCGCACTGCACTGCACCACACCCCTTATTCCATCATTCCAGCAGAGTCCTATTTCAGGAAACAGGAGCATTTGGCTGGAAACTTCCCCCATAGTTGTTTTCTTTTCTTTTTGCGCTGCTCGCAGGGGTCGTTTTTGAGGCGCCTCAAAAACGACCTCAATTTTTGCGCTGCTCGCAGGGGGATGGGGGGGGGGAGACGAGAAGAGGGAGGGGGAAGCAGGCACATGCAGTGCCAGAGAGAGAGAGAGAGAGAGAGAGAGAGATGTATGGACTAGCAAGTTACTGGTTCGCATTGCCACTACCAAATCGTTCTGTACCGCACTCCACACCCCTCCTTTCCCACAGGATGCTCTGTACATGCAGCTGATGTCAGGAGCAGGCACGGCGGCAGTGACAGGGATGAAAACAGGCACGGGGACAGGCACGGATGCAGCAGCAGCAGCAGGAGCAGTTGCAGCAGATGGCGCAACAGCAACAGTTTCTACAGGAGGCGCAGGAGCAGAGGCGGCAGCAGCAGTGGGAGCAGGGCGAGGGGAGCAGCAAGGGGATGGGACGGAGAGCTGGCTGGGTGGGTTGAAAAAAGTGGAAGTGAAGAAAGGGCACGTCAAGTTCAGAACAGGGGAGGAGGGAGAAGGGGAGGAGGAGGAGGATGAAAAAATTACAGACACACGTCCTTTGGTGAGTTGTGAGTTGAGTTGACTCAAAGAGTTGAAGTGAACTGTTGAGGCGCCTCAAAAGTAGACTCAAGGGATGAGGGGGAAAGGGATGAGGGGAAAAGGGATGAGGGGAAAAGGGATGAGGGGAAAAGGGATGAGGGGAAAAGGGATGAGGGGAAAAGGGATGAGGGGAAAAGGGATGAGGAGGATGAAGAAGTTGTAATCCCACGTCCATGGGGTGACTGACCACGTCCATGGGGTGACTGACCACGTCCATGGGGTGACCACGTCCGTGAGTTGAGCGAAAGCAGAAAGGGTGTGGACTTAAGAGAATTCCTTGAAGGGTTGGTACCAAGTACGGTACATGAGTAGCAAAGCAAAGCACGATTCAATCAGTTGGTGTTTTTTCTGGGTGGTGCTTGCTTCAATGAGCCGACTTTTGCGACGGCCTGTGATTCGACTCATGAGTCACAAGAGGCGCAGGCAGGCGATTTTAGAGGCGGCTCAAATGTCCCATTCCCTCCCTCCCCTCCTTCTCTCCCCCACTGTTTCTCGCCCCTACCTTTATCAACATGGGAACAATCAAGAACAAGAGGCGCGGGCAGGCATGGGGGCAACAATAACCCCTCTCCTTCTTACATTTTTGAGGCGCCTCAAAAACGACCTCAAAAACGACCTCAAAAACGACCTCAAAAACGACCTCAAAAACGACCTCAAAAACGACCTCAAAAACGACCTCAAGGCATAGGGGCAACAATAACCCCCTCCCTCTTCTTCTTACATTTTAACTCCCTCCTCCCCCGTCCCCTATCCCCTCCCTTCCCCAGCCCATCATCAACATGGGTCAAGTCAAGAACAAGAGGCGCGGGCAGGCGTGGGGACAGCAGCAGCAGGAAACCAGTCTAGAAGGGCGGCGGTTCCGAGGGAGAGGGGGACGGCGGAGAGAGGGGGATTTTGGTCAGCAGCAGCTGCAGCAGCAGGAGCGTTGTTCAGACAAGGGGCAGTTTTTGAGTCGACTAAAAAACAAGCTGCAGCAGCAGGAGCGTTGTTCAGACAAGGGGCAGTTTGGAGGTAGAAGGGGAGAGGGTTGGGGAGGGAGAGGAGCAGGAAGGGGTGACTGTGAGAGGGGAGAGAGTGGGGAATGGGTTTGGGGGACGAGTGGGAGAGTGGGAGGAGGTAGGGGAAGGGGGAGGGGAAGAGGGAAGGACAGAGGTAGAGGAGAGAGAAAGGGGGAGTGAGGGAGCGGAGAGAGGACAGCCGTATTGGCAGCAGCAGCAGATGGAGAGGGAGGGGGGAGGAAATGTGCAGCAGGAGGAACAGCAGCAGCATCAAGAGCAACAACAGGAGAGCCAGAGCAAGCTTGAAGCATTGCTACCGTTGGAGGGCGCACCTCAGGTGAGTAACACTCGAGAAGCCTGATTTCGAGTCACCTAAAACACTCAAGGGCAGCAGCAACAGGAGCAGAAGAAGCGACGGCAACAGGACAGAGCAAGCTTGAATCATCACCGCTGCTATTGGAGATAGCAACATAATACCTCTTTTTGGACAGATGCACAAATAGATTGCATACATATAGGACGGATTTGAGATGATTGAAGTCTCAGGGACGTTTTGATGTGAGCGCTGTGAAATCAGGTTGAGTTGGTCTTTGAGTCAAAATCTGATCGAAACTGCCCCGATGCTCTCAGGTTGAATTGATCTGAGTTGTTGTTGAATTAACGTCAGCACTGACGCTCACCTCTCCCACTCCCTTTTTCTCACCTCTCCCGCTCCCTTTTTCTCACCTCTCCCGCTCCTTCTCTCTTCGAATCAGCCTGGTGTTACATTCGCATTTCGCATCATCACTCACTCCCCTTCTTCCTCACCCTCTCGCTCCTTGCCTCTCTTTCGCTCCCAATCAGCCCGGTGACATACTCGCATATTGCATCATCGCTCTCTCGCCTCTCACGTGGACACCTGAACCGTCATCGTTGCGGGTATGTCTCTCGATCCTTCTGTTTAGGGTATGCTACCTCTGTTTAACTTGCTCCGCACCGTCTCACAACCTTGTGTGAAGGTTGTGCACCGTTGCACAACCTTACTCTCTTCCCATCATTCCCCCTCTGACTTCCAAACTCTTCTGACTGCATGTTCTGTTCTCCCACTCCCAATCACACATCCACCATCACACCCACCCTGTTTCCCTCTCCCCGCAACAGCAAGGCCGAATGATCAGCTTCGACTCCTTCGCTCTCATTCAACTCGCACCAGCAGGCTCTAACTTCCACGCCCCTCTGATTGCTCTCTCTTCCCTGTCTGTCCCCTTCCCTCCCTTTCCCCTCTCCCCCTAACAGCAAGGCCGAGTGGTCAGTTTCGACCCCTCCTCGTCTCTCATCCACCTCGCACCTGTGGGTTCTGAGGCGACAGCTGGCGGCCCCTCATTGGCTGAGGCTGCTGGTGGTGGTGCGGCTGGCGGTCTCCCATTGGCTGAGGGCGAGGGAGGTGAAGGTGGGGTGGGGGTCGAACCGCCCTACGATGAGATGGGTCATTTGAAGGTGAGAGGGAGTGTGTGTGGGGGGAGGGGGGAGTTGAGGGGGTGCGTGTGTGACTTTTGAGTCGTAACAAAAGATATTCGCTTTTGAGAATTCTCAAAAGCGACTCAGATTTGGGGGGAGTTGAGGGGGTGCGTGAGTGACTTTTGAGTCGTCACAAAAGAGATGAAGACGAGGTCGGTTGACACTCCCACCTTATCTGAAAATGGGAGGCACTGTGTGCATGTGCGTGACAGTGCATGTGAGTGTGTGTGAGTGTGTGTGGTGGGCACGCATGCATTGGTATGCCATATGTGCGCACCGTTGTGTGGTTGCAGTTTACTCAAATCTTGAGTGTGTGGTGTGCATTTTCCCATAATCCCGAGTATCTCAACCCCTCCTCACACTCCTCACACTCCTTACACTCCTTAGAAGCTTACTCTCAACTCCTCCCGTCTCTCTTCATCATACAAATGATTATGCCTTCCCTCGTCTCCCACTCCTCTTCTTCCCTCTTTCTTCAACAGGTGGAACTCGCCTCTCTTCTTGACATTCGCCTTGTGTCACGGGCTGACACTGCCGATGGTGGTGGTGGTGGTGGTGGTGGTGGTGGTGGTGGTGGTGGTGGTGGTGGTGGTGGTGGTGGTGTTGGTGCTGCTAATGGCACTCGCACTCTCAACCTCTCCCATCTTTCTTCATTTAAAGGATGATCGTGCTTCTCTCCTCTCCCACTCCTGCCCAGATCGACCTTTCCTCCCTTCTTGACATTCGCCTTGTGTCACGGGCTGACACTGCCGATGGTGGTGGTGCTGCCACTGCTGCTGTGCTTGAAGTTGCTGGTGCTGCTACTACTCCTGCTGTTTCTCCTGCTTCTGTTCCTGCTAATGCCCTTCCTGATGCATCCGCAGCTGCTCCTGCAACAGCAACTGCTGCTACTGCCACTACTGCTCCTCCTGCCACTACTGCTCCTCCTGCTCCTGCTGCTGCTGTCCCCCCGGATGCCACCGCCCTTCCACCCTCTCCTGCTGCTGCTTGTGGAGTGACGCCTCCTAGGTGGGAGCAGTGGGCAAGTGTGGCAAGACTGCTGGAGCAGAAAAGGCGAGCACTCCTGGGGGGGACAGCAGGGGTGGAGCAAGAAAGCAGGCAGAATGATATGGAGATGGACCAGCCAGCAGCAGCAGCAGCAGCAGGGGCAGCAGCAGGAGCAGCAGCAGCAGCAGCAGCAGCAGCAGGGGGTGGGGCAACAGCACCAGGAGCAGCAGGGTGGTGTGGTTTCAGTTGAAGCTGCAGCTGGGTGTGTAAGCAACCACATCCCTCACACCCCTCTGCAGCTTGTAACCAGGTCTCCTGCGGTTATAACCAGCCCTGCTCCAGATGTAACTACCCCTGCTCCGGATGTAACTAGGCCTGCCCTAGATGTAACCACCCCTGCTGCAGGTGTTACAGTCACAGCAACAGCAGATGCACCCGGCTCTGCCCCTGTAGGAGGGGCCAAAGGTGGAGGCAGGGCAACAGGTGTGAGTGGTAGTGGGGGCAAGACTATCAGGTACAGAGGGAGGAAGGCAGCTGGGTTGGCGGCAACGCTTGCTTTGATGCGACAGGGAGGGGGGACGTGAGGGGGTTGGTCTAGGTCTTTCAATGCTGCTCCTGCACTAGTGGCCTATGGGCGAGGCAGGGCAACGGGTGTGGGCGGGAGCAGAGGCAAGACTATGAGGTACAGAGGAAGGAAGGCAGCAGGGCTGGCGGCAACGCTTGCTCTGATGAGGCAGGGAGGGGGGACGTGAGGGGTATGGTCTAGGTCTTTCAATGCTGCTCCTGCACTAGTGGCCTATGGGCGAGGCAGGGCAACGGGTGTGGGCGGGAGCAGAGGCAAGACTATGAGGTACAGAGGAAGGAAGGCAGCAGGGCTGGCGGCAACGCTTGCTCTGATGAGGCAGGGAGGGGGGACGTGAGGGGTATGGTCTAGGTCTTTCAATGCTGCTCCTGCACTAGTGGCCTATGGGCGAGGCAGGGCAACGGGTGTGGGCGGGAGCAGAGGCAAGACTATGAGGTACAGAGGAAGGAAGGCAGCAGGGCTGGCGGCAACGCTTGCTCTGATGAGGCAGGGAGGGGGGACGTGAGGGGTATGGTCTAGGTCTTTCAATGCTGCTCCTGCACTAGTGGCGTATAGGCGAGGCAGGGCAGCAAGTGTGAGTGGGAGTGGAGGCAAGAGTACTAGGTACAGAGGGAGGAAAGCAGCTGGGCTGGCAGCGACACCCGCTGTGATGAGGCAGGGAGGGGGGGGGGGGCGTGAGGATGATGATGAGATGACCTACTAGATGACTGGAGAGGGGGATGTGAAGAGAGGGTGGCTGCTTAACAGCAATTGGTTGGTTGGTTGTTAGGCATCCTCCTTGCTCCTGCCAGTGCTGCTGCTGCAGCTGCACCTTGTGCAGTTGCTGCTGTGATTGGGGAAGTGGCGGAGGAAGGAGATGGGGCAGATGATGATGCAGATGATTGGGAGACGATGGTTGATTAGTACGTATTAGGCACTGTAGTTGATAGTTGAATAAGCTCTTGCATTTTTGTTTGTACATGATGACCACATATGGATGGTTGAGTTGATAAAATAAGGCCTGATTAGAACTTCTGGTACCTCTGATTCCCTGCCCCTTATAGGACAGTTGCGTTGCAGTGTAAGAGGACCAAGAAACACAGCACATACAATATCGATGTGTACATTTCTGCCTGACATGCTTGAGCGAGCACCTAGTGGGATTGTATTGAAACCAAACTAATCCACACTCTGGACTTGTAGAATCTTCCAGTGAAATCCTTCTAACAAGGCTCTTACTTCCACTGGTGCATTTCCAGCTGAGCTGACAGACAGGTCCCTTCCAATCCAACCAATATCCAACAATCCCTCTTCAAGCTGAGACAGTGTACCTCTCTGGAGTCCTGCAATTCGAACAGATAAAGATCATGAGAAGTTTGGATGCCATGAGAGGGGTCCTTTTCATACCGTATCAATTTCAGCAGACAGTCCCTTCCAACAAATATCCAACAAGCCCTCTTCAAGCTGAAACAGTGTACCCCTCTGGACTCATGCAGTGTGAACGGATGATAGATTATGGGAGATTTGGATGCCGAGGGATAAATGCCACGAGAGAGGCGGCACCATTTATGCTGTAGGCTGTGAGGAGGACACTTATCTTGCAACTTCCACCACCCCATACATTCACTCACCCACTCAGTCACTAATTCACTCACTCACTCACTCGTTCACTCACTTGTATGTCTACACGTGATGAACACAGAAACTGTAGTGCACGAATCATATCATACCAACTCATCCTCACAAATCACACACTGGGAAACTTGCAGCAAAACCCTAAACAGCACTTTCAAACATGCAGATATTGAAGCTACGCTATTAGGAGTTTAAACCACATTTTCCTAGGGTGTTGACCATGTTGGGCCATAACATACCATAACATGCAATCACAGGCCATCATCTGGGTGGTAACAACCCTTTCTCACCATGGCATCGTAAGAGACGCCACGATGAGCCATGACATGCAATCCCAGGCCATCATCTGCCATTAAGGGACATGCCATGCCATGACACACAATGCCATGCCATACCATACCATACCATCATGCCACTTTACCATTGTATCATCTCACCTGCTGATAACAGATGCAGGCGCCACATCATCACTGCTCACTTCCTCCTCAAATGCAAACACCAGATGCCGCCCTCTCACCTCCTCCCTCACCTCCTCCAATCCCTTGATACCGCTCGTGTCAAACCCTAAGATCACCTCCCGCAAATACTCCACCCTATCCACCATTCTCCCCTCTTCCCTCCCCGTTACCGCCTCTCTTTCTACACCCTTCTCTCCCTCTCCACCCCCACTCCCCTTTCTTTGAGAATCCTCTGTGATTCTTCTCCCCACTGATCTGCTTTCTTGCTCAAATTCTTCCAAAATGCTAGCTCTCTGCCGGTTCTCTTCCAACCCAGTCGTTCCATCGGCCTCACTAGCTGTTAGAGCGTGCCTGCCTACAGACACCTGAGTCGACTCAGAAGTCACACCGTCAGCTTCACTAGCTGCTGCAAGAGCGTGCCTTCTTAAAGGCAGCAGCTCCCCTGTCGTATCTGCACTGTCGCCTGAATCTGAAACTCGAAGTAAATCCTTGTCACGTCCTTCCAAACCACGACCTTTATATTCGACACTGTTGATTTCTCCTCCCGTCCCAACTTCCGCTTCTTGCTCCCCTCCCCTTCCCTCTTCCGTTCCCCTACCCTCTCCCCTTCCCCCGTCCCTCCCTTCTCCCCCTTCCACTTCCGCTTCCAGCCCCCCTCCCCCGTCCCATCCGCTCTTCTCTTCCGCCAAAAGCCTCCGCTTCCCCGCCACCATCCCTGATCCCCTTCCCTCCTCACCGCTCGCCTCCCTTCCACCACCACCCCCACCCCCCCCACCATGAGTTTTAATCCCGCTACCACGGTCACCATCCCCATCTCCGTGACTATGACCAAGGCTATGATCAAGGCTATGGCTGTTAACGTCATAATGCGTCCCGCGCCGCTTGACCCTTCGCGTCGTTCGCACTTCGATCGGCCAGTCCAGCTCCCCGTCCATGTCCGTCCGCCGTCTTATCCTCTTTATAGAGCGCACGTCTATAGGCACGTCTTGAATGTCGTCGTCTTCCGTCACAGGGTGCCATATCCGCGACCGATCCGAGTGCCCGTCCCCGATACTAGCTTTCATCCGTCTCCGTTTAGTGTTATCCACTACAGCAACATCCTGACGAGCGTAATCTTCCAACTCATCCCCCCCGACCGACAGCCGGTCCCCCAGATCCCCGCCTACTGCTACGCGCGTAGCATACCGCGAACCCCCCCCACCGCTGTTAACCCCGCCGTACTCCCTTCCACTCCTGCCGATCGTAATCTGACTATCATATCCCGCTTCCTTAGCCGCTGCTGCTTTCGCCGCTGCCACTTCTTTCGCCTTCTGCTTTCCAGCCATGGATTCCTCCCACCAGTCGCCCTTCTGCGCTTGCGCGCGCTGGTCCGGGTTGGAAGCTTCTTTTTGCGCTTTCTGGATGTTCCAGCGGGCCGCTTGCCACGTCAGCCCCACCGCGACCCACATCAGCGCGACGAGAATGACCAATGCGCGGTCGATGACGGTTCGCGGGGTCCGCTGCGGGCCGCGCATCATCATGCGGTTGTCCTTAATTCCCATTTTGACGGCGGTGATTAAATAGTGACGGAAAGATGTCGATAACTACGATGACTACAATGAGACGCGAAAGAGGGTTACCACAATTACAATGTAATCGTTACCACTATCTCTTTCAATTCGGAGTAACGGTTTCAAGAACTATGACCGGAGATCTACACGAGATACGGAACGCAAGCAAGTTGCTGATTGGCTGCCGCTCGGCCGAGGAAAACGCCGTGATGCACCATCGGGATCATCCGCATCCTTTAACATCCTTGATTACGAAACCGACTACTAGGCTCGTACGCGATATAGAGAGAGACGAAGGCAGAAGAAATAACAAGAAACACTGTATGGCACGAGCCCGTTTCCTCCTAAGCGATCGGGAACGCTAGAATGAAGTGAAAGCAAAACCAACTGATATAAAGATGCTTCTACTGGTGCCTTGAGGGTGCAGGCGGTGCCTGGAAAGCCGGCAATGATTGGGTGGTAGGCAGACCAACAGCTACAAAACTGGGAATGACACGCGATTCATGCCAAGGAACAGAGCTTCTGCAGAAAAATCGTGCCACGGAAAATGGTAACTGTGCCTAGTGTGCCTCGGAATTTTCTTGCTGGGGGAAAGTGATGGAGAGGGAGCAGGTGAGGGAGAGGCACGGAGTTTGGTGGGAGGAAGAAATGGTTGGGAAGGAAATGGTTAGTGCTAGACACCTATTAGCGCGTATGAAGTGCAGAACGCAAACACCAAGGCTGTAAAGCTAAGCCTGGAATAATTTAAGGCGACAAAACCAAGTTCTCCCACAAATTAGTCTCCCGTCTGTTTTGACCTTCCCGACGCCGCTTTCGACGCCGCTTTCGACGCTGCTGGTTTAGAGTTTCGGACTGCCTTGAAACTTAGTGTAACCTAGCCGATTTAGGTTACGCCGTAAAGCGCCCTGAATTCATCAGTGACATCATGGAACGATCTGGTAGGTCGTCCGACGCACACCGACATGGTTCTTCGTGTCCATCGTCCGTCCGTCCTTCCGTCCTTCCCTCCATCCGTCGCCCGAATCCGTTTGTCGTTCCGTCGTGCGATTCGTAGGAGTTTAGGGTGAGAGCGGTTGGGTAGTTCCGAAACAAGAAGCGCCGATGCGATTTGATGAGCTTACACGTCGTTCTACCATCGTAACTCGATCTTACAAAGCTTTGTGCCATGTTACCGAGCAATTGTGGACTCATTACCCTTCCTTCTCTCCTCGATCGCGGCAGTGGCGTCGAAGCAACGGCAATCTTCCAAGCAGCAGAAGCCTTCTGAGCCGGCTGTGCAACAAAGCCCACCGGCGCCACTGTTTTCTGGACCGAATCTTCAGAAGAACCTCGCCGCTGTGAACCTCAGGTCCGGTATCTCGGAAGCGCACTTGGGCGTTGTTATTCTTCGATAATTCTTTGGATTTCAACCCCGTTCTGACTTCATCGTTCGCCACTGAGAAAAGAAGATGCTTCCTGATTTCTCATCCAGCACCCCCTCCCCTCCCCGCCCCCCCCCCCCCCCCCCCCCCCCCCCCCCCCCCCCCCCCCCCCCCCCCCCCCCCCCCCCCCCCCCCCTTCACTTTTCCACTTCCTCCTCCCCGTTCTCTCCATCGTACCCTCATTCAGTCGCACATACCTTGCCATTATAGCAGGTGTAGTGGCAGGCATATTGGGGCTGACAGGAATATCAGGGTTCCTTTGTTACATATTTGTCATGGCCCTTGGGGCTGTCGGCCTGTTTATCAAGACTGGGTTTCACATAAACAAGTACTTTGACACTTGGCAACGGATAGGTGGAATGGATGGCCTCACGCAAGGTGCCATGGTGAGTCCCATCATCATTGCAAGCAGTTCATTTGACAACGGGGGCATGTTGTCTTTCAGTTTTGGTGCAATAATTGTGTGAAGATTTTAAATCACCATACGTGCTTGTCATCCGCCACTTTCATTTTCCCTTGCTCTTCTCCATTGCCCTCTCTCTTGATCTTTCTGATCACTAATGCGTGAACGTTGGCACATGGTGATAACATGGATTCTGCAACCTGTCAGTCATTTGTGCTCTTCTGGACGTAAGTCTTCATTGCTAGCTCGCTGCGACATGATATCCTGTGCCCAGTGACCTTCCAACTTCTCTCTGACTTAAGAGAATTCTTACATTGTGCAGGCTTGCCTATGATTTCGTTCACCTTTTCTGAGTGCCGACTAGATTACCGTTTCTTTAAAGGTTGTGCAGTTGGTTTGAGTTGATGTGTTCTGTTAGTTGGTACCATCAATAAAATATTATTTCTCAAGCACTAAAGTGCCCATGTGGTGCTAAAACAGAAGACACGGTGCTGCAATGCTCTTGAGTTGTTCAGTTATGCCTCAGCGTGGTAGCATGTGGCTGGACAGCAGCAGTAATAGCTTATGTGGGCACCAAAATGTCATCAATGACATCTGAGCCACTGAAAAGGAATACCATGGACGGCAGGAGCAGAAGACATACCACCACCACCGTGCCAATCAAATACAGCCTGTCATTCCTGGCGGGTTTGGTAGCATACGGTGTGTGGATTAGCCTGTTTACAGCCTTCACCAGAAGCCTCAGCTTCTCCTCTGGTTGATCGGCCAATTGGAAATCACCACACAAGGAATTATAGAGCTCAGCTGATTTGTCAGGCTGGCATAATGTCGCCTCCTCAACTCTCTGAAGAAAGGCCAACACGGTATCCTTGGTTGTGGGACCGCTGCTGGATTTGACTTCGACTTCTGAACCGTCAACAACCTGATGAACGAAAAAACTGTTATTTGCCATTTCACGAGTAGCGCTTTGAGTTGGAATTTCTCTCAAGCCTGCCTGAATATCCTTCGTTGAAGTAACTTCGTCTGGATGACTGATTAGTTGTGAACCTGCCAGTGAGCCCAACACGGGAACAGCAAGATGCTCGCCCGTGCCGTTCACGACTTCTGGAGTGGTGTCCTTATTGATTCCTTTTTCGGAGAAATAAGAAGATAGTGTTGCTTTCACCTGCATCATTCACATTACTCAGTTGGCCGCAAAATATGTAACGAAGAAAGCGACGCGACAGCAAAAACCAAAACGATGAACAAACCTTGTCAGGGACTGGGCTGTCCCTCTCACTACGAGCAGCTGCAAGAATCTTGGCAACATTGACACTTTTCGGAGTTGAAAGCGTCTTGGAATTGGGCTGCTTGTTTAGTTTTGGCGGCGCCAATGGAAGCCCTCTACTCCTGTCAGGCTCAATGCCACTCCGTCGATTAGCTGGGAACAGGTCTGAGCTAATACCCATTGCGGCTGAAGGTACAAGCGTTTTTTCCGAAACCAGCCGTTCTTGACGGGGTGCCGTGTCACATCTGGACATAAATGATAGAGGTGAGGTGAAAGGGAGGGTGCTGAGAATGAGCCTATCGGCGTTGAAGTTGATGGCTACGAAGCCCACCCACAGCACTCATGATGAGGCCCATGCCCGTAAACAGCCCCACCTGAGCGTGGGCGGAGGTGAGTGGGGGAGGGGAGAGCGATGAGACAACACACAACTGGGCTGCAACAGATGGATCCGCATCTGCGTTTGACCCAACTTTGTTCATACTGTTCTACACGTGATGTGCATTTCTCTTCATTGTGTTACACAGCACATAATTTGTCATGCGTAATAAATATTAAATTTAAACGAAATATAAAGAATTACAAAAATTTTCACTCCTACGGTAAACCACGCAAAAATACATAAGATTGTAATATTCTGCATATACGAATAGCACAGCTCTATGTTTTTTAATTTTAGTGGCTCATGTTTTCTGTAGTGGATCTTTACCACGAAAACAAGCATACCGATTGAATGCAGACATTGCTGGGAACCATCACTCACGTCTGTATCGAGAGACGAACATCCACTTCATCCGCTTCTTGGGACCCGCGCAAACATACCTGTCGGGAAGGAGTTCGAATTCCTTCATGGACGCTCTCTTTGCCGCATATGCGAGTGACGATGAGGAATTTGACGAGACCCTGAAAGAAGATAAGGAGAAGGAAAACGGGTTTCTTGGAAAGTGTAGAAGAGACGAGGCAGGAGATGCAGATGGACGGGAAGGGGAGAAGACGAACACAGTCAATGATGGGGAGGGGTACGCTGTATGTAAGAAGAGACGGATTAATCTGGCAGACCCGACGAGCGGTGGAGCGCGGGGAGAGGAAGTGAAGAAAGAAGTCGGAGGGAGTAGAGACGTCGAAGAGAGGAGAGTAGTCGAAGACAGAAGAGGAGGCGAAGACACAGCTGCCGAAAGGAGCGGAAATGCCGATGCTCTTAGAACCGACTGGCGTGACGCCGACGACAGACGATATCCGTCAGCGGTGATGAGCGACAGACAGACCTCGTCAGACAGGATGCATGACGGAGGGAGTAAGCCACCTAAGATCGTTGGGAAACAGGGAAAGGAAGTGACATCAGAAGACAGACGGTCTGGCTCAAGAGATCTGACTCGAAGAGTCTCATTGCCATTGTCATCATCTTCATCAGCAGGAGCAGATGCTGCTGCATCAGTGGCGCTTCCACCTCCCCCAGATGACCTTTTTGCTGATGCACAAGGTTGGGCTCCTTGGTTCTCCAACCCGCCGGTTATAAATTGCCTGCTGGCGTTCCGCTCGTGTCCCTTGGTTTCACCGCTCGTACTCTTGCGCTAGACCTTTTCCCAGACCCACATTCACGCTTTCTCTCCCTTCCCTGCCCTACCCAAACCCCCTTACCTCGAGCTTCCCATCTGTTTCACATGCTCGTATGTCCGCAGGTGAGGTGGCTAAAGCAAAGGTCAAAGCGGACTACGGAGGGAGAGTGCGAACGTTCCCCCACGTTGAGGGCAATTTTGCCGTTCATGTGTTCATTCCAGGCGAGTGCGAGCGAGCTGGCTCTTGGCGATTTGAGCCTTAAGACGTCTCAAAGATGATTTTTGCCGTTCATGTGTTCATTCCAGGCGAGTATGACCAAGCTTACTCTTGGCGATTTGTCCGTCAAAACTACACAATTCACGCGTTTTTGTGATTCTTTTGATTTCTCAACCAACATCTCGACCCTTTCCCCATCATTGCTCCCCCACTCCAGCCACTGCTCGAATCACGCCTCCTCTATGCAACCAGGCCCTTCCCTTCTCTTACATCCGAGTCATCCGCACCCCTCTCCATCCTTCCCAACCTTTTCCAGGGAATGCCTGTCTCACCTTCTCTTATGCTGCTCCGACCATCCCCCTTTCTCCATGCCACACCCCGTTGCAGTGGCCATCCCTGCCTCTCTGCAACCACTACTCGAGTCACATCTCCTCACTGCCATCAGAGCCCTCCCTGCACTGTCTCCTGTAGACCCGGACTCTCTTAAAGCTGCTCCGAAGCAATCAGGGGCTGTGGCAGCGGCTGTAGATGCGCATACGGCAGGAGGACGGTTCATTGCAGGAGCAGTGCCAATGCTGGATGACAGGGTGCATGGAAGTGCCCACCGGTCCTCTCTTGACAGTGCCCCCGTTGCTGCTGCGGCTGTTACTGCTGCTGTGCACGCCCTGGTTACAGGGGAGTTCCACATGACGGCTGCTCGCACTGTCCCCATCCGCTTCCACCAAATCGACTCCCTTCTCAGCCTGCTGCGTTTGCGACTCAAGCCTTTGAAACGGTAAGATACGAAGGTGATCCGTATGATGTCCTGCTGCTGTTGCTTTCTCCCTCTCTCCTTCCCTCTCTCCTCTTCCCACTCTTCCCACTCTTCCCACTCTTCCCACTCTCTTCGTAGCCAAGTGGACGACTGGACCCAACAAGATGACTCAATTCTTGCCCTCCCCCCTCTCGTCTCGTTCCTGTCCCTTTCCCTCCATGGCACCAGCTTCCACTTGCATTTGGACAAGTGGACAGCATTTGTCAACGATGAGAAGACTCGATCCTTCCTCGCCCTTGAAGGCACACGGGAGGGAGTGCCGGAGGTAATAAGTGATTAGTTTTCTTATAAGTGCGATGGTGGACTCAGTATCCATGCTGTGAACCGGAGTGCAAGGAAGTCGTTTGTTCTTTTCTTGCCTTTGAAGCTGCACGGGAGGGAGTGCCTGAGGTAAGCTTGAGATAAGAATAATTCTGTGTGGACTCAGTATCCATGCTGTGAATTGGAAAACAGATTCACACGAGAAAACGGTTTGCTCTTTCCTTGCCCTTGAAGCTGCACGTGAGGGAGAGCCTGACGTAAGATCGAATCTCCTGTTTTGGCCCTGGCTCTTCTTTAATTCTGCTATGCAGCACTCGTCGTTACCATGCACTTTTAAGACTCGTGAAAACTAGACCATTCTTTGCCTCTGCTGATCATCGCACCTCATTCCGCCACAAGAACAGTCAGTTTGCATCAACCCCTCTTCCCTCTCCCACCGCTGTCCTGCCTGCGTGATCCCAGCTTATCTCTTACAGTGCCCCAAACCAATGTAACCCGAACTGTTTTCTGTTTTGTGGTACAACACTCCCCGTTTTCCACCTTATTCCCAACACCACCTCTTTCCTTCCGCCCACCACTGCTCTGTCTGCTCGCTCCCAGTTCACCTCTCTGGTTGTGTATCGACCAGGCATATGCCGTTCACGGCCTTCCTCCACACGATTCTCAACGTCCTCTCTTCTGTCTCCCCCTTGCAACTGCCCTGCCTGCTTGCCCTCAGTTCACCTCTCTGGTTCAGTGTATCGACCAGGCATATGCCGTTCATGGCCTTCCTCCATACTACGATGTATGTTTCTATTCCCTGCGCTTCCTTCTTATTCCGTACTATGAATTAAAGAATTCTCATCCTTGCATACTGCTGCTCCTTCGCGCATCCCCATTATCCACCATCTACATCCCTCCATTTACCTCTCTCCCACACCCCTTCTCACTTTCCATAGCCCCTCCCCCCCCGGTTCGAATGTTGCTGTCATGCACACCTGTGGTTAAAAAACCCTATGCTTATACTCACACTCCCAAACTTAACACGTCCATGTGCCCATATGTCGATTTCAGAACCCACGCCCACACGTCTCCCTGCTTTGGGTTGCTGGTAACCACCTTGACCAGTTACTCTCCATCGCACAAAATTTACAGATGTCTGCTTCGGCAAGCTTGTGTGGTGGTGGTCTTCCTCTTTGCCTAAGAGTGAATGTAAGCAAGGTGGTTTGTAGAGTTGGGCAGAAAGTACATACAGTATGGGAGGACAATCGTAGATCATTGTTGTAGAGATGAAGACATCAGGTTAATACATTCTGGGTATTCCACCAATATTGATTATTCTAGATCGTTTAAAAGCATAGTCGCATTCAAATACAGAGGCTGTCTATGCGAAATTTCTTGGTTTCGGGTAGGCCTCTAATGTGCCGTTTTCTTCCCCGCAAGGATACAGTAGCCCTGTGCTCATAGAAAGGAGATTCTGCCTTCCGCACCGCGATTGCGCTGATCAACTTCGCCGTCCCGATCCCATGTGGCGCCCTCTGATTCGCGCCGCCAGGCTTCGCCCTGCCGCGGCGCGAGCTGACGGCAGAGTCAACGATGCCCGGCTAGCATCCCTGGCCGGCAGTTTCCTCCTGCCGGACGTCGAGAAACTAACGGACAGCCATTATGGTTGTTATGATAGGAGCGAGTCCGGAGGGCGAGCTTCGGTTGAAGAGAGGTTGCCGGAATATCTGAAGATTCTAAGTCCGGCTTTAATGCCATACAGCGGGTCGCTTCCACTGTCTTCTAGCTCTCGCTTCGATTCGCGGTCGATTAGGACTCAGATTTGTCGTAATTCAGAGATTCTAGGATCCCCACAGGAACGCGTGGCGGTTGCTGATTGGTCGAGGCAATTCAATACAGGCACGCCTAAGGCGAGCTCGAAGGTCGGCGGCTCGGGCGCGAAGGGATCGGCGCAAGCGGGGAAGAAGGAAGCGGAGAATGCAGGAGATGCGGAGGCGGGGGAAAGTGACGTCATTTTGACGTCAGTTCACCCTAAGGATCTTTTGGACCTGAAAGAAAACACCCTTTTTGAGCTTAGGTAAGCATTGATAAGCTTACGAATAGGTTACTTTCACCGTGTTTGAGCTGAAGTAAGCGCTAACACCCTGTTGGATCTTAGATAAGCGTTTAGCACCCTGCTGCCTGTTTTGGCTTGTATGGTCAAACACACTTACACAATCACTTTTCGTCACATACCCTCACGCGCCCTCACTCGCCCTCGTTACAGTGAGAACCATTCGCAGCAGTATTTACCCGAGGGCCTCCCTCTCTATTCCCACTCACGCACAGTCTCGCTCTCCCACTCACTCCCACACTCACTCTCACTCCTTCAAGCATTCCCTCACACTCACCCTCACTCGCCCTCTTTATAGTGAGGAGCATTTGAAGCAGTACTTACCCGAGGGCCTACCTCTCGCATTTCCAGTCACTCACTCACTCACACTCTCTCTCACATTTCCTCACTCCCGCCCTCACTCACTCTCTCTACAGTGAGAAGCATTTGCAGCAATACTTACCTGAGGGCCTCCCTCCCGCATTCCCACTCACTCACACTCTCGCATTCCGATTCACTCATACGCCCTCACCCACACTCCCTACATTCTCTCACACTCAATCTTATACACTTTACAGCGAGGAGCATTTGCAGCAGTACTTACCCGAGGGTCTCCCTCCTTCAATAGAAAAAGAGTTTGAGGCCTCAAAGTCCCGTGCCATTCTTCTTCGGGCAGCCACAAAAGATTTCATTCACAAGCTTCAAGCTGCCCGAGATCACCAGTCCAGTTCATCAGACGCAAGTCCCGTGGAACCTTCCAACAGCCCTGAAGGGCAGATTAAAAATTCCTCTCCTGGCTCGTTTCTGCTCCGAGGCCATCCGGGCAGCGGGAAATCTTGTCTCCTGCTGACCGCTGTGCTCTGGGCCCGTGCAAACGGGTGGTTGGTTTTTTATGTGCCCAAGGCGAGAGAATGGACTAATAACGGAGTGTACTATAAGCATCCTGAGACTGTGGGGGAGGAGGGGGGACAGGAGGGAGGGAGTGTGGTGGGGGATGGAGGAGAGGGGAGGGTGGCAGTTGGAGGGAGAAGAAAGGCGATTTGGGATACCCCCATACAAGCACAAGCAACACTCAAGGTGAGATGATGGTTATTCTATTTTTTTCTACATTTACTTGATGATGATTTGAGTGGCATTGAGTAAGTGGATCATTGTTGAGTTAACCAGATGCAACTCTGCAAGCCAGGCATTGTTATTCTTTTCCTTTTTTTTCTCCCCCTTACCACCACCCTGCCACAGTCATTTCTTGCAGCCCACCAGGAGATTCTGTCCTCTCTGCCCATTCAGCTGCCCGAACTTATCACTCTGGGAGAGGGGCCAGGCATCGGTTTGGCTCGGGGCAGCCAGATCGTATCGCCGGGCTCTGATTGGTCGCTGGGAGATCTCGTGAAATATGGAGCGGACCACTCACACGCTGCCACGAGTGTTGTGGTTCGGTTGAGAGAGGAGCTGGGAAGGGTGACTTCTGTTCCTACCATGATTGCTGTTGATGAGGTGAGATGAGGGAGGGGAGAACGGGGAGGGAGAGTGGAGAGGGAAAGTGGGGAGGGAGAGAAGGGTGTTAGATGGTGAGGAGGGACACTATCAATCACCAGTTCGGCCGAGGGAGGAGCTGGAAAGAGTGACTTCTGTTCCCACTGTGATTGCTGTGGATGAGGTGAGGGAGTGGGGGAGATTGTGGGGAGGGAGAGAAGGGGTGAAGATTGTGGGAACACTATCACCTGTCGTATGATTCGGCTAATGTAGGAGCTGGGAAGAGTGACTTCCGTTCCCATTGTGATAGCTGTGGATGAGGTGAGGGAGGTGGAGTGGAGAGGGGAGAGGGAAGAGGGGTGAGGAGTCTGTGATTGTTTGCAAATGAACGTTGTTTTAAATCCGCCTGAATTGACTTTTGAGTCGACTCAAAAGTTAGCTGTGGATGAAGTGAGGGAGAGGGAGATGGAGTGGAGAGGGGAGAGGGAAGAGGGTTGAGGAGTCTGTGATTGTTTCCAAATGAACGTTGTTTTAAATCCGCCTGAAATTGCATGTGTGCTGTCACTTCATGGGCGCACCCTGTTTCCCGCAATCTCCTGCCTTCTTTCCCCTTTCGCATGTGTGTGTGCGCCTGCAGTTCAACGCGTGGTTCACATTTGCAGGGTTCTTCGAGTCTACAGGAGACAGAAGTCGGAGGCAGATCCATGCCGGGGAGATGCGCATGGTGGGTGGGGGGTGGGGGGTGGGGGGTGGGTGGTGCAGGGGTTAAAGCTTTCCTGATAAAAAACTTTGGCTGTGCCATAGAGCTTTTCCTAAATCCCGTTTTCCTGTGCTTTTGAGTTGACTCAAAAGAAGACTTTGGCTGTGCCGTACAACTTCTCCAAAGGAATCATTTTTCCCTGCACTCCTACCTACCCTCATCCACCATTCCGCTGTTCCCCTCATTTCATGTGAACGCCATCCGTTTATTGCAAGCCAGTGACATCATCACAGCTGCGTCCACTTAACAGGTCCGTCGCAGTGCTGCCAGTGGTGCTGCATTAGTCAGATTGTAAAAACGTGTTTTTCTTATGCCCCAAACCTCATATACTCCTTATGCCCCAAACCTCATATACTCCTTAAGCCCCAAACCTCATATACTCCTCCTTCATCCACCCCTATCTCATTCTGTCAGGTGAACGCCTTTCGCTCTTTAGAAGCCACTGGCATCATTGCAGCTGCATTTTCCGAGTCCATAGCAGTGGGGAGGCTGCCTGCTGTGCTGCCGGGGATGCCTAAGGGCGTGCGGCTGAACGTGCCACGCTTCACTGTTGATGAGACGCTTGCTCTGCTGCAGCACTACCAGAAGAGGTGCGTCCGGGTTGTGCCTGTAGGCTTCTTTGGAGCTGCCTTTTTTTCACTGAGGCAACTCAATACAGGTCCCTGCTGTGCTGTTGGGGGTGCCTAAGGGCGTGCGGCTCACTGTGCCATGCTTCTCTGTTACGCGTTCCCCTCCCCTGTGTGTGCGTGTGAGTCTGACTGCTAACTGCTTGTTCTTAACTGTATGTCGAATTTAACTATACAGATGGCCTTCTTGGGCTGTTGTCATACCGTGATTCCCTCTCCCTGACTGAACGTCCCCACCCACCACCCACACTCCCTCCTGCCTTCCAAAACACCTCCTGTCTCTGCGTACCCTGTGCTCATCGCTGCAGCTGCAAGCTGGGGCGTGTGACGGATGACGAGGAGGCTATTAAAGAGGCTGCTGTGCGTGCATGCATGGTTACAGGGGGAAATGCAGCGCAGCTTAGAAACGTTGCACATTTTCTGTGATTCTGTGTGCGCGGTGTTTGGATACCTTTTGGTACCAATGCATATAAGGGTGATGGTTCACTTCATTGGCTTGATGTGGCTTGCATATTTGTCTGACTGATTTTTTGGAGTACGTTGAAAGAGGCAACGCAGCCTCACCTGATAACGCATGCGTTGTAGACATCCTGTTTGATTCACAGTTGGGGATGTGAAGTTCCTTTTCCTTCATAACATATGCATGTTGAAGCTACACGAGTGACAATCTCTGAGCGCGTCCAAGAAGTATCGCGGACTTCTGTAGTGATGAAACAGAAAGCAAACCGGGAGCAAAGCAGGTCGCCGAAGTAACAATTTTCCCAATCAAGGGCACGGTTTTGTTCGGTTTGTTTCGTTCGAAGGCGGTAATCTGCAAAACCAAGTTGAACTAGGAGACAACAGCACCACCGCACCGAGGTTATGAAGTCCAGAAAAGGTAGCAGCTACAGACCTGAAAGACTGGGAACACCAAGCACTGCAGCATAGGAGGTTCTGGGAGTGGTAGGAGTAGTGAGGTGAGGCAGACTACGCCTGTCCGTGGTAGGTGGCTGTTAAGTTACTGAGACGTGGCTGAGTATTTTTTTTAGGCGACCGTGTCAAGTGGTTGTGTTAAGGGGCTGATTGCCTGTTAAGTGACTGTTAGGTGAGAGCGCACAGACTCAGAGCCAGCTTCTGCTTAGAAACAAGCGGCATTCTCCTCGTTTCTGTTTTTCTAGTCGACTTGTTTAATTTATTGACTAGTTAGAAGAATGTCGACCTTGAAATGGAACCTAACTCCGCTTACGGACCCAACTGTTGCTGCATCGTGGAAAGACGGCGACACGACGAAACCGCGATCGAAGATCATTCACCTGGTTCGTTCTAACCCTAATGACGTTTTTCATGCTTCGTCCGTAGTCAGTCGATGCCTCCTCCTGATCTTTATGCACGCTACATTCTCCCGTCCTGAAAAAGCAATGTCTGGTCTCAGCCAGTTAATTTTTTGGAAATCACCATCGAGACTTAAATAGTTTCGTTTCCAGCCGTGAAAGAGCACGCCTTCTTTGAGTAATTTTTGAAGTTTCGAAGTCCAGAAAACAACCTACTTATCGTGCCGTAAAACGCACCCCCTTCTGGGCGCGTTCAGTTCCCCCCTTGTCGTGCTTTAAGAGCTTTTGTGGCTTCAAGAGCTCGTCTCACCGACATTGTGCAAAGTCATCATCTTTCCACTTATATTGGTGAGAAGGTGTGTGAGACCATCTTTCCACCGACACTGTGTCGGTGAGACGAGCCCTTTGAAAAGATGAGCACTTATATTGGTCCTGTTACCTGCTCATCTTTTCAAAACATCCTTTTGCTAACGCCCTTGCTGTGGTCAGATTCGTCACGGACAGGCAGTGCACAATTTGGTGATGGACACGGAGCAGTATAAGCTCGAAAAGTTTCTCGACTGCCCGCTCAGCACCCAAGGATTTGAGCAGGTCAGGTGCTGCAATGCAGCTCTGCTTCTTTCTTCCTTTTTTTTTTAATGCAAATTTTCTCCACAACTTCCAATATCTGATTTCGTTGTCTCACTTTGCACTCGCTTCAAGGCTGCCACTTGTTCCAATCACACCACAGGTAGCAGAGCTGCGCAGGCAAGTAGCAGCCAACCCTCCTCCAGGCTTTCCTGCTGACCTGATAGTCGTCTCCCCCCTGCTGCGGTAAGTCGACTCTCGTCCTCTCACTGCCGTCCCCCCTGCTGTAGTAAGTAAGCACTTGTCCTCTCACTGTTCCTTTCCCCCGGTGCAATAAGTTAACACTCGTCTTCCTCACCGTTCCGTTGTTCCCCTAAGACGCATAAAAGAACAGCCCTTTTTCACGTTTATTCATAGCACGCCTCCCCTTCCTCCCTCTTCTGTCCCCAGCACACTGCAAACAGCAGTGGGCGCCTTTGGCCCTCCTAACACGGCAATTCCAGTCGACCTTCCCCCAAAAGACGCAGCTTCCAAGAACCTTCCCGTTGTGGACGGGTGCACAGCAGGAACCAATGGGGTGGAAGCTGTTGTCCCTGCGACTGTTGTGACGGCTCCTGTGACAACCGAAGGCGGTTACCAGGTTACCACCACGCTGCCAGCACACATCCTGGCCAACGAGCTTTGCAGAGAAACGCTGGTGAGTTCAGCTGAGTTGAGTGATCGGAGGTTAGTGACTGTAACGAGTGCAGGCTAATGAGTGCTGCAAAGTGATGCGGAGTGGGGTTCCGTGAGTGCGGCGTGCTGCATGAGGGGGAATGGGTGCACAGGGAAGAGCATGTGCATGTTCATGATATAAGTGACCAAGCGTTGGCCAACCAGAGAAAAGCATGCGTGCACATGTGCTTGTCCATGCCCCTTTCCAACCCCCCTATTCCCTTTCCATTCCTCCAGGGTTTTCCATATCTCTTGTTCCTTTCCACCCCTGCCTTTCCTTTCCCTTCCTCCAGGTGTCCATCATCCCTCCAGGCATGAACCTGCCACCCCTCTGTTCTCTCTCCCTTCCCTTCTTCCTGATTTTTTATAGTGCATCCTTGTGTCCACCTGTCATGCCTCCCTCTCCACAGCACGTGCATGTGTGCGACAAACGCCGCCCAATCAGAGAGAAGAAGGGCCTCTTCCCCTCTGTGGACTTCAGTCAGGTGCGGTGCAGGCTGTGTTCTAGGCGCAGTGCGGTGTGAAGCTGTGCGGTGCGGTGCTGCATGGAACCGGCAGTGTGTGGTGTTGTGCTAGCCTGTTCCTTTGTGCTGTTCTGGGCAATGGCATGGATATGCAAGGAATCAACGCCCGCTTGAATTGTCAAAACAATGATGTACTTGTCGTATGCATGTGTGTGTGCCACACCACACCACACCCCACCACACCTCACCTCTACACCACACTACACTACACCTACACCACACTGCACCGCACTGCAGATCACGGATGACGAGGACGCGCTGTGGAAGGTGGAGCCCAGGGAGACTCGTGAGGAGATTGCGCAACGAGCCACTAATCTCGCTGCATGGTGAGATTCTCTGACTTCCCAGTTGCAGGGTGCTTTTGAGAATTCTCAAAAAACAACTCTCAAGGAGATTGTGCAACGAGCTACTGGTCTTGCCGCATGGTGTGCTTGTCTGTTTTCCGAGACCTTGCAACCTTCACTTGTAGTATGCTGGCAACAACAAGGGGCACTCAATATCGCTGGTCACCGTCTTTCTCAAGCTGGTGATCGTCACGCTGCTTGCAAACTAGGTTCAACAAGACGTCTCAGAACATCTGCTGCTGATTACGTCCCAGCCCAGGTCACATCGTCTCTCACACTCACTATTTCCTGCTCCCCCCACGCTTACATACCTCCATCTCTATCCTTCCCTGTCTTTCCTGCCCATTGTTACCCCCCCTCTTCCTTCTCCGGCTCTCTCACTCCCTCCTCCCCTTCAACAGGCTGCTCGGACTGAAGGAGCAATCCATAGCAGTTGTCTCTCACAGTGGGTTCCTCCATGCCTTCGCCACAGTTGGCCTGCCCGCACATCTACGGCCCGAGAACAAGCTCGTCTAGTGAGTGCACCTGTTCCCCAACCCCTATTCCTCATCTGCTACCCCAGTAATTCCTCATGTTTCTGAGGCATGTGAAAGTTTGCAGATCATCATGGGTCTGTTTCTCTCCTTCCCATCACTTCCCTGCCAAAAATACCGTACTCTCCCATGCCCTCTCTGTGCTCTCAGTTTTGAGAACTGCCGGCTACGCTCGTACATCCTCTCAGCAGAAGACTGACTTCCTTTTGTGACTGACCAACAGTAGTATCACATCTAATGTGTCAAAAGGATAGCTTGAATACTGCTGCACACCCTTCGTTTTAACCGATCTTGCAGTAGAAGGTTTTGTAGCTATCGCTGTGAAATCAAGCTGCAGTTAGTCTTAAAGCTCTAGGCCCAAATTGCGCAAGATTACTAATCTTGCGTGCTGAGGGATGGGTTTGGGTTCGGGAGTGTTGGGAAGGTGACCTCTCTGATTTCGCCCATAACACTGGGTTTTTTCGCTGAGTCAGCGAGCTTCAGGGGGAAACTTGAGTTTGGGGACCTCGAGTCCCAAATTGCATAGTAGTAAAACTCGATGTTTTGGCAGTGAGTTTTCTTTCGACCAATCAGATTGCATCGCACCTACTGTAACCAAATTTTCGCCACACACCAGCACAGAAAACGAGAAGTGTGCAAGATTACTAATCTTGCCCTGCGCGGCCCGCAATTTGGGCCTTGAGCTTTAAAATCAGCGGGCCAAGAAAGCCCAAATTGGTTCAACTTTCATAACTTCGGTTGAGTTGAGTGCGACCTTGGCACCCAAAACCTTGGCCAATTGCATTGCCCACGGTTTTTTAAACGAAGTTCTGGTGACGCCCTGTTACCATGTAATACAAGCTGAAAGGGTGAAAAGAATGACTAGTTACAGTACAGCGGCAGATACAAAATGCACTCAAGGAAAATAGTCACGCCAGTTGTTGTAGTAAGATTCTCTCACTTCCTTGGACATCATTTTGTTCCACTGCACAACAGAACCACAGGAAACACATTCCCATGTGAAATATTGGTACCAAGCAAAGAGTATGGCAAACACGGTGAAAAGAAGTATGGAGCACACCGGCTGCAACAGATTTGACTCGAGGCATTCATTACAGGTAAAACTTCCCGGAGGCAATACGGAAGCGTATTATAAACACGCACCTTAGGCTCATAAGGCTTTCTCTGCCGGCACGCCTTCTTAAATTGATGGTTCTCGTGAATGTACGCCATGTCATGCCAGCTGCAGGGATCGCAAAGGAAGAGAATGGGGAGAGGGGGGGGGGATTGGTGGTGGTGGGGATAGGGGGGGGAGGTAGCAGCTGAAGGATGGACCGATACTCTGACAATCAGCTGAAGCTGAGATGCATCGTTAGTTTCCTGACTCACCATCAGCGAGACCAGCAATACAATGAACATGCCAATTCGCACTGGTTGTAACATTTCCATTGATACATTATGCCAAGGCTCATATTCCAGTGTCATGCTCGGCTGTAGAAGACAGTATGCACCTTCCACCTCAAACCCAGTGCAATGATTTGTGTTCCGACGTCTGGTGCCCGTGATACAGGTCGGTTATCGAGGCGGACGGACTCGACAAACTTACTTGTGCTCCGTTGAGTGCTGCCAGTAGTATGGATCGGCTACCGAGTAGAGCGAAAACCCGACGGCTCCCCAGAAAATGCCGGAGAAAATATCTTTATCAGTGTGAGGCACGCCAGGATCGCCGGTATACGCGGGTCCGAAAATCTTATCCATCCTGGATTCTGAAGCTTGCTGCTAGACCAGGAACGACGTGCCCGCAAACTGAGGGGTTCAGCTTACAGTCGGGAGCAACACTACCAAAGAAGCAAAAAGCTGCAATGGTAAGACTAGGGGAACGGACCAATCGGAGGTCTAGTTTCCAGTAACTAAAACCAGACCAGCTTAGGCTAAAATCGATTCTCACAGCAATTCGTTTCTGGGCCGAAACATGAGTGGGAAAATCGAGTTTAATATGGTTCAGAGCGGCAGTGTACACAGTAGTTCGTTTTTGTACGGTTTCAATGGGATAACTGGCATGGATGAGAGGTCTGTGAAATGGATGTGACGGATTGCGAAATGCTCTGTGAAATGAACAGCGGGGATGTGGAAAGCTGATGGTTTTTGGGATTGCCCTAGAGTGTTGACGTGGCAATGACACGTCAAAACCCTTGAGGATGGTGTACTTGATACGGGATTATTCGATTGGCTTTACTGAACCAGCACACCACCTCGATATTTGTTCGGCTTGATGTGATAATGAAAAGGCTTCAGCGCAGATCGGCAAAAGCTCGGGCTTGGTTTTCTTGGCCCACACTAGGCAGCAAGCATAAATAACGCAGACACTCTCGAGATTTCTCCAATGCAGTTTGCTTGCGAGGAATAGGTCCTAGAGTCCGTAGAGTGTTGCTTACGTCATAGAAAACATTGGCCAACCTAAGGGGGGGTCACTGTGAAGTGAGTCCAGCTGAAGAGTACCGTTTTAGCTGATCAAGTCGGAGAGTAATCACGACAAAGGAATTGCATAACGCGCTGCCTAAATGACGACGCTGCGAGTCATACGAGTAGACTTTTTAGAACGCTCCTGACTCCATTCAATATAGCTCTTTTCGCTGCTCGCCTCTCGCAGCGATCGTTGAGGACGAGGGAACACCCACATTGTGATCGAGGGAGAGAGATCAGCTTCAGTACTGAGCAGCTTTTTGAGTCGACACAAAACTCGCCTCTCGCAGCGATCGTTGAGGACAAGGGAACACCCACATTGTAATCAAGGGAGAGAGATCTGCTTCAGTACTGAGCAGCTTGAAAGATACGGTATCAGATGTCGAAGTGCATACGATCCCGGTAGTGGATTTAGAAGCCTAAACTGGCCAGGCAACCTCAACGTTCGTTTTGTGTCGTGGCAAAGTAACCGCTAAGAGTATAACGCGACGTTCATGTGTTTCGTGAACCGCTCTTGAACGCCATCCTGGCTTCTCGTCGTTCACTTCAGGGATTCCCTTTCGAATCGTTAACAACAGCTTGGAACAGCTAGGAACCCAGTTTTTACTTCGTGAAATCTAGCCGATATGGCCTCTCCCATGCCACCATTTGCACAAGCGCCGGGAGCCGCGTCAGCAGCGGTGACGGCGCCGGCAGGTTCCGCTGGTTCAGCCGGCGGGCCTGTAGACCACTACCCGCAGCCGTTAGCGACGCACGAGGCGATTCTGGGGGACCGAGTGCTGTTCCTTGACTTGCTCGCACGGTTTCACAACCAGATGGGAGGGTCGCTGAGGTGAGAACGATACTGAATAATACTGCTGGCGGGTCCTGGGGGGGGGGGGGGCAAGGGGGGTAGTTGGGTGGGGGGGATCGCGTGCTGTTTCTTGACTTGCTCGCGCGGTTTCACAACCAAATGGGAGGGTCGCTGAGGTGAGTCCCAGGACGTCTCATATCTGGATTCGGCGAATGCTTGCTGGAAACGTCTCAATGCGCGACCATTGGGGGATCGCGTGCTGTTTCTTGACTTGCTCGCACGGTTTCACAACCAGATGGGAGGGTCGCTGAGGTGAGAGAGGTACTGGGTGATACTGCTGTTCCTTGATTTGGTTAACGCAGGCAGGTACAGGGGGAAGATCGCGTGCTGTTCCTTGACATGCTCGCGCGGTTTCACAACCAGATGGGAGGGTCGTTGAGGTGTGTTCCGGGACGTGACAAACTCGATTCTCTCCGGTATTCATGACTCGAAGCGGCGTTTGAAACGTCTACGGATTTCTCCCTCTTCCTATCGCTTCTCCCTGCAGGATCCCACAGATGGGAGGGAGGGAGCTGGACCTGCACCTGCTGTACCGTGAAGTCACAGGCCGAGGGGGCTTGATGCAGGTGAGGAGGGGTGAGGACTGGTAGAGGTGTTGTTAATCGTGGTGATACTTAAAATCTGGCCTGCACCTGGTGTACCGTGAAGTGACGGGCTGAGGGGGATTGATGCTGGTGAAAACTGGTGCAGGCGAGATTTGATGCAGGTGAAATTCGATGCAGGTGGAAAGTGTTGCAAGTTTAGTACTCATGCACGCTGATAGGAAGATGTGCAGCGCATGCATAGTATGGGATTAGAGGAGTTAGTTTATTTTTGAGTCGACTCAAAAACATGTGCAGTGCATGCATAGTATGGGATTAGAGGAGTTAGTTTTGAGGCGCCTCAAAGATGTGCAGCGCATGCATAGTATGGGATTAGAGGAGTGTTTTGAGACGTCTCAAAACACTCTTTTTTTCTCATGCACGCTGATAGGAAGAAGATGTGCAGCGCATGCATAGTATGGGATTAGAGGAGTTAGTTTTGCGCCTTGAAGCAGGTGAGGACAAGTGCGGGTGAGAAGAGAAGAAGAGTTAATGGAGCAAATGATTTCATTGTAATCGCTGCCACCCACCTCCTCCCGTTCCCCTTGTTGCCCCTTACAGGTGATAGCGGATCGCAAGTGGAGGGACGTGACGATCCCCTTTGACTTCCCCCCTACCACCACCAGCGCCTCCTACGTCCTCCGAAAGTTCTACATCAACCTATTGCACCACTTCGAGCAGACCTACTTCTTCAACCGCCAGGGACCCCTCGTTCCCCCCCCTCGTGAGTAGATCCGCCACTCTCCTTTTGTGGTGCCCCATAAGCTACAACACATCCTCCTCTCCCACGAGTTCTACATCAACCTGCTGCACCACTTCGAGCAGGCTTACTTCTTCAACCGCCAAGGGCCCCTTGTGCCCCCACCGCGTAAGTTCCCCTTTCCCCCCACCAACCCCGATAAAGCCACCACCCCAGTTGCTGCGATTTTTACATCAACCTGCTGCACCACTTTGAACAGGCCTACTTCTTCAACCGCCAAGGACCCCTGGTGCCCCCCCCTCGTGAGTAGATCCCTCACTCTCCATCTGTGGTGTCCCATAAGCTACAACGCATCCTCCTCTCCCACGAGTTTTACATCAACCTGCTGCACCACTTCGAGCAGGCTTACTTCTTCAACCGCCAAGGACCCCTCGTGCCCCCTTCTGGTGAGTAGATTCGTCACCCTCCATCTGTGGTGCCCCCTCCTCGTGAGTGCTTTCGTCCCCTAGTTCTTCATCGAATCATTACCCTCTTCGCCTCTCCCCCTTGTGCTTATCTATCAACATCTCTGCTCGCCGTGTGTGCATGCAGCTCTCACCCACTTCCCTCGCAAACGCGGGGCACGCAGGATGCAAGGCTTTGAAGCGCCTCCCCGTGAGTACCCCCCCTTCCCCCCCCCCCCCCCGCCACCCCCCCCCCCTCCTACCTTGTCAATACCTTCCTCTTGCAAGTACCTTCGCCTTCACCAAACTCTGATAAGTTGCAGCTCCATTCCCCCCTTCTACTGCACACATACGGTGCCCCCTTTCACCGTCCCCGCTCTTTCCGTTTCCCTTTCACCTTCCACACCAGCACCACACCACAAGTGACCAACACAGGCCGCAACATCTCAGGCATCGTCTGCCCCATTCTTTCCCCTCTGTTGCCCTTTTCCCTGTGCCACCCTGTCCCCACAACCCCACCACAGCGCCCCAGCTGGCGAACATAGGTCGCAACATCTCAGGCATCATCCGCTCCAAGTGTGACAACGGCTACTTCATTACCGTGCCCATGGGCGACCAGGTGTGTATGGCCTCCTGCTTCTCTTGTACCATGAATGGCCCATGACTGACTAGGTGTGACCCACAGTGCCATGGGCGGCCGGGTGTGCCAATGGGCGGCTGGGTGTGCCCATGGGCGGCCGGGTGTGCCCATGGGCGGCCGGGTGTGCCCATGGGCGGCCGGGTGTGCCCATGGGCGGCCGGGTGTGCCCATGGGCGGCCGGGTGCGCCCATGGGCGGCCGGGTGTGCCCATGGGTGGCCGGGTGCGCCCCTCTGTCTCACCAGGTGTGCTCATAGAATCCACCCACCCTTTACCAGACCTCCAACCCTTTGCCTCTTCTATATGGAAATCACTTTTGAGAATTCTCAAAAGTGATTTCCAACCCTTTGCCTCTTCCTCAAAACCCCCCCACCCAGTCCCACTCTCCTTACCCTTCCCCGCTCCCAATTCGCCCTCCTCCCCTCTCCCCTCCTTCCCTTTTCTCAACGGTACCGCCCACTCACTTTTCTCTACCATCCACCCACCACCGCCTCCTCCTCCCCGTTCGCCCCTCCCCAGCCCGTCTCCTTCCTCCTCAACGCCTTCGCCTTCGACTCAGCCCTCATCCGCTCGCAAATGCAAGTGCAGACAGGGAGTGAGTTGCCGTCCTTTTCAGTCGACTCAACAAAACACACCGCCGCGTCTTTCCCGCTGCCCTCCCTTCGCCACTTTTCCCCCTCTTCTGGCAGGTGCTGCATGGGATTCTGTACCATCCACCCACCACCGCCTCCTCTTCCCCGTTCGCCCCTCCCCAGCCCGTCTCCTTCCTCCTCAACGCATTCTCCCTCGACTCAGCCCTCATCCGCTCGCAAATGCAAGTGCAGACAGGGAGTGAGTTGCCGTCCTTTTCAGTCGACTTAACAAAAGACACCGCCGCGTCTTTCCCGCTGCCCTCCCTTCGCCACTTTTCCCCCTCTTCTGGCAGGTGCTGCATGGGATTCTGTACCATCCACCCACCACCGCCTCCTCCTCCCCGTTCGCCCCTCCCCAGCCCGTCTCCTTCCTCCTCAACGCATTCTCCCTCGACTCAGCCCTCATCCGCTCGCAAATGCAAGTGCAGACAGGGAGTGAGTTGCCGTCCTTTTTAGTCGACTTAACAAAACACACCGCCGCGTCTTTCCCGCTGCCCTCCCTTCGCCACTTTTCCCCCTCTTCTGGCAGGTGCTGCATGGGATTCTGTACCATCCACCCACCACCGCCTCCTCCTCCCCGTTCGCCCCTCCCCAGCCCGTCTCCTTCCTCCTCAACGCATTCTCCCTCGACTCAGCCCTCATCCGCTCGCAAATGCAAGTGCAGACAGGGAGTGAGTTGCCGTCCTTTTCAGTCGACTTAACAAAACACACCTCCGCGTCTTTCCCGCTGCCCTCCCTTCGCCACTTTTCCCCCTCTTCTGGCAGGTGCTGCATGGGATTCTGTACCATCCACCCACCACCTCCTCCTCCTCCCCGTTCGCCCCTCCCCAGCCCGTCTCCTTCCTCCTCAACGCATTCTCCCTCGACTCAGCCCTCATCCGCTCGCAAATGCAAGTGCAGACAGGGAGTGAGTTGCCGTCCTTTTCAGTCGACTCAACAAAACACATTGCCGCGTCTTTCCCGCTGCCCTCCCTTCGCCACTTTTCCCCCTCTTCTGGCAGGTGCTGCACGGGATTCTGTACCATCCACCCACCACCGCCTCCTCCTCCCCGTTCGCCCCTCCCCAGCCCGTCTCCTTCCTCCTCAACGCCTTCTCCCTCGACTCGGCCCTCATCCGCTCGCAAATGCACGGCCGGCGCCGGCGGAGGAAGAGGCGGAGACGGGCCGAGCTCCTGGCTGCAGCAGCGGGGGGATTGCCGGGGGTGGTGGTGCCTCCGAAGCAGAACCGCACGGGGTACAACTTCTTCTTTGGGGAGCAGAGGATGAAGCTCAAGGCAGACATGCCCGACGTGCCGGATCGTGAGATCAGCCGGCTGATCGGCCAGCGATGGATGGCCCTTTCTCCTCAAGACAGGATCGTGAGTCATCCACTCTTTTCCTCCCTCTCTTGCTCTCTTTGGGGAGCAGAGGATGAAGCTCAAGGCAGAGCAGACATGCCCGACGTGCCGAATCGTGAGATCAGCCGCCTCATCGGCCAGCAATGGATGGCGCTTTCCCCTCAAGACCGCATTGTGAGCGCCCCTCTTTCCTCCTCCCTTGCTCGCATCTTGCTCTCCCTCCCTCTCTCCCTCTTTCTTTCCCTCTCTCCCTCTTTCTTTCCCTCTCTCCCTCTTTCTTTCCCTCTCTCCCTCTTTCTTTCCCTCTCTCCCTCTTTCTTTCCCTCTCTCCCTCTTTCTTTCCCTCTCTCCCTCTTTCTTTCCCTCTCTCCCTCTTTCTTTCCCTCTCTCCCTCTTTCTTTCCCTCTCTCCCTCTTTCTTTCCCTCTCTCCCGCTCTCTCATTGGCCAGCGATGGATGGCGCTCTCGCCACAAAACAGGATTGTGAGTGCTTGTCTTTCTTGCTCTCTCCCTCTCTCGCTCGCTTCTCCTCTCTCCCTCTTTCTATCCCTCTCTCCCGCTCTCTCATCCGCCAGCGATGGGTGGTGCTCTCGCCTCAAGACATGATCGTAAGTTCTCTTTCCTCCTTCCCCTCTCCATCTCTCTCCCTCTCTTCCTCTCTTGCTCCCCTCCCCACTTTCTCCCACCTCTCATCCTCCCCATTTGTTCCCCCAGCAATATCAGGAGCAAGCAGAGCGGGACAGGGAGCGGTATGCTGCAATTACCACCCTGAAAAAGACACCCCTTTCTTCCCCCCCGCTCCTCTCCGCCCCTCTCTGCCCCTCTCTGCTCCTCTCTCCCCTTTTCGTCCCCCAGCCCAGCCATACCAGGAGCAGGTAGAGCGGGTCCGGGAGCGGTATGTGGCAGAGATGAGGGAATGCAACGAAAGAGGTTTTTGCACCCTCCTCAAACACACTCCCGCACCCCCCATATCATTCCCCCAGCCATACCAGGAGCAGGCGGAGAGAGACAGGGAGCGGTATGTGGCAGAGATGAGGGAATACAACGAGAGGCGCACACAAGCAGGTGTGGGAGCAGCAGGAGGAGATGAGGGATTAGGGGTAGTGGGAGCAGGAGCGGGCGGAAGGGGAGGGGGTAGGGGAGCGGGAGGAGAGGGTGTGGGGGCAGTGGGAAGCGGGGGGATGGGGGGAAGATTTAGAGATCTGGGGCAGTATATGGCGGATGTTGATAGGGTGATGGGGGGAGGGGGGTTCCGGCGGGGGGGAATGGGGGGAGGCGGGGGGAGGGGAGGATTAGCAGGTGCAGGGTTTCAAGGAGAGATGGAGGAGGAGGAAGAGGAGGAGGACGAGGAGGAAATGGAGGGTGATGAGTATGAGGAGGGATATGAGGAGGAGGAAGGGGAGGGAGAGGAGGGGTATGAGGATGAAGAGGAGGAGGAAGGAGAGGGGGAGGAAGATGATGGGATGGAATTCGGGGGGATGACTGGGCATGCAGGTTTGCTGGTAGGAGCTGACGTGGATACACGTGTGCAAGTCGGGGTGCATACCTCTGAACCCCGCAGCACCGCAGTGGCTGCTGTGCCTGGGAGTGGCTCTAAGCCTAGCAGCAACCCTCCTGGGCCCTCTCGGCCTTTTGTTGAAGTCAAACCCGCAGCTACAACCAGCGCAGCCCCTGCTGCTCCTGCTGCTGCTGCTCCTATTGCTGCTTCTGCCGCTCCTCCTGCTTCTTCTGCTGCTCCTGCTGCTGCAGCCCCTGCTACTGCTGCTGCTACTGCCCCTGCTGCTCCTTCTGCTGCTTCTGCTCCTGCTGCTGCTGCCCCTGCTCCTGTTGCTGCTTCTGTCGCTCCTCCTGCTTCTTCTGCTACCGCTGCTGCTCCTGGTGCTGCTGCCCCTGCTACTGCTCCTGCTGCTGCTTCTTCCACTCCTGCTCCTGCTCCTGCTCCTGCTCCTGCTCCTGCTCCTGCTCCTGCTCCTGCCCCTGCTCCTGCTCCTGCTCCTGCTCCTGTTCCTGCTGCTGCTACTATTCCTGCTCCTGTTCCTGCTGCTGCTACGACTCCTGCTCCTGCTAATGAGGGAGAAGATACTCAGATGGATGAGGCAAGTCCACAAAAGGAAGCAAAGGCACCAGTGGAAGGAGATGGAAGTGTGGCAGCAGCTGAGGAAGCAGGAGCAGCAGGAGCAGATGTGTCAGCGAGAACAGCAGCAGGAGAAAAAGAAACAGCAGCAGGAACAGAAGCAGGGACAGCAGAAACAGCTGCAGCAGCGGAAGCAGGAGGTGTTGCAAGTGGAGGGGGTGCAGGTATAGAGGGAGCAGGCGATGACTCTGCCATATCTGCTGCTGGTGGTGCTTCATCTTCTGCTGTCACTGCTGTTGGTGATGCTGCTGCAGCTAGTGCTGATGGTGACGCTGCTACTGCTGATGGTGCTGGTGGTGATGTTGCCGTAACTGGTGCAACTGCTGATGGTGATGGTGTAGGTGATGGTGCTGCTGCTCCTGGTGATGCTGCTGGAATTGGAGTAGGCATGGACGTGGATGCACCTCATGCTGGTTCTGCTGATGCCACCACTCTTACTGCTGGTGCTGCTGCTGGTGGTGCTGCTGGTGCTGCTGGTGCTGCTGGTGCTCCTGCTGGTGGTACTGCTGTTACTTCTGGTGGTGATGGTGCTGCTGTGAGTGGTGGCGGCATGGATGTGGATGCACCTGGTGCTTTGATAACTGAAGGAGCTGCTCTGGATACATCTGCTGCTCAGGCACCTGAAGCAGAGGCACCTGAAGCAGGGTTACCTAAAGCAGAGGCAGAGGCAGCTGAGCCTCCTGGTGGTGGGGACCCTGCACCTGCTGATGGGGATCCTAGTGCTCCGAAGGACCAAGAGGAAGGGAAGGCTAGTTAAAGCCGGCAGCCCAAATTGTTCATGCTTGTAAAAGATGACCAGAGGGAGTTTTTCTGGTGTGGGCTTTGGCAAGAGTTTCCAATTTCGTCTAGGTTCGTTTTTTTCGCGAGACTCAGCCAACCCTCGTTTTTCCCCCTAGTGAGTGGGTTTATCTTTGCAAGTCCCAAATTGCATGTGCGTGACTTTCAGAAGCTTGGACACTCCACTTCGTCAAGTTTTAAAGACTTGACCCTCGCGCTCCGCAATCTGGGACGCGGGTTTTAAGGGACTCAAACGGAGTGAGGAGGTGTTAATTCTCAAGTGCGGTAGGTGAGTATCGGAGGTCTTCGGAGTTAGAGCAAGTGGAACTGGAAATCGGAGGCAGCACACAGATTAATGGAAGCCAAGAGCCGATTTGAGATCAATCGTAGGCGCATGAAGGTTGAGCAGGTTAGCAGCTGGGGGGGAAGGTGGGTGGGGTGGGGGTACAAGATTGGCAGAAGTTACTGGGTGTTGTGCCACAATTATGCCAAAGCTCTTTGCTTGTTCGTTTTTGTTTTCCATTGGAAGTTTTGATGCCGTTTCATTCACATTCAAAGGTGTGCATACAACATGCAATCGCCACTATGCACTGCATCGTAGCCACCGCCAAACCATTCTGACACACAATCTTCGTGTCGGACAGGAACACGAGATTGAGTTGATAGAGTAGAACTACTGATAGAACACAATTGTGAGATCAAGTGAATATGCGAGCCTCTAATTTGTGAGACACTACACTCAGCACAGGAATTATGACCAGTTTCTCAGCCCAGCAATTTGACCGCTCAAATAATTGTACCCAGGTACAGTAATACCCAACAACAGAAACACCGTTTCCGGAACGCGTGCAGCGGCATCGCGGCTCGAGTGGCGGACCAGAAACTATTTCCCGCTTATTTTCACCCGCACTCCCTCTTCATTCCGCTCCCCTTCCCCCTATGCCTCCATCGCTTCCGCTCACGCATCATATCCCCTCCCCGCACTCCCCCCGCAGTACCTTTCACCCGCACCGCAGTCATTTTTCCGCTCTCCTCCGCTTCCTCACTCCCCCATCCAGTGCTTCTTGAGCAGAGTGGCGGACACACCAGCCTCCCCAATTCGCCTTGGTTCTCGGGTGCATCGTTGGAATTCGAAGATGCGAGGCCAAACAGGATTCGGGCAAGCCGCAGAGTTCTAGAATGCAAATCAACCGCTTTGTTCAACTAGGTATCGTACCAAACCGTCCTGTCACTCGAAGCTCACATTAATAATTTTTTTTGTTTGTGATCACCAGAATGTCCCTCCGACCCTCCACTCCCCTGACTACCAGGGTGTCTCATTTCTCTCTCTTATTTCAGTAAGCAGATTTCATGGCGCACGAACGTAAGCCGCAGCTGCATCGGTGGCCCTCGGGCGGAAGCAGGGGACGATGCGATTGCGGCGCATCTACAATCCGCCAATTATTATCATCACTAGGACGTGTATCAAGTCATGTACAGGCAAGGTGGTGGTCCCATGTGGTTAATCAGGGGCTTGACGGTAGCAACAGCAACCTGCTAACTCGACCTAGAACTCGTAACCATCCGCCTTCGTGCTTGTTCGGTTTCTTGTCAAAAGTCAAAGTACCAAGCCGCGCTCTTACGCCTTTTGTATAATTGAAGTACTTCACAAGTTTTCCGAGGCGCATCGGAATTCGTTGCGTTACTTATTCGCCTTTTTTGCCGACAGTTTGTCGACACCCCCAGTCGCTTCGATTGAAAGCGCATCGACGGTCGAAAACCGTTTTAAGATGGAGTAGCAAAGTCACTGGTAGGAAACAACATCGCTTGCTGGTTCTCCGCGCCGCGTCCCTCCGCTCGCTCTGACTCCCCGCGCCGCGTCCGTCGCCGAGTCCCTCCGCTCGCTGATTCTCCCCGCTCGCGTCAAATCTTCACCTTTGGGTTTCGTGTAACTCGAATTCTTGTCACGGGCCAATCTCTTTTGAGTCTCGTCTGAATCGACTCACAGTCACCTGGTTTCGGGAAAATTCATCCCCAACCCCGGTAGCATGGGGGAAACACGATGTCGAATTCACCTCGGCGCGGATGCCGCGAATGCCGCGAATGCCGCGAATGCTGTGGGTGCCGCGAATGCCGTGGGTGCCGCGAATGCCGCGAATGCCGCGAATGCCGCGAATGCCGTGGGTGCCGCGAATGCCGTGAATGCCGTCTCATGGCCGCACCCGAATTCCGAGAAGGCCAGCGTCGAGATTGACCGCCGAAGCCGCAATCCCATCATGGGGGGAACACGGCGTGGGATTCACCATGGAACACGGCGTGGGATTCACCAAGGCGCGAATGCCGTGAATGCCGTCTCATGGCCGCACCCGAACCCCGAGAAGGCCAACGTCGAATTTGTCCGCCAGAGCCGCCCCATTCGGCGCAATAAAAGCGTCACCGCCGCGGTTACAACAACCGCTGCTACAGCCGCGGATACAGCCACTGCTGTTAGCGGCGGCGGCGGCGGTGGTGGCGGAACTATGTGTCGCAGTCGACGCGGCGCTTGTGGCGCAATTCTCGCCGCGCTTCTCCTTCTCGCCGTCGGCTCGCGCTCGTGCGAAGGAGCAACAGACCCGAATCAAGGTAAGAGCAGTGGTTTGTTTGTAGCAACAACAGTGGCAGTGGCCATGGCAGCGGCAGCAGCAGCAGCGGCAGTGGCAGCAGCAGCGGCTCTTTCATTCGACTCAACAGTCGGACGCGCGTGAGGACCCCTGTGGGGCCAGCAGCAGTAAAAAGTCGTGATGGCTTTTGAATCGACTCAAAAGCAGGGTTTTGTAGCAGTGGCGGCGGCAGCGGCAGTGGCTCTTTCAGTCGACTCAACAGTCGGACACGGCGCGGCGCATAAGGGCCCCTGCGGGACCAGCAGCGGTGGAACCCCCCCGCCCGGGAGTGCTGTGCGGTGGAGCGTCATGCCTGGGAGTGCAGTACGATAGAGAGCCCCCGCCTGGGAGTGCTGTGCGGTGGAGCGTCGTGCCCAGGAAAATGACTGCTGTGCTTATCTGTGCCTCACCTCCCGCTCCCCCTGCTCCCCTTCTCCCTGCTCCCTGCTCCCTGTTCCATGTTCCCTGCTTTCTGCTCCCCGTTCCCCCCTGTTCCCTTGCTCCCTTTATCCCGCCCCCCCTCCCCTCCCACGCCCATCAGTCGCCATGGCCACATAGCAGAGCCACTTGACGCCGGGAATCCCTCCCCCACTGGCTGCGCGGGCATTGACCCCCGTGGGTGGCGCAGTGGACACACCAGTGCGGGGAGTGCTGCGTCCTCCTGCGTCTCACTCCCCACCCACTCACCCCTGCTTCCTCCTCTCCCGCTTCCCCCCCACCAGTCGCCATTTGAGACGTCTCAAAACTCACCCCTGCTTCCTCCTCTCCCGCTTCCCCCCCACCAGTCGCCATCCTCACCAACATCGCTCAGTCTCTCGGAGCAGGCACCTCCTATTTCAGAACCTGGACGGGCAGCGACCCCTGTGGTTCCACCGGGGGGGCGGTGTGGGCGGGAGTGGGGTGTTCGCCTGGCAGCAACTCTACTGTCGTCTCGTCGCTGTGAGAGAACGACGCCACTGCGCTTTGGGCGCCGTGCCGTTGCATTGTGATTGCCATTGCGCTGCCATTGCCGACTGCAATGGGTGCTGTGCTGCTGCGCTGTGAGGTGTCAAAAAGCGCCCATACCTCTGTGCTGTGAGTGCTGATGTGTCGTGAGTGCGGTTTTGCTGTGATTGCTGATGTGGCGTGAGTGCTGATGTGCTGTGAGTGCCGCTGTGCTGGACTGCGGGTTTCAACCACCTTGTAACGAGGTGAGGAGTCCTCCCAACCCCTCTCAACCATTCCCAACCCTTCTCTCCCTTCTTTCTTTTCCACCCCTCCCTCCTCCTCTCCAGAAATGAGCAGCAAGTGGTGCTTTGGAAGGATATTTCAAGTGAAGTCGCTCCTCCTGCTAACCTTGTAACTGTTCACTGTATCACCCCTCCTGTTCACTGTATCACCCCTCCTGTTCACTGTATCACCCCTCCTGTTCACTCACCCCTTCTGTTCACTGTATCACCCCTCCTGTTCACTGTATCACCCCTCTGTTCACTGTATCACCCCTCCTGTTCACTGTATCACCCCTCCTGTTCACTGTATCACCCCTCCTGTTCACTGTATCACCCCTCCTGTTCACTGTATCACCCCTCCTGTTCACTGTATCACCCCTCCTGTTCACTGTATCACCCCTCCTGTTCACTGTATCACCCCTCCTGTTCACTGTATCACCCCTTCTGTTCACTGTATCACCCCTCCTGTTCACTGTATCACCCCTCCTGTTCACTGTATCACCCCTCCTGTTCACTGTATCACCCCTTCTGTTCACTGTATCACCCCTCCTGTTCACTGTATCACCCCTCCTGTTCACTGTATCACCCCTCCTGTTCACTGTATCACCCCTCCTGTTCACTGTATCACCCCTTCTGTTCACTGTATCACCCCTCCTGTTCACTGTATCACCCCCCTGTTCACTGTATCACCCCTTCTGTTCACTGTATCACCCCTCTGTTCACTGTATCACCCCTCCTGTTCACTGTATCACCCCTCCTGTTCACTGTATCACCCCTCCTGTTCACTGTATCACCCCTCCTGTTCACTGTATCACCCCTCCTGTTCACTGTATCACCCCTCCTGTTCACTGTATCACCCCTCCTGTTCACTGTATCACCCCTCCTGTTCACTGTATCACCCCTCCTGTTCACTGTATCACCCCTCCTGTTCACTGTATCACCCCTCCTGTTCACTGTATCACCCCTCCTGTTCACTGTATCACCCCTCCTGTTCACTGTATCACCCCTCCTGTTCACTGTATCACCCCTCCTGTTCACTGTATCACCCCTCCTGTTCACTGTATCACCCCTCCTGTTCACTGTATCACCCCTCCTGTTCACTGTATCACCCCTCCTGTTCACTGTATCACCCCTCCTGTTCACTGTATCACCCCTCCTGTTCACTGTATCACCCCTCCTGTTCACTGTATCACCCCTCCTGTTCACTGTATCACCCCTCCTGTTCACTGTATCACCCCTCCTGTTCACTGTATCACCCCTCCTGTTCACTGTATCACCCCTCCTGTTCACTGTATCACCCCTCCTGTTCACTGTATCACCCCTCCTGTTCACTGTATCACCCCTCCTGTTCACTGTATCACCCCTCCTGTTCACTGTATCACCCCTCCTGTTCACTGTATCACCCCTCCTGTTCACTGTATCACCCCTCCTGTTCACTGTATCACCCCTCCTGTTCACTGTATCACCCCTCCTGTTCACTGTATCACCCCTCCTGTTCACTGTATCACCCCTCCTGTTCACTGTATCACCCCTCCTGTTCACTGTATCACCCCTTCTGTTCACTGTATCACCCCTCCTGTTCACTGTATCACCCCTCCTGTTCACTGTATCACCCCTCCTGTTCACTGTATCACCCCTCCTGTTCACTGTATCACCCCTCCTGTTCACTGTATCACCCCTCCTGTTCACTGTATCACCCCTCCTGTTCACTGTATCACCCCTCCTGTTCACTGTATCACCCCTCCTGTTCACTGTATCACCCCTCCTGTTCACTGTATCACCCCTCCTGTTCACTGTATCACCCCTCCTGTTCACTGTATCACCCCTTCTGTTCACTGTATCACCCCTCCTGTTCACTGTATCACCCCTTCTGTTCACTGTATCACCCCTCCTGTTCACTGTATCACCCCTCCTGTTCACTGTATCACCCCTCCTGTTCACTGTATCACCCCTCCTGTTCACTGTATCACCCCTCCTGTTCACTGTATCACCCCTCATGTTCACTGTATCACCCCTCCTGTTCACTGTATCACCCCTCCTGTTCACTGTATCACCCCTCCTGTTCACTGTATCACCCCTCCTGTTCACTGTATCACCCCTCCTGTTCACTGTATCACCCCTCCTGTTCACTGTATCACCCCTCCTGTTCACTGTATCACCCCTCCTGTTCACTGTATCACCCCTCCTGTTCACTGTATCACCCCTCCTGTTCACTGTATCACCCCTCCTGTTCACTGTATCACCCCTTCTGTTCACTGTATCACCCCTCCTGTTCACTGTATCACCCCTCCTGTTCACTGTATCACCCCTCCTGTTCACTGTATCACCCCTCCTGTTCACTGTATCACCCCTCCTGTTCACTGTATCACCCCTCCTGTTCACTGTATCACCCCTCCTGTTCACTGTATCACCCCTCCTGTTCACTGTATCACCCCTCCTGTTCACTGTATCACCCCTCCTGTTCACTGTATCACCCCTCCTGTTCACTGTATCACCCCTCCTGTTCACTGTATCACCCCTCCTGTTCACTGTATCACCCCTCCTGTTCACTGTATCACCCCTTCTGTTCACTGTATCACCCCTCCTGTTCACTGTATCACCCCTCCTGTTCACCGTATCACCCCTCCTGTTCACTGTATCACCCCTCCTGTTCACTGTATCACCCCTTCTGTTCACTGTATCACCCCTCCTGTTCACCGTATCACCCCTCCTGTTCACTGTATCACCCCTCCTGTTCACTGTATCACCCCTTCTGTTCACCTTGGCGGCGTTCCATCAACACCTCCTCCCCCAGCGTTCTGCAGCAAGGTGATGCAACAAGTGGGGCTTTCGGGCACCCTTCATGGAAATCACTTTTGAGAATTCTCAGTGTTCAACCTCACGCCTCCTGTTCCTCCCCCCAGCGTTCTGCAGCAAGTGGGGATTTCAGGCACCCTGTGACCAGAAGCCTTTTCAACCCCTCTTAACCCTTTCCAACTCCTCTCTCCTCCCCCTTTCCCCAGCATTCTGCAGCAAGTAGGGCTTTCGGGCACCCTTCCTTCGTCAGTGTTCAACCTCACTACACTTACTCTGCTGTAAGTATCCTCAATATAAGCATAATCAATCGGAATAACTATCCTCAATACAAGCTTTCTCGAAGAACTCACCATCTCATGATCATGTAGCCTTGCCCTACAGTAACGTCCATTTGTGCCCCTGTGAAATGCATCTCCTTTCCCCTCTCCCCGTCATACATCTCCTTTTCCCTCTTCATCAGTTTCTAGCTCACACTGCTGCGTCTGTGCATTACCCTGTGATTCATCCCCTCTCCCTGCATCATCCCCTTCTCAACCACACCGCTCCAAACATCTCTGCAATACATACGTCCCTCCTTCCATTATCCCGATTTTTTTTCCCTTCTCGTCCCACACTGCTCCATGCAAGCAATACCCTGTAACGTCCACTCTAGTCATGCCCCCCCTAAACCCCACTCGCCCCTGGTTTTTGAGAATTCTCAAAAACCCCCCTAAACCCCACTCGCCCCTGGTTTTTGAGAATTCTCAAAAACCCCCCTAAACCCCACTCGCCCCCTGGTTTTTGAGAATTCTCAAAAACCCCCCTAAACCCCACTCGCCCCCTGGTTTTTGAGAATTCTCAAAAACCCCCCTAAACCCAACTCGCCCCCTGGTTTTTGAGAATTCTCAAAAACCCCCCTAAACCCCACTCGCCCCCTGGTTTTTGAGAATTCTCAAAAACCCCCCTAAACCCCACTCGCCCCCTGGTTTTTGAGAATTCTCAAAAACCCCCCTAAACCCCACTCGCCCCCTGGTTTTTGAGAATTCTCAAAAACCCCCCTAAACCCCACTCGCCCCCTGGTTTTTGAGAATTCTCAAAAACCCCCCTAAACCCCACTCGCCCCCTGGTTTTGAGAATTCTCAAAAACCCCCCTAAACCCCACTCGCCCCCTGGTTTTTGAGAATTCTCAAAAACCCCCCTAAACCCCACTCGCCCCCTGGTTTTTGAGAATTCTCAAAAACCCCCCTAAACCCCACTCGCCCCCTGGTTTTTGAGAATTCTCAAAAACCCCCCTAAACCCCACTCGCCCCCTGGTTTTTGAGAATTCTCAAAAACCCCCCTAAACCCCACTCGCCCCCTGGTTTTTGAGAATTCTCAAAAACCCCCCTAAACCCCACTCGCCCCCTGGTTTTTGAGAATTCTCAAAAACCCCCCTAAACCCCACGCGCCCCCTGGTTTTTGAGAATTCTCAAAAACCCCCCTAAACCCCACGCGCCCCCTGGTTTTTGAGAATTCTCAAAAACCCCCCTAAACCCCACTCGCCCCCTGGTTTTTGAGAATTCTCAAAAACCCCCCTAAACCCCACTCGCCCCCCCCTATGGAGAATTCTCCGAGTCGGCGCGTTGTTGCTATGGAGAATTCTCCGAGTCGGCGCGTTGTTGCTATGGAGAATTCTCCGAGTCGGGGCGTGGTTGCTATGGAGAATTCTCCGAGTCGGCGCGTTGTTGCTATGGAGAATTCTCCGAGTCGGCGTCGTTGCTATGGAGAATTCTCCGAGTCGGCGCGTTGTTGCTATCGAGAATTCTCCGAGTCGGCGTTGTTGCTATGGAGAATTCTCCGAGTCGGCGCGTTGTTGCTATCGAGAATTCTCCGAGTCGGCGCTGTTGCTATCGAGAATGCTCCGAGTCGGCGCGCTGTTGCTATCGAGAATGCTCCGAGTCGGCGCGCTGTTGCTATCGAGAATGCTCCGAGTCGGCGCTGTTGCTATCGAGAATGCTCCGAGTCGGCGTTGTTGCTATCGAGAATGCTCCGAGTCGGCGTTGTTGCTATCGAGAATGCTCCGAGTCGGCGTTGTTGCTATCGAGAATGCTCCGAGTCGGCGTTGTTGCGATCGAGAATGCTCCGAGTCGGCGTTGTTGCGATCGAGAATGCTCCGAGTCGGCGTTGTTGCGATCGAGAATGCTCCGAGTCGGCGTTGTTGCGATCGAGAATGCTCCGAGTCGGCGTTGTTGCGATCGAGAATGCTCCGAGTCGGCGTTGTTGCGATCGAGAATGCTCCGAGTCGGCGTTGTTGCGATCGAGAATGCTCCGAGTCGGCGTTGTTGCGATCGAGAATGCTCCGAGTCGGCGTTGTTGCGATCGAGAATGCTCCGAGTCGGCGTTGTTGCGATCGAGAATGCTCCGAGTCGGCGTTGTTGCGATCGAGAATGCTCCGAGTCGGCGTTGTTGCGATCGAGAATGCTCCGAGTCGGCGTTGTTGCGATCGAGAATGCTCCGAGTCGGCGTTGTTGCGATCGAGAATGCTCCGAGTCGGCGTTGTTGCGATCGAGAATGCTCCGAGTCGGCGTTGTTGCGATCGAGAATGCTCCGAGTCGGCGTTGTTGCGATCGAGAATGCTCCGAGTCGGCGTTGTTGCGATCGAGAATGCTCCGAGTCGGCGTTGTTGCGATCGAGAATGCTCCGAGTCGGCGTTGTTGCGATCGAGAATGCTCCGAGTCGGCGTTGTTGCGATCGAGAATGCTCCGAGTCGGCGTTGTTGCGATCGAGAATTCTCCGAGTCGGCGTTGTTGCGATCGAGAATTCTCCGAGTCGGCGTTGTTGCGATCGAGAATGCTCCGAGTCGGCGTTGTTGCGATCGAGAATGCTCCGAGTCGGCGTTGTTGCGATCGAGAATGCTCCGAGTCGGCGTTGTTGCGATCGAGAATGCTCCGAGTCGGCGTTGTTGCGATCGAGAATGCTCCGAGTCGGCGTTGTTGCGATCGAGAATGCTCCGAGTCGGCGTTGTTGCGATCGAGAATGCTCCGAGTCGGCGTTGTTGCGATCGAGAATGCTCCGAGTCGGCGTTGTTGCGATCGAGAATGCTCCGAGTCGGCGTTGTTGCGATCGAGAATGCTCCGAGTCGGCGTTGTTGCGATCGAGAATGCTCCGAGTCGGCGTTGTTGCGATCGAGAATGCTCCGAGTCGGCGTTGTTGCGATCGAGAATGCTCCGAGTCGGCGTTGTTGCGATCGAGAATGCTCCGAGTCGGCGTTGTTGCGATCGAGAATGCTCCGAGTCGGCGTTGTTGCGATCGAGAATGCTCCGAGTCGGCGTTGTTGCGATCGAGAATGCTCCGAGTCGGCGTTGTTGCGATCGAGAATGCTCCGAGTCGGCGTTGTTGCGATCGAGAATGCTCCGAGTCGGCGTTGTTGCGATCGAGAATGCTCCGAGTCGGCGTTGTTGCGATCGAGAATGCTCCGAGTCGGCGTTGTTGCGATCGAGAATGCTCCGAGTCGGCGTTGTTGCGATCGAGAATGCTCCGAGTCGGCGTTGTTGCGATCGAGAATTCTCCGAGTCGGCGTTGTTGCGATCGAGAATTCTCCGAGTCGGCGTTGTTGCGATCGAGAATTCTCCGAGTCGGCGTTGTTGCGATCGAGAATTCTCCGAGTCGGCGTTGTTGCGATCGAGAATTCTCCGAGTCGGCGTTGTTGCGATCGAGAATTCTCCGAGTCGGCGTTGTTGCGATCGAGAATTCTCCGAGTCGGCGTTGTTGCGATCGAGAATTCTCCGAGTCGGCGTTGTTGCGATCGAGAATGCTCCGAGTCGGCGTTGTTGCGATCGAGAATGCTCCGAGTCGGCGTTGTTGCGATCGAGAATGCTCCGAGTCGGCGTTGTTGCGATCGAGAATGCTCCGAGTCGGCGTTGTTGCGATCGAGAATGCTCCGAGTCGGCGTTGTTGCGATCGAGAATGCTCCGAGTCGGCGTTGTTGCGATCGAGAATGCTCCGAGTCGGCGTTGTTGCGATCGAGAATTCTCCGAGTCGGCGTTGTTGCGATCGAGAATTCTCCGAGTCGGCGTTGTTGCGATCGAGAATTCTCCGAGTCGGCGTTGTTGCGATCGAGAATGCTCCGAGTCGGCGTTGTTGCGATCGAGAATGCTCCGAGTCGGCGTTGTTGCGATCGAGAATGCTCCGAGTCGGCGTTGTTGCGATCGAGAATGCTCCGAGTCGGCGTTGTTGCGATCGAGAATTCTCCGAGTCGGCGTTGTTGCGATCGAGAATTCTCCGAGTCGGCGTTGTTGCGATCGAGAATGCTCCGAGTCGGCGTTGTTGCGATCGAGAATGCTCCGAGTCGGCGTTGTTGCGATCGAGAATGCTCCGAGTCGGCGTTGTTGCGATCGAGAATGCTCCGAGTCGGCGTTGTTGCGATCGAGAATGCTCCGAGTCGGCGTTGTTGCGATCGAGAATGCTCCGAGTCGGCGTTGTTGCGATCGAGAATGCTCCGAGTCGGCGTTGTTGCGATCGAGAATGCTCCGAGTCGGCGTTGTTGCGATCGAGAATGCTCCGAGTCGGCGTTGTTGCGATCGAGAATGCTCCGAGTCGGCGTTGTTGCGATCGAGAATGCTCCGAGTCGGCGTTGTTGCGATCGAGAATGCTCCGAGTCGGCGTTGTTGCGATCGAGAATGCTCCGAGTCGGCGTTGTTGCGATCGAGAATTCTCCGAGTCGGCGTTGTTGCGATCGAGAATTCTCCGAGTCGGCGTTGTTGCGATCGAGAATGCTCCGAGTCGGCGTTGTTGCGATCGAGAATGCTCCGAGTCGGCGTTGTTGCGATCGAGAATGCTCCGAGTCGGCGTTGTTGCGATCGAGAATGCTCCGAGTCGGCGTTGTTGCGATCGAGAATGCTCCGAGTCGGCGTTGTTGCGATCGAGAATGCTCCGAGTCGGCGTTGTTGCGATCGAGAATGCTCCGAGTCGGCGTTGTTGCGATCGAGAATGCTCCGAGTCGGCGTTGTTGCGATCGAGAATTCTCCGAGTCGGCGTTGTTGCGATCGAGAATTCTCCGAGTCGGCGTTGTTGCGATCGAGAATGCTCCGAGTCGGCGTTGTTGCGATCGAGAATGCTCCGAGTCGGCGTTGTTGCGATCGAGAATGCTCCGAGTCGGCGTTGTTGCGATCGAGAATGCTCCGAGTCGGCGTTGTTGCGATCGAGAATGCTCCGAGTCGGCGTTGTTGCGATCGAGAATGCTCCGAGTCGGCGTTGTTGCGATCGAGAATGCTCCGAGTCGGCGTTGTTGCGATCGAGAATGCTCCGAGTCGGCGTTGTTGCGATCGAGAATGCTCCGAGTCGGCGTTGTTGCGATCGAGAATGCTCCGAGTCGGCGTTGTTGCGATCGAGAATGCTCCGAGTCGGCGTTGTTGCGATCGAGAATGCTCCGAGTCGGCGTTGTTGCGATCGAGAATGCTCCGAGTCGGCGTTGTTGCGATCGAGAATGCTCCGAGTCGGCGTTGTTGCGATCGAGAATTCTCCGAGTCGGCGTTGTTGCGATCGAGAATTCTCCGAGTCGGCGTTGTTGCGATCGAGAATTCTCCGAGTCGGCGTTGTTGCGATCGAGAATTCTCCGAGTCGGCGTTGTTGCGATCGAGAATTCTCCGAGTCGGCGTTGTTGCGATCGAGAATTCTCCGAGTCGGCGTTGTTGCGATCGAGAATTCTCCGAGTCGGCGTTGTTGCGATCGAGAATTCTCCGAGTCGGCGTTGTTGCGATCGAGAATTCTCCGAGTCGGCGTTGTTGCGATCGAGAATTCTCCGAGTCGGCGTTGTTGCGATCGAGAATTCTCCGAGTCGGCGTTGTTGCGATCGAGAATTCTCCGAGTCGGCGTTGTTGCGATTGAGAATTCTCCGAGTCGGCGTTGTTGCGATGGAGAATTCTCCGAGTCGGCGTTGTTGCGATGGAGAATTCTCCGAGTCGGCGTTGTTGCGATGGAGAATTCTCCGAGTCGGCGTAGTTGCGATGGAGAATTCTCCGAGTCGGCGTTGTTGTGATGGAGAATTCTTAAAAGCATACCAACCAGCTCTCAGGACCTTTTCCCACCGAGGTGAGTCCATGAGTACGCATGAGTCACTGATTGAGTGGCTGTGTGCCTGCGTCGCGTCGGATCAGCTCTCAGTCACTCCAGACGCCGCCATACTCCAGACACTGCCATACTCCAGACGCCAGTCACTACTAAGGCGCCCCGCCATACTACAGACGCTCCGTCTCAAACCAGCCAACCCGCAGGACATCTTTTTGAGAATTCTCAAATCTACCCACTGAGGTGGGTCCATGCCGATAAGTTGCTGTGTGACTTTTGTCTCGACTCAAAAAGTGTCGTGTGCCATTGTAACGAGGTGACTTTCCAGTCGACTCAAAAGTCAATCTGCCCGCTGAGGTGGGCCCAATGCAGAAAAGTTGCTGCTGTGTGTGTGCAGCGAGTCCAATCCGATCTGCTCTCAGTCACTACTGAGGCGCTGCAAAAGTCCAGATTTGCTCCATCGGAAGACCAACTAACCCACAGATGACAGGACATATGCCCACCGAGGTGAGAGTCATACGGGAAAAATACCCATGCGCATGAGTGGCTGTGTGTGCGAGTCGAGTCATATGAGCTCTCAATCAACAGTAACGACTTTTGAGACGTCTCAAAAGTGAGTCCATGCGCATGAGTGGCTGTGTGTGCGAGTCGAGTCATATGAGCTCTCAATCAACAGTAACGACTTTTGAGACGTCTCAAAAGTGAGTCCATGTGCATGAGTGGCTGTGTGTGGGAGTCGAGTCATATGAGCTCTCAATCAACAGTAACGACTTTTGAGACGTCTCAAAAGTGAGTCCATGCGCATGAGTGGCTGTGTGTGCGAGTCGAGTCATATGAGCTCTCAATCAGCAGTAACGACTTTTGAGACGTCTCAAAAGTGAGTCCATGCATCTATATTCCCTTCCCATCACCCTTTTCATCGCCTCTTTACCCGCAGATAAGAGCTCTCACAAACCTCACCTACTTTGACGTCACCAGCAACCAGCTAGACGGACCAGTGCCGGCCTGCCGGCCTGCCTTCAACCATGCAACTATTGATCACCCTTTGCATCATCCTTTTCATCTCCCTCCTCATCGCCTCACTCTCAGATATGCTCTCTCGCAAACCTCACCTACTTTGACGTCACCAGCAACCAGCTGGACGGGCTGGTGCCTGCCTTCGGCCCGAAAGTGATTCACCTGTGAGTGAGTGATGCTCTGCTTCTCCTCCTCCTTCCATACATCCTTCATGTTTTGAGACGTCTCAGCCGCCAGCTGGATAACCTTATCCCACCTTCGGCCCGAAAGTGATTCACCTGTGAGTGAGTGATGCTTCTCCTCCTCCCTCCGTACATCCTTCATGTTTACTTGGGCCATAGTGACAGGGCAGCTGTGTGTGATAACTAGGACGCTTAGGTCTCGAGTGGCACTTGTCCTTCATGTATCCTCCATGTTCTGCAGTGTTCATCACTTCCTCTCGCTGCACCTCATAGCACCTCACTGCACCTCATAGCACCTTCTTACCCCCTGCCCTCCTATCGCTCCTCCAACCACAGGCATCTGAGTAACAACTGCTTCACAGCTCTCTCCTGCCTGGGTATTTTTTCCTTTTCACTGACCTCTTCTCAACCACGCCTTCCCTCCTTTTCGTCCCCCCCCCTGCCTGCCCCCCTATCTCCCTACCACCTTCAGGCATAAGTAACAACAAGTTCACCAGTCTCTCTTCTTCCATTGGCTCGCTTAAGAAACTCATTCATCTGTATGTTAAGAGTTACATGCATCAATCTGTGCAACGAATATTGTAAATGAGCAGTATGGAAAGGCATGTACATAGAAATCAATGTTATATCTAACCTGAACCCCCTCGCATCTGTAGTTGACCGCTGTACTGTGATGTTTCTGCCTTTTGAGTCGACTATAAAATCGGCTCGTTTCTGAAGTTGAAAACTGTCCTGTAAAGTTTTTACTAAAGGGTGCCAAGCAAAATGCTCGAGACGCTATGAAACGTTAAGAATGGCTTTAGACTGAGAAATCTGGAGGTCGTGTTTCTGAAAACGTTGATGAAGGCCTTGCTTTTCCCTAAGAAAGTATTTCAGTCCCCCCCCCCTCCTTCCCCCGTCCTTAGAGACACTGTATCCGGTGGACAGCAACCAGTTCCCTTTCCTGAGAGACTCCCCTCTTTCTGTTCATTGACGCCCCCCCCCCCTCCCCAACTGCCACCAGCCTGGTGGACAACAACCGGCTGAACCACGACTTTCCAGCATGGATCAATAACTCCAGCAACCTCAAAATCCTGTAATGCTTATCCTGTCTTGGTGTGGTTGTGTTCTATGTTTCTTCTGTGTTTCTTCTGTGTTTGTTCTGTGTTTGTTCTGTGTTTGTTCTGTGTTTGTTCTGTGTTTTTTCTGTGTTTTGACCACCCCTTCCCAACATGGATTACTAGTTCCAGCAGCCTAATAGTCCTGTAATGCTTAGCCTTGGTTCTGCTTTTGGGTTTTGGAAGCACACCTTTCCAGCATGCATCGCTGGTTGCACCAGCATTGTGTGTGTGCGTGCGTGCTTGTGTGTGTGTGTGTGTGCGTGCCTGTGTGTGTGTGGGGGTGTGCTTGTGGGTGTGTGGTGGTACGTGTGTGTGTGTGTGAGTGTGTGTGGGGGGGGGGGCGTGTGTGTGTCGTTTTTTACTTTGTGTGTGTGTGTGTGCATGTGCGTGCGTGAGTGCATGCGTGGGTGCGTGTATGTGTGTTCAATTCTGTATGTATTTCTCATTTGTAACAAGTGTGTTACTGTTCCGCTTGTTTGCAATGGTCGTGCATGCTTTATTTTCCTTCCGCTCCTCCTCCTCCCTGTATTGTATCCCATCATGTATACATATATGCACACATGTACATACACAGATATATGCTTCACCACATATATGCACACATACATAGATATGTACTTCACAATATAGCAGGCAAAAACAACTGAAAAGCATACCTCTGCTCTGCTTCTCCTGCCCAATATACCCCTGTTTTTTGTTTTTTGTTTTTTTTTTCTCCACTGCTTCCCCTCCCGAGATAGTGACCTGAGCAACAACAAGTTAACAGGGAAAGTTCCTCCTCTCAACATGTCTCGTTTGGAGAGCCTGTGAGTGTAATTTGGTGACATTTTCCGTCGACTCAAAAGTCACTTTGATCTTAGCAACAACAAGATACTAGGCAAAATTCTTCCTCTCAACATATCTCATTTGGAGAGCCTGTGATGTGAGCGTGATTTTTCGAATATATCACAAGCCACTAAGTAACTCAAGGCCTGTGACTGTGCCGATAGACAAGTACATTGGGTTCTGAGACAAAACATCACTTGGGTTCCTATCTTCACCGCTCCCATCACCCCCTCCCACAACCCCTTGCACCTCCTCCCCTCGCTCGCAGTGTTTGAAGAAGTGTTTTGAGACGTCTCAAAACACTTCTTCATTCACCGCTCCCATCACCCCCTCCCACAACCCCTTGCACCTCCTCCCCTCGCTCGCATCACCCCTCATGCTCCGTCCAATCCCCACACCCCTTGCCTTCTCTTCCTGGCCGCCTCCTCTCTCCACTCGTCGCCCCCACCCACCCGCCACTCCCACCAAGATCTTTTTGAGAATTCTCAAAAACCGACTCCATGCTAACTACAACTCTCTCATCACCCTCACCCACCCTCACCCACCCTCACCCACCCTCATCCACCCGCTCCCACCAGGCTCCTCTGCTACAGCGCCTTGCTTTTGAGACAGCTGAAAGACAAATCTCCAACTCACCTCTCATCTCATGCACCCACTCCCCCATCAGGCCCTCATGAGGGCAACTCATGCTGCCCTCATGCTGCAACTGCAGCAAATTTCCACTTCACCCTCTGCCCCAGCTCCATAAACTCCTCATGGTTCCACTTCACACTTGGACCTGTGCTGTGCTTGCTGTGCTGTGCTGTGCCTCTGCAGATTTCCATAGACCTTCTGTCCTTCTCACTCCGGTTTGTGTGACTAACTGCACTGCACCGTACCCATTTCCCTATGCCCCACCCATTTCCCAACGCCCCACCCATTTCCCAACGCCCCACCCATTTCCCAACGCCCCACCCATTTCCCAACGCCCCACCCATTTCCCAACGCCCCACCCATTTCCCAACGCCCCACCCATTTCCCAACGCCCCACCCACCTGTATTCCCATCAGGATCCCCGACAACTGCAATTTGCCGCCCCAGGCTGACTCTGTTTGTTGAGAATCCTCAATAACCTTTCGGCCCTCTCTCTCTCTCTCTCCTCTTTGCGTGTGGCTGATCCACACCCATTGCCCAACGCCCCACCAATGCTCCATCAGAATCCTCTGCAACTGCAACTTGCCGCCCCAGGATCTGCCCTCTTTCGACTCCCTAACTTCCCTTGCTGACCTGTGCGTGTGTTCGTATCATGCCATGCCATGCCCATGCAATGCCCATGCAATGCCCATGCCATGCCCATGCCATGCCCATGCCATGCCATGCCATGCCATGCGGTGCTGTTCCATGCCATGCCCTGCTGTGCTATGCCCTGCTGTGCCATGAAATGCCATGCCGTGCTGTGCCATGCCATGCCATGCCATGCCATGCCATGCTGTGCAATGGTGTGGCCATGCCATACCATGTCATGCTTTGCATGCCATGGCATGGCATGACCCCTGTGTACTTACGTCATTTGAAACTGTCCTTCCATTTTTCTAGACCAGAAAAAGTTCTGCTCTTGTTTTCCCTCCCCACCATCCCCAACACCCCTTCCCAAATCTGCTAGTGCCATGAATTGAACGACACCCAATTCACACGCCCCATCCCCCCGTCCCTCTTCACTTCCCATTCGGATCTCTCGAGTCGACTCAAAGTCAGTCCTCCCCATCATAACCAACCCCCCTCCGTGAATCCTCTGCTGCAGGGAATTGAACAACAACCAATTCACAGGCCCCATCCCCCCCTCCCTCTTCACCTCCCATTCGAATCTCGTGACCATGTAAGCCATGATGTGTGCCCTGTCGTTGGTGTGCCCTGTCGTTAGTCAATCAAGCCTGTTGTTAGTCAATCAAGCCTGTCGTTAGTCAATCAAGCCTGTCGTTAGTCAATCAAGCCTGTCGTTAGTCAATCAAGCCTGTCGTTAGTCAATCAAGCCTGTCGTTAGTCAATCAAGCCTGTCGTTAGTCAATCAAGCCTGCCGTTAGTCAATCAAGCCTGTCGTTAGTCAATCAAGCCTGTCGTTAGTCAATCAAGCCTGCCGTTAGTCAATCAAGCCTGTCGTTAGTCAATCAAGCCTGTCGTTAGTCAATCAAGCCTGTCGTTAGTCAATCAAGCCTGTCGTTAGTCAATCAAGCCTGTCGTTAGTCAATCAAGCCTGTCGTTAGTCAATCAAGCCTGTCGTTAGTCAATCAAGCCTGTCGTTAGTCAATCAAGCCTGTCGTTAGTCAATCAAGCCTGTCGTTAGTCAATCAAGCCTGTCGTTAGTCAATCAAGCCTGTCGTTAGTCAATCAAGCCTGTCGTTAGTCAATCAAGCCTGTCGTTAGTCAATCAAGCCTGTCGTTAGTCAATCAAGCCTGTCGTTAGTCAATCAAGCCTGTCGTTAGTCAATCAAGCCTGCCGTTAGTCAATCAAGCCTGTCGTTAGTCAATCAAGCCTGTCGTTAGTCAATCAAGCCTGCCGTTAGTCAATCAAGCCTGTCGTTAGTCAATCAAGCCTGTCGTTAGTCAATCAAGCCTGTCGTTAGTCAATCAAGCCTGTCGTTAGTCAATCAAGCCTGTCGTTAGTCAATCAAGCCTGTCGTTAGTCAATCAAGCCTGTCGTTAGTCAATCAAGCCTGTCGTTAGTCAATCAAGCCTGTCGTTAGTCAATCAAGCCTGTCGTTAGTCAATCAAGCCTGTCGTTAGTCAATCAAGCCTGTCGTTAGTCAATCAAGCCTGTCGTTAGTCAATCAAGCCTGTCGTTAGTCAATCAAGCCTGTCGTTAGTCAATCAAGCCTGTCGTTAGTCAATCAAGCCTGTCGTTAGTCAATCAAGCCTGTTGTTAGTCAATCAAGCCTGTCGTTAGTCAATCAAGCCACCAAATACCCTTCACCTCCATGATGGCCCCCTTGTGATTTGAATCGGTCAATCTTTTCTCTCCCACCCCACTGTTCCTCCTCCCGACCCCCCCTTTCCCCACCATCCCTCCTTCAAACCCGCCCCCTTGCCAGCAGAAACCTTCCAACAACAATCTCACGGGGTCCATATCTCCCAGTGCAGGCAGCCCAACAGTCTCTCGGGGTATTTTGAGTTGACTCAAAAGTCATCATTACTAAACCCTAAACCCTGAACTCCCCTTGCCGGCAGAAATCTACAAAACAACAATCTCACGGGGACCATACCTCCTGATGCAGCCACCGCAAACTTGCCTAATCTCGCTACAATGTAAGGCCCACTTACATTCGTGTGACTTTTGAGAATTCTCAAAAGTCTAAGGCCCACTTACCCAAGAGTTAATTTTTTACAAGCTCTACTTCGTTATACCATTTACCGGGAGCAGCAGTAGTTCCTATAAACACTCAGCAGCCATCTCATCACATCACTCCTCTCATCACTCTCTCCTCTCATCACTCTCTCCTCTCATCACTCTCTCCTCTCATCACTCTCTCCTCTCATCACTCTCTCCTCTCATCACTCTCTCCTCTCATCACTCTCTCCTCTCATCACTCTCTCCTCTCATCACTCTCTCCTCTCATCACTCTCTCCTCTCATCACTCTCTCCTCTCATCACTCTCTCCTCTCATCACACTCTCCTCTCATCACTCTCTCCTCTCAACACTCTCTCCTCTCATCACTCTCTCCTCTCATCACTCTCTCCTCTCATCACACTCTCCTCACTCTCTCAACACTCTCTCCTCTCAACACTCTCTCCTCTCAACACTCTCTCCTCTCAACACTCTCTCCTCTCAACACTCTCTCCTCTCAACACTCTCTCCTCTCAACACTCTCTCCTCTCAACACTCTCTCCTCTCAACACTCTCTCCTCTCAACACTCTCTCCTCTCAACACTCTCTCCTCTCATCACTCTCTCCTCTCAACACTCTCTCCTCTCATCACTCTCTCCTCTCATCACTCTCTCCTCTCATCACTCTCTCCTCTCATCACACTCTCCTCTCATCACTCTCTCCTCTCAACACTCTCTCCTCTCATCACTCTCTCCTCTCATCACTCTCTCCTCTCATCACACTCTCCTCTCAACACTCTCTCCTCTCAACACTCTCTCCTCTCAACACTCTCTCCTCTCAACACTCTCTCCTCTCAACACTCTCTCCTCTCAACACTCTCTCCTCTCAACACTCTCTCCTCTCAACACTCTCTCCTCTCAACACTCTCTCCTCTCATCACTCTCTCCTCTCAACACTCTCTCCTCTCATCACCCGCTCCGCACAGATCCCTGTCTGGAAACAATCTGACAGGAAACATCCCCAACCTGCGGCGGCTCCCCGAATTGATGTTTCTCTCGCTCTACGACAACCACTTCACAAGTGCTGCAAGCGACCTCCTGGTTAACCCAACCAGCAATACCAAGGACAACCTCACGACCCAGTGAGTGGTTCTGCTTGTATAGGTGGGGGGCTTTTGATTTGAGGCAGCTCCCCGCAATGATGTTCCTCTCGCTCTCGGACAAACCATTTCACGCTTCTTTGCTCGCGGTTCTTCTTGTATCACTTCTTAGGCGCCTCAGAAGTCTTTTGAGGCGCCTCAAAAGCTTTTTCTCTATCACATCCACTTCACCAGTGCTACCATCGACCTTCTAACCAACAGAACCAACAACGAACTTAAGACACGGTGGCTGGTTGGTTCTACTTGTATCTCTTTTTTGAGAATTCTCAAAAACACCCTTCAGCATCGTGGCTGGTTGGTTCTACTTGTATCTCTTTTTTCAAATGTACAGGGAGGGGTGTTTAGTTGGTTTCTCAAGACCCCCACTGAGTGATTGAATCCACAGACCAAACTCGTCTGCACGTTTGATAATCCAACCACACAGCTTTGCTTCGCATTCTAACTCAACAACACTCATCCTTTCCCCTCTCCTAACCCTGTTCTCTCCCCGCCTCATCCAACCCATCTCTACCCCTCCCTCCTCTCCATTCATCCCTCTCCAGGCACTACGGATATCCCCTCTGTTCGCCCTACCACCCCAACCTCTTCACAGTCTGCTCCCCCCCAGTCGATTACCCTGCGTACAAATTCGACGAGTACTGCACAGCCCTGTCCTGCGACCCATCTCTACCCCTCTCCATCCCGCTCTCCACCCCTCTCCATCCTTCTCCACCCCTCTCCAGGCTCTATGGCAATCCCCTCTGCTCGCCCTACCAGCCCAATCTCTTCACCGTCTGCTCTCCCCCCATTGAGTTCCTCAAATACACCTTCCCTGAATACTGCCCGGACATTACCTGCAACGGCACCTTCTATGACCCCAGCTTCCCGCACTTTGCGCTTTCGAACCACGATTGCCAGTGTGTGACGACGCTGAGGGTGCAGCTGAGGATGCTGGCACCGCAGTACACCACTTACAATGACGACGTGGTGAAGAAGATCAAAGGATGGCTGCAGCGCAGCTTGCACATTCACGGCGTGTGGATGGAGTGGCAGCAGGTGCGTGCGTGTGTGCGTGCGTGCGTGCGTGGGTCGCTGCCTTTCTCTTGCCCCGCTCATCTTCTCTTCTCTTCCCCCCCTACACCCTGTGGAGCCACGAGTGCCTCTCTGTGGCAACCCTAGAGGTGCAGCTGCGGATGCTGGCACCGCACTACACCACTGCGGCGTGTGGATGGAGTGGCAGCAGGTGCGTGTGTGCGTGCGTGGGTGGGTGGGTGGGTAGGTGCGCGCGTGCGTGCGTGGGTGGGTGGGTGAAGTAAAACATTTGTGAATAACATTGTGGTTTCTGAGACGTCTTAAGAAAATAGAGGGATGGCTGCAACGCAGCTTGCATGTTCATGGCATGTGGATGAAGTGGCAGCTGGTGGGTGCGAGGGTGGGTGTGTGTGTGGGCGGGTGGGTGGATGGGTGGGTGGATGGATGGATGGGTGGATGGGCGGAGGGTGGGTGGGTTGCCTCTCTCTCCTCCTCTTGGCCTCATGCCTCCCTCCTTCCCCCCTTAATGGGTCATCCCCCCGTAATAGGTCATCCCCCCCTCAATAGGTCATCCCCCCCTCAATAGGTCATTCCCCCCTCAATAGGTCATCCCCCCCTCAATAGGTCATTCCCCCCCCTCAATAGGTCATCCCCCCCCTTAATAGGTCATTCCCCCCCCTCAATAGGTCATCCCCCCCCTTAATAGGTCATCCCCCCCTTAATAGGTCATCCCCCCTCAATAGGTCATCCCCCCCCCTTAATAGGTCATCCCCCCCCTTAATAGGTCATCCCCCCCCTTAATAGGTCATCCCCCCCCTTAATAGGTCATCCCCCCCCTTAATAGGTCATCCCCCCCCTTAATAGGTCATCCCCCCCCTTAATAGGTCATCCCCCCCCCCCCTAATAGGTCATCCCCCCCCCCCCTTAATAGGTCATCCCCCCCCTTAATAGGTCATCCCCCCCCCCCCTTAATAGGTCATCCCCCCCAATAGGTCATCCCCCCCTTAATAGGTCATCCCCCCCCTTAATAGGTCATCCCATCCCCCCCCCCCTTAATAGGTCATCCCCCCCCTTAATAGGTCATCCCCCCCTTAATAGGTCATCCCCCCCTTTATAGGTCATCCCCCCCCTTAATAGGTCATCCCCCCTCAATAGGTCATCCCCCCCCTTAATAGTCATCCCCCCCCTAATAGGTCATCCCCATCCCCCCCCCTTAATAGGTCATCCCCCCCTTAATAGGTCATCCCCCCCCTTAATAGGTCATCCCCCCCCCCCTTAATAGGTCATCCCCCCCCTTAATAGGTCATCCCCCCCCTTAATAGGTCATCCCCCCCCTTAATAGGTCATCCCCCCCAAATAGGTCATCCCCCCTTAATAGGTCATCCCCCCCCTTAATAGGTCATCCCCCCCCCCCTTAATAGGTCATCCCCCCCCTTAATAGGTCATCCCCCCCCTTAATAGGTCATCCCCCCCCTTAATAGGTCATCCCCCCCCTTAATAGGTCATCCCCCCCCTTAATAGGTCATCCCCCCCCTTAATAGGTCATCCCCCCCATCCCCCCCATAGGTCATCCCCCCCTTAATAGGTCATCCCCCCCCTTAATAGGTCATCCCCCCCCTTAATAGGTCATCCCCCCCCTTAATAGGTCATCCCCCATCCCCCCCCCTTAATAGGTCATCCCCCCCCCCCTTAATAATAGGTCATCCCCCCCCTTAATAGGTCATCCCCCCCCTTAATAGGTCATCCCCCCTCAATAGGTCATCCCCCCCCCCTTAATAGGTCATCCCCCCCCTAATAGGTCATCCCCCCCCTTAATAGGTCATCCCCCCCCCTTAATAGGTCATCCCCCCCCTTAATAGGTCATCCCCCCCTTAATAGGTCATCCCCCCCCTTATATAGGTCATCCCCCCCCTTAATAGGTCATCCCCCCCCTTAATAGGTCATCCCCCCCCTAATAGGTCATCCCCCCCTTAATAGGTCATCCCCCCCCCTTAATAGGTCATCCCCCCCCTTAATAGGTCATCCCCCCCCTTAATAGGTCATCCCCCCCCTAATAGGTCATCCCCCCCTTAATAGGTCATCCCCCCCCTTAATAGGTCATCCCCCCCCTTAATAGGTCATCCCCCCTCAATAGGTCATCCCCCCCCTTAATAGGTCATCCCCCCCTTAATAGGTCATCCCCCCCCTTAATAGGTCATCCCCCCCCTTAATAGGTCATCCCCCCCCCTTAATAGGTCATCCCCCCCCCTTAATAGGTCATCCCCCCCCTTAATAGGTCATCCCCCCCTTAATAGGTCATCCCCCCTCAATAGGTCATCCCCCCCCTTAATAGGTCATCCCCCCCCTTAATAGGTCATCCCCCCCCTTAATAGGTCATCCCCCCCCTTAATAGGTCATCCCCCCCCTTAATAGGTCATCCCCCCCCTTAATAGGTCATCCCCCCCCTTAATAGGTCATCCCCCCCCTTAATAGGTCATCCCCCCCCTTAATAGGTCATCCCCCTCTCTCCCCTCCTTTGTCTCCCCCCCCATCAGATCGTCATCAGCAGCATCGCGATCCCCATTGCCATGGACAGCCATGTCACCGTGACTCTCATCTTCCATCCCAATCTCCTCCCCGCCTCTCTCCTCTCCTCTCCCCTCCTTTGTCTCCCCCCCCATCAGATCGTCATCAGCAGCATCGCGATCCCCATTGCCATGGACAGCCATGTCACCGTGACTCTCATCTTCCATCCCAATCTCCTCCCCGCCTCTCTCCTCTCCTCTCCCCTCCTTTGTCCCCCCCCCCCCATGAAATCGTCATCAGCAGCATCGTGGTCCCCATTGCCATGGACAGCGCCATCCCTCTCCACTCCCATTCATCCCTCTCTCCTCCCGCCCTCTCTCGTCCCGCCCTCTCTCCTCCCCTCTCCCCCACTTTGTCCCTCCACCCCCCCCCACCAGACCATCATCAGCAGCATCGTGTTCCCCATTGCTATGGACAGTGACGTCACCGTGACTCTAATCTTCTTCCCGCCTCTGGACGACCCCACCTGGGTGAACGAGCCGGCCCGGTCCCAGAAGACGAGGATCCGCAATCTCTTTGACTCGCACAAGCTCTCGCTGGGCTCTGCCATAGGCCCGTACACGATCAAAGGCTTCTATGGCCCGGATGGTGAGTGCTGTGAGTGCTGCAAGTGTTGTCTCGCGTTGCTACTGGTGTGAGACTGAGCTCTGGTGGCTGATTTTGAGAATTCTCAAAATCGACCTCCAAAAAAAGGTGACCTCCCTCCCTCTCGAGGCACACAGGGACGTGAATAGTGAGCCATCTCAGGAGTCACTATCCTCGTGCCTTTCTACGCATCGTTTTAAAAGCGCTTCGACTCCTGAGATGGCTCACTATTCACGTTCCTTTCTTCCATGGCCCCTCATCCCCTCTTTCTTTCAGACCCGCCTGCCAACGTCACATCACCGGCACCACCAGCGTCAGATGGGATTTCAATTGCAGTGGTGGTTGGTATAGTGGCAGCAGGAGTGGCGATTCTTGCCCTGCTGCTCGTGGGGCTTACCTGGCTGCTGCTGCGCCGTCAGAAGAAGCGAGGTAAGCTTTCGAATCAACTCAAGAGGTGAATCTTGAGATGACCCAAGTGTGTCCATTGCAGCGGTAGCGAGTATGGTGGCAGCAGGAGTGGCGCTTCTCAAAAATCACCTCGTTGCAGGCAGAGGGTGTGAAGGAAGAGGGTGTGAAGGAAGAGGGTGTGAAAAAGAGGGCCTGAAGCAGTTCAAACTCCCCTTTGAGGCACCTTTTGCTGCCTCAAAAGGCGAATATCGGCCCTTTCCCAACGTCTCATTCCTGTCCCATCCCTCTGCCATCCCTCCACGCCCTATTTCACCTCCCCTGTCCCGTCCACCCAACCCAACCAGACTGGTGGGGGAAGGAGGACTATGAGGCGATAGAGGGCCTAAATTTGGTGGGCGTGGAGCGATTTAAACTGGCACAGCTGGCAGACGCGACCCAGGGGTTCAAAACGCTGCTGGGGGAGGGCGGATATGGCCAGGTACGGACTGAAATGTGGGGCGGGTGTGCAGGGCAGGCGTATCTGTGAGGGGAGGGGAGGACGTATCGTGGGATGGTACAGCAAGCTAGGTACAGCAAGCTAGGTACAGCAAGCTAGGTACAGCAAGCTAGGTACAGCAAGCTAGCAAGCTAGAGGACAATTGGTTGGCATCAGGCGAGAAGGTGGCAGCCAAATGGGACCCCAGCCCTCCCCCAGCTGCATCTCTGTGCACCTTCTTCCATCCCATCCCACTGCACTCGACCCCACACCACGCCACTGCACGCCTAACAGGTGTACCACGGACAGTTGCCTTCGGGGGAGAAGGTGGCAGTAAAACGGGCCAAGCCAGGCGTGCAGGTGGGTTGAATTGAAAGCGTGCTGATGGGTTTGGGCATGTGGCTTTTGAGAATTCTCAAAAGCGGTTTGGGCATGTGGCTTTTGAGAATTCTCAAAAGCGGTTTGGGCATGTGCGGTTGTGGGGAGAAAGCATGCACGGTTCGAGTAGGCGACTTTTGAGGAGCCTCAGAACTAAAATGCTATGTGCATGTTTTTGAGACGTCTCAAAAACACCCTCGCTACACGTAAAATGCTATGTGCATGTATGGTTGAGGGGATTGTGTATAATTTGGTTGGAATGAGCGCAGGGTTTGAGTCAAAATCACCTTTGAGAATTCCCAGGGGTGAGTTTAGTTGGGGGAGCATGTGTGTGTAGGTCAGTGCAGACGTGGTTGCACTTGCTCTCTTTCCAACCCACACAACTCACCCACCACGTGAATTTTACGATTTTTTAGGAGTCTCAAGAACCCACCACGTGAATTTTACTTTTGAGAATTCTCAAAAGTAAAATTCACACAACCCACACAACTCAGACACCACGCCACAGAGCGGCAAGGAGTTCTGCATTGCAATCGACCTGCTGTGGGCAGTGGTGCTGCTATGGGGCTTCTGCTTACCTTTCGTAACTCCCTTTAACCATTCTACACCACTTGCCTTTGAATTCTTCCTGTTCTCCCAGGTGAATAGCGCTGAGTTTCCCAACAAGATAGAGCTGCTGTCGGCAGTGCAGCACTGCAACCTGGTGCCTGCTCAGGGGCTGGGGCTAACCCCTCTGAGGGGCTTCTGCTGACCTTGCCACACTCCCTTCAACCTCCCTGCACCCCACCACACTCCTTCTAAACCTTTCTACACCGACCGTTCTACACCACCCAACACCCCCAGGTGAACGGCAAGGAGTTTCGCAACGAGATAGAGCTGCTGTCGGCAGCGCAGCACTGCAACCTGGTGCTGCTGAAGGGCTTCTGCTGACCTTTTGTAACTCCCTTCAACCTCCTCAAACCACACCACACTCCCTTCAAGCCTTTCTACACCGTCCTACACCCACCCAATACCGCCAGGTGAACGGCAAGGAGTTTCGCAACGAGATAGAGCTGCTGTCGGCAGTGCGGCACCGTAACCTCGTGCTGCTGAAGGGCTTCTGTGTGGAGGCAGGGGAGCAGCTGCTGGTGTATGAATTCATTGAAAAAGGCACTTTGGAAGACATTCTAAGAGGTAAGGATATCGAAGGGGTGGAAAGTGGTGCTGCGAGGTGTGAGAGCTTTCGATGTAGCTATGGTGCAACCTGGTGCTGCTGAGGGGCTTCTGTGTGGAGGCAGGGGAGCAGCTGCTGGTGTATGAATTCATAGAGAAGGGCACTCTGGAGGACATTCTGAGAGGTAAGGAGCGGTATTGAAGGGGTGGAAAGTGGTGCTGCGAGGTGTGAGAGCTTTCGATGTAGCTATGGTGCAACCTGGTGCTGCTGAGGGGCTTCTGTGTGGAGGCAGGGGAGCAGCTGCTGGTGTATGAATTCATCGAGAAGGGCACTCTGGAGGACATTCTGAGAGGTAAGGAGCGGTATTGAAGGGGTGGAAAGTGGTGCTGCGAGGTGTGAGAGCTTTCGATGTAGCTATGGTGCAACCTGGTGCTGCTGAGGGGCTTCTGTGTGGAGGCAGGGGAGCAGCTGCTGGTGTATGAATTCATAGAGAAGGGCACTCTGGAGGACATTCTGAGAGGTAAGGAGCGGTATTGAAGGGGTGGAAAGTGGTGCTGCGAGGTGTGAGAGCTTTCGATGTAGCTATGGTGCAACCTGGTGCTGCTGAGGGGCTTCTGTGTGGAGGCAGGGGAGCAGCTGCTGGTGTATGAATTCATCGAGAAGGGCACTCTGGAGGACATTCTGAGAGGTAAGGAGCGGTATTGAAGGGGTGGAAAGTGGTGCTGCGAGGTGTGAGAGCTTTCGATGTAGCTATGGTGCAACCTGGTGCTGCTGAGGGGCTTCTGTGTGGAGGCAGGGGAGCAGCTGCTGGTGTATGAATTCATCGAGAAGGGCACTCTGGAGGACATTCTAAGAGGTGAGAAGAGGTGATTAAAAGTTGAGAGTGGTGCCACACGCGCGCCTTGGTCCACACGCGCGCCTTGGTCCACGCGCGCGCCTTGGTCCACGCGCGCGCCTTGGTCCTCGCGCGCGCCTCATCTCCCCCCCCCTCCCTCCCTCCCCCCCCTCTCCCCCCCTCTTCCCCCGTATTTCTCCCTCTCATTTCACCAGGAAAATCGGGCATCCACCTGACATGGCAGCAGCGGCTGGACATGGCATGTGGAGCAGCCAGGGGTTTCGCGTACCTGCACCATCAGATCAAGCCGCCCATCATTCACAGAGACGTGAAGGTGGGAGGGAGAGATGGCGTGAGCGAGTGTGAGGGGGAGTGCGTGTCTGTGTGTCCTTGCATGTTCGCGTACCTGCACCATCAGATCAAGCCGCCCTTCACCGCGACGTGAAGGTGGGAGAGGGGGTGAGTGGTAGGGGATGATGCAGGTACAGGGATGATGCAGGTACAGGGATGATGCAGGTACAGGGATGATGCAGGTACAGGGACGATGCAGGTACAGGGATGATGCAGGTACAGGGATGATGCAGGTACAGGGATGATGCAGGTACAGGGATGATGCAGGTACAGGGATGATGCAGGTACAGGGATGATGCAGGTACAGGGATGATGCAGGCAGGGATGATGCAGGTACAGGGATGATGCAGGTACAGGGATGATGCAGGTACAGGGATGATGCAGGTACAGGGATGATGCAGGTACAGGGATGATGCAGGTACAGGGATGATGCAGGTACAGGGATGATGCAGGTACGGGGATGATGCAGGTACGGGGATGATGCAGGTACAGGGATGATGCAGGTACAGGGATGATGCAGGTACAGGGATGATGCAGGTACAGGGATGATGCAGGTACAGGGATGATGCAGGTACAGGGATGATGCAGGTACGGGGATGATGCAGGTACAGGGATGATGCAGGTACGGGGATGATGCAGGCAGGGATGATGCAGGTACAGGGATGATGCAGGTACAGGGATGATGCAGGTACAGGGATGATGCAGGTACAGGGATGATGCAGGTACAGGGATGATGCAGGTACAGGGATGATGCAGGTACAGGGATGATGCAGGTACAGGGATGATGCAGGTACAGGGATGATGCAGGTACAGGGATGATGCAGGCAGGGATGATGCAGGTACAGGGATGATGCAGGTACAGGGATGATGCAGGTACAGGGATGATGCAGGTACAGGGATGATGCAGGTACAGGGATGATGCAGGTACAGGGATGATGCAGGTACAGGGATGATGCAGGTACGGGGATGATGCAGGTACGGGGATGATGCAGGTACGGGGGTGATGCAGGTACAGGGATGATGCAGGTACAGGGATGATGCAGGTACAGGGATGATGCAGGTACAGGGATGATGCAGGTACAGGGATGATGCAGGTACGGGGATGATGCAGGTACAGGGATGATGCAGGTACGGGGATGATGCAGGTACAGGGATGATGCAGGTACAGGGATGATGCAGGTACAGGGATGATGCAGGTACAGGGATGATGCAGGTACAGGGACGATGCAGGTACGGGGACAATGCAGGTACAGGGACGATGCAGGTACAGGGACGATGCAGGTACAGGGATGATGCAGGTACAGGGATGATGCAGGTACAGGGATGATGCAGGTACGGGGATGATGCAGGTACGGGGACGATGCAGGTACAGGGACGATGCAGGTACAGGGACGATGCAGGTACAGGGATGATGCAGGTACAGGGATGATGCAGGTACAGGGATGATGCAGGTACAGGGATGATGCAGGTACAGGGATGATGCAGGTACAGGGGTTCTGAGACGTATCAACACCCAAGGGGGTTCGCCTACCTGCACCATCAGATCAAGCTGCACATCCTCACCCCACCCTTCCCCACCCCACCCCACCCCAACCCACCCCTCCCCACCGCACTGCAGACGGCCAACATCCTGATCACAGCAGTGCGGGAGGCGAAGGTGGCAGACTTTGGGATCTCACTCTTATCATCTGCCCGCATCTCTATCCACCTTACCCCATCCATCCCCACCGCACTTCACCTTACCCCACGACAAACGGCCAACATCTTGATCACGACATCGGGGGAGGCAAAGGTGTGGACTAAGGAATCGCTTTTCCTTCATCATCCCACATCTCCCCGCGCTGCCCCCATCCCCCCCACCCCACCCCACCCCACCCCACCCCACCGCACCGCCCTTTTCCAACCCACCTCACCCCACTACAGACGGCCAACATCCTGATCACAGCAGCGGGGGAGGCGAAGGTGGCAGACTTTGGGATCTCACTCTTATCATCTGCCCCCATCTCTCCCCACCCAACCCCACCCCACCCTACCCCACCCCACCCCACACCACTCCACCGCACCCCACTGCAGACGGCCAACATCCTGATCACAGCAGCAGGGGAGGCGGAGGTGGCAGACTTTGGGATCTCACTTCCCTTATCACCCCCCATCTCCCAATGCTCCCATCCCTCTCACCCCACCCCACCCAACCCCATCACATCCCTCTGCAGACGGCCAACATCCTGATCACAGCAGCAGGGGAGGCGGAGGTGGCAGACTTTGGGATCTCACTTCCCTTATCACCCCCCATCTCCCAATGCTCCCATCCCTCTCACCCCACCCCACCCAACCCCATCACATCCCTCTGCAGACGGCCAACATCCTGATCACAGCAGCAGGGGAGGCGGAGGTGGCAGACTTTGGGATCTCACTTCCCTTATCACCCCCCATCTCACACTGCTCCCATCCCTCTCACCCCACCCCACCCAACCCCATCACATCCCTCTGCAGACGGCCAACATCCTGATCACAGCAGCAGGGGAGGCGGAGGTGGCAGACTTTGGGATCTCACTTCCCTTATCACCCCCCATCTCACACTGCTCCCATCCCTCTCACCCCACCCCACCCAACCCCATCACATCCCTCTGCAGACGGCCAACATCCTGATCACAGCAGCAGGGGAGGCGGAGGTGGCAGACTTTGGGATCTCACTTCCCTTATCACCCCCCATCTCCCAATGCTCCCATCCCTCTCACCCCACCCCACCCAACCCCATCACATCCCTCTGCAGACGGCCAACATCCTGATCACAGCAGCAGGGGAGGCGGAGGTGGCAGACTTTGGGATCTCACTTCCCTTATCACCCCCCATCTCCCAATGCTCCCATCCCTCTCACCCCACCCCACCCAACCCCATCACATCCCTCTGCAGACGGCCAACATCCTGATCACAGCAGCAGGGGAGGCCAAGGTGGCAGACTTCGGGATTTCCAAGGCAGTGATGGAAGGGGAGCAGATGGACACACAGGTCAAGGGGACAGTGGTACGTGACTTTGTGACTGTACGAGGTGTGATTATAAATGGGTGTGACTGGTATGTGACACTAGTGGGTGTGAGAATAGAGGCGTGCAGGTGCGATCAGCTTCAGGGTCTCCAAGGCGGTGATGACACAGCAAGTGTATGTGACATACAGGTGCGCAGAGCATTAGGATCTCCTGCTTGAGGGTTTAGGGTTGTGATTGATGAGTGACGAGTTCAGCTTCAGCATCGTGCTTCAGCCCCATCCCCCCTATCCCTTGCCTCCCCTTTAGATGAAGTTCAGCTCCATCCCCCATCGTTTACCGGGATTCTGACTGCTTCCTCTCAGACCTGCGAAGAGTAACGTGTTCAGCTTCAGCATCCCTCCCTCTACCTTCCCTCCCTCTACCTTCCCTCCCTCCCTTCTCTTCCCGCTCCCATGTGTTCACCCCCTCCCAGGGCTACCTGGACCCCGAGTACTACATGTCAGATCTGCTGACCGAGAAGAGTGACGTGTTCAGCTTCGGCATCGTGCTGCTGGAGATAGCCACGGGTCTCCGGCCAATCAGCGACAACCAGCACATCCGTCAGCTGGTGATCAAGCGCGTCATGGCAGGCGGCAGAGGCGCCACCAGTGTCATTGACCCTGCTCTGCTGAGTGCGGTGGGAGGAGCGATGGAGGGAGAAGGGGGAGCAGGAGGAGGAGGGAGTGTGGAGGTGGTCGTGGATTGCACAGGGCAATCCCAAGGGGCCAACTTTGGCGGTATTCCCGAGGAGGTGGAGGTGACGTTTGAGTGGTTTCTGAAGCTGGGCATGCGGTGCAGCGCCAGGCTGTCGCAGGACCGCCCCACCATGCAACACGTGGCCGCTGAGCTGGACGCCATGCGGGCGAGAGTTATCCAGATTGTGAGGCTCCGAGGAGGAACCAATGGTGCCAGTACTGGCGTTATTACCACTGGTGCTTCAAGCACTGCTTTCAGCACGGGGACCAGTGTGGTTAGTGAGGAGCAATTTTGGGAGGACATGGCAAACGAAGGGGCTCTGGTGCCGGGGTTCGATAACGACGATGAGAAGGAGATGGAGTATGGGCAGGAGATTTATGACAATATGACGCGAGAGAAGGGTGAGGGGCAGGGAAGGCAGGGAACCAGAGGGGTTTCTGGGAGTGTGAGCACTGGAGGGTACACGAGCAGCAGCAGTGAGGGTGTGTGGCGGGCGGGGGGGTCGACGACGGGTTGGACAAGTGACAGTGCCCCGAGCAGGGAAATATGAGGTCTGGCTCTACCAGGGCTTGTGGAAGTGTGAGGCGGTGGAGGGGACACGAGCAGCAGCAGTGAGGATGTGTCCAGGGGGGGGGGGGGGGGGGGAGGGGGGGGGGTCGACGACGGGTTGGACGAGTGACAGTGCCCCGAGCAGGGAAATATGAGGTCTGGCTCTACCAGGGCTTGTGGAAGTGTGAGGCGGTGGAGGGGACACGAGCAGCAGCAGTGAGGATGTGTGCAGGGGGGGGGGGGGGGGGGGGGGGGGGGGGTCGACGACGGGTTGGACGAGTGACAGTGCCCCGAGCAGGGAAATATGAGGTCTGGCTCTACCAGGGCTTGTGGAAGTGTGAGGCGGTGGAGGGGACACGAGCAGCAGCAGTGAGGATGTGTCCAGGGGGAGGGGGGGGGGGGGGGGGGGGGGGGGGGGGGGGGGGGGGGGGGGAGGGGGGGGGGTCGACGACGGGTTGGACGAGTGACAGTGCCCCGAGCAGGGAAATATGAGGTCTGGCTCTACCAGGGCTTGTGGAAGTGTGAGGCGGTGGAGGGGACACGAGCAGCAGCAGTGAGGATGTGTGCAGGGGGGGGGGGGGGGGGGGGAGGGGGGGGGGGTCGACGACGGGTTGGACGAGTGACAGTGCCCCGAGCAGGGAAATATGAGGTCTGGCTCTACCAGGGCTTGTGGAAGTGTGAGGCGGTGGAGGGGACACGAGCAGCAGCAGTGAGGATGTGTGCAGGGGGAGGGGGGGGGGGGGGTCGACGACGGGTTGGACGAGTGACAGTGCCCCGAGCAGGGAAATATGAGGTCTGGCTCTACCAGGGCTTGTGGAAGTGTGAGGTGGTGGAGGGGACACGAGCAGCAGCAATGAGGATGTGTGCAGGGGGGGGGGGGGGGTCGACAATGGGTTGGACTAGTGACAGTGCCCCGAGCAGGGAGATGTGAGACGTGGCAAGCCCAGGAGGAGGAGGTCTGGTCATACCAGGGCAGTGTGGGTGGTGGAGGGTATATGAGTAGCAGCAGTGAGTATAGAGCAGGGGGGGTCAACCGCGGGTTGACCACTGACAGTGCCCCGAGCAGGGAGATCTGAAACGTGGCAAGGTTGCCTGAGAGGAGGAGGCCTGGTCATACCAGCGCGGGAAGTTGGCGAGGAGAGGACCGGAAAGCAGGTTATGAGGCCGGGTATGGGCAGGTGCACTTGATAATAAGAGAGGCAGGTGAGGTGATTTTTTAGGCGCCTCAATAATCGTCTCAATGCAATGAGGACGAGTATGGGCAGGCAGGGGAGAAGGATGAGTATGGGCAGGAGAAATTCGTCTTGTGAGAAGCCGGTGAGGTAGAGGGAACCGGAGAGTGGAGTGACTGTGTCCAGATGAGGGAGTTTTGACATGTGGCAAGCTAGGGAGAAGGTGGCTAGGGGGTCACACGAGGGGGTCATGGAGAATTGACCAAGGTTTCTAAGCACTTAGTAATGAGGTGAATGAGTGTGTTTAGTGTGTGGTTTCCCAGTCGAGTTGTTAAACATAATTTGCTCCATGTGAGCAAATGTTGCATAGAAATATCTTGTTTTTATTTTTGTGTGGTGTTTGCATCCTATACAATTGCACACTCACACGTACGCTTTGTTGTGTGTCAATGAGCAAAACCCTGTTCAAAAGAATAAGGTATATCTTGCAGAGCAAGATGCGGAGCTTTATCATGTGCTGAGCTTGTGTACTTCTAACGTAGCACGCTAAACGAGCCGAACATTTGAACTAGGTTTTCCCGCCAACTGCAGACCTGCAGATCTCTCTCAGTCGCGCTTCGGCGAAGAAAGTATGGTGTCAGCCTTACCGCTGTGAACCAGTCCGAATTCACCAATTTGCAAAAGAAAGCCCTATCAACGCGAACGGTAGGAGCAGCACCAGTAGCAGCATCATCGTCCCCTCCCATTTACGTCTTCGCTTAGCTAGTGACGTCTAAAGATTCTAAGCTGTTCAGTGTGGAGCCAACCGGACTTCATTGCCTCGCTGTGTTAGAGCTGTTATCACAATGGTAAGAAATTTATATTTCAGAATTACTGCTGGAAGCTCGCCTTTCCACTCCTCGGTCCCTTCAAGGGAAGTTTTCGTTTTTGCCGTCCCAAATTCCGTTATTTCCGCTGCATCCATCCTCACCCTCCCCCTCTCTCTCTCGCTCCCAGTCCCCCCTTTTATAGTTGCTCGAGAAATAGTATTGAGCCGACCGAAAAAATCTCTTTAAATCGACTAGAAATTCGTTCTGAGTAACCTCGATACTTGCCTTTCCGCTACCTGCCGTTTTGCTCTTTGTGATCATAGCTTTCAATGCGACCTCACCCGTGGTCTCCTGCTCTCATTTCCCCGTGCATCCTCACCCTTGGTCTGCCTCTCCCGATGCCCTTTGCAGCCTCACCCCCCACTCCCATTCCCCATCGCAGCCTCCCATTCCCCACGTCTTGTCTCCCTTTTCCATTCCCCCTTGTTGCGTATGCCTCGTCTCCCGTGCCCATTCCCCTCTGCAGCCTGAACCCTCCTTTACGGATCGAATTCCCCTTCGCAGCCTCACCCCTCCTTTCCCCACTGCGCTCCCTCATGCAACCTCACCCTCACATTTCATCCTTTACATGCTCTCAGGCCCCTGCAGCCTCACTCCTGGTCTCTGGTCCCAATCCCCCTTGCAACCTCACGATCTGTCTCTCCCACTCGCAACCACCACTTCCCCCTTATCAATGACGTCAATGACAAAACGAGGTCGCTCGGGAAGAAACGGAAAGGGTGGAGAGCACTTTGTTCAGCACGGTGAATGGAGGCGCCGAGAGGAGCCGCATAATGAGTGACTTCTCTGAAGATGCGGAGTCCCCCTTGCAACCTCAAACCAGGCCGCCAGGGAGCATACGGAAAGGGTGAGGAGCACTTTGTTCAGCACGGTGAATGGAGGCGCCGAGAGGAGCCGCATGAGTGATTCTTCCCACCCACTCCATCCTTATGGATTGCGGAGATGAAAAAACAGGCCGTTCAGGAGCATACGGAAAGGGTGGAGAGCACGTCCTATAGCACGGTGACATTGTTGGTTGGTGAAAGAGGCTGATAAAGGAAAGGAGCCTTGGTATTCGAAGAACTACAGAGCTGGCTGAAATACCTGCTTGTAGCAATCAGCGAGGTGACTTTTGAGTCGACTCACAAGTCACCTCATTACAATGTCACACGGCAAGGAGCCTCGGTATTAGAACTACAAAGCTGGCTGAAATACCTGCTTGTAGCAGCCAGCGTTCCCCGGAATAAAGAGCATTGAAACGGTCCCACATAGGCTCTTCTTCGCCTCCTCTAAACTGCTGCTGCCTCCCCAGGCGTGGCCTTCTGATATAAGAACAAACTGTACATAGAATCTGCTTGCAAGAACCAACCAACCAGCACCACGTCACATCACCTGCTTGTAGCAGCCCGCGTTCCCCGGGATAAAGAGCACATGCACTCTGTCAAACTATATGTGCTGCATATTGTCTAGGCTGTAGTGGGGTACAACCCAATTAGGGTTTACTACTTGTACTCCTGCATCCTGTTAGTTCACATCATTTCCTGCTGCTAGATTCTAACATGGTTTCAGAGCACTAAGGTCCGTAGGACCGTTTTTTTTTTTCGGGCCCACCTACCGCTGCGGTTACCGCGCTACCCCACGTGCCTGCCTGCCTTGCCTTGCCTTGTGACGTGCTGCCCTAGGCCGGTGCGCTGCCCCTAGAGGCCCGTAAGGCCCGCGCGCCGCCTCTACACGCCTGTCAGGCCCGCACACACACTTCTACCGCGCGCTGCCCGCACCGAGACCGCGCAGCCCGCCCCGAGTCGCGCGCAGCCCGCTGCAGCCACGCGCAGCCCGCACCGAGCCGCGCGCAGCCCGCTGCAGCCGCGCGCAGCCTGCACCGAGCCGCGCACAGCCCGCTGCAGCCGCGCGCAGCCCGCACCGAGCCGCGCGCAGCTCGCAGCTGCCGCGCGCAGCCCGCGCCGAGCCCACGCAGCCCGCGTCGAGCCGCGCGCGGCCTGCTACGGCCTCGCGAGGCCCGCGCGCGGCCCGCAGCAGCCCGCGCCGAGCCGCGCGCGGCCTGCTACTACTCGGCCGCGCGCGGCCCGCGCGCGGCCCGCAACAGCCCGCGCCGAGCCGCGCGCGGCCCGCTACTACCTAGCGCGGCCGCGCGCGGCCTGCAGCAGCTCCGGGCGCTGTCCGCGCAGCCCGCGCCGAGCCGCGCGCGGCCCTCTGCCTCGGCCTCGACCTGCCGCTGATGCGGCCCCGCCCTGCAGCTGCCGCGGCCCCGACCTGCCGCTGATGCGGCCCCGCCCTGCAGCTGCCACGGCCCCGACCTGCCGCTGACGCGGCCCCGCCCTGCAGCTGCCACGGCCCCGACCTGCCGCTGATGCGGCCCCCCGCCTGCCACGGCCCCGACCTGCTACTGCCGCTGAAGCGGCCCCGCCCTGCAGCTGCTTCGGCCCTGCTCTGCAGCCGGTGTTGCGGCCCCGACGTCGCCGCTATCGAGCGCCGGCCCTGCTCGCCCGGTGAGCGCCTGCTCTCCCAGCCTTTGGTGAGCGACTGCCTGCCTGCCTGACGGCCTGCCTGCCTGCCTGCCTGCCTGCCTGCCTGCCTGCCTGCCGGCCTGCCTGCCTGCCTGCCTGCGCGCCTGCCTGCCTGCCTGCCGGCCTGCCGGCCTGCCTGCCTGCCTGCCGGCCTGCCTGTCTGTCTGCCTGCCTGTCTGCTTGCCTGCCTGCTTGCCTGCCTGCCTGCCACGCCTGGTCAGATGCAGCTCCAGCGACGTTCACGCGAGCCTCTCACGCCCCAGCAGCTTAGTGAGTGGTATACTAGCTGGGGTTGTCGCGGTAGCCGTAGTAGCTGTCGCCCTGGGGCTGGTCAGTTGGGAGCGTCTAGCAGTGGCCAGCTGCAGCTGCAGGGGCGTCCACGCGAGACACTTACGCCTCGGCAGCTCCAGGAGTGGTACGCTCAGTGTAGCAGGTCTACACGTACAGTTCGCTGCCCGTACGTCATTCGCACAGGTGCTAGGACTGGTCAGCCTTGTGGGACGCTTGGTCACACACAGTCCCGCTGCTTCGCCCGTCTGAGCGACGACTGGCGCACAGTGTTTGGCGACGAGGCTGAGCTCCCCACCTGGCTGGAGCTGCATGGACAGGGGGTAGATATCTTTGCGCCTGACTATGATGCTATTCTCACTGCCATGTATGCATTGTCTACTAGTGCTGACCGTGCCTGTTGCCTGTGCGTACCGCCTGACCCTGGTGAGGCTGCTGCTCTAGGTGCTAGTGCGTCTCCTGCTGGTGAGGCTGCTGCTCTCGGTGCTAGTACGTCTACTGCTCTAGGTACGGGTGAGGCCGTGGCTTCAGGTGCTGCCGTGTCTGCTCTCTCTGGTACTGCGCCCACTGCGGTCTCACACACCTTCACCCTTGACTCAGGAGCTTCCCGCTCCTTCTTTCGCGACTGCACCGCACTCACGCCGCTCCGTCGGCCAGTCCCGGTCTCCCTGGCGGACCCCTCTGGGGGTCCAGTCCTTGCCCACTATTCCACGGTTCTGCCGTGTCCGGCCGTCCCGTCCGGCTCGCTGTCAGGTCTTTACCTCCCCTCATTCTCTACGAACTTGGTGAGTGGAGCTGACCTCCAGGATGGGGGGGTTCACCAGTTCACTCCTGCGAGTCAGCGAGTGACTCACTGTACGTGTGCTAGGACGGGCCGGCACTTGGCCACGTTCACCCGTGCACCTGGCTCGAGTCTGTACACACTGACCACTGAGTCCCCTCAGGTAGCTGCGTCTGCGTCTGCGTCTGCGTCTGGTCAGCTGGCGGCCCCCTGCGAGTGTCGCGCTTTGTCGCACGACACTCTCCTGTGGCACCACCGCCTTGGTCACCCCTCCTTGCCTCGCCTACGTAGCATGCACTCTCGCTCCCTGGTCTCTGGTCTCCCCAGGTCTCTGCCTGCCCTCCCTCCCTCGCCTGCGCCGCCCTGCATTCCTTGCGTCGAGGGGCGGCAACGCGCTGCTCCTCACTCCTCCTCGTTTCCTCCCACAGAGGCTCCACTGCAGACGCTCCACCTGGACGTGTGGGGCCCAGCCCGCGTCCAGGGACAGGGCCGCGAGCGGTACTTCCTGCTGGTCGTCGACGACTACACGCGTTACACCACGGTCTTCCCCTTGCGGAGCAAGGCGGATGTCCCTACTGTTTTGATCCCCTGGATCCGCGCTGTTCGTCTCCAGCTCCGCGAGCGGTTCCGGTCGGACTTTCCTGTCCTGCGTCTGCACTCTGACAGAGGTGGTGAGTTCTCCTCCGACCTCTTGGCAGCCTACTGTGCGGAGCACGGCATCACCCAGTCGTTCACGCTTCCGGCCTCTCCGCAGCAGAATGGGGTTGCTGAGCGCCGCATTGGCTTAGTCATGGAGGTCGCTCGTACCTCCATGATCCATGCGGCTGCCCCCCATTTTCTGTGGCTGTTTGCGGTCCGGTACGCCGCGCATCAGCTCAACCTCTGGCCCCGTGTCTCCTTGCCGGAGACCTCGCCCACACTGCTGTGGACGGGGAAGGTTGGCGATGCGTCGCGTTTCCGGGTCTGGGGTGCTCGTGCCTTTGTCCGCGATACCACCGCGGACAAGCTCTCCGCCCGCGCTGTTCCCTGTGTCTTCCTTGGCTTTGTCCCTAACGCGCCTGGTTGGCAGTTTTACCACCCCACCTCGCGCCGGGTCCTTGCCTCTCAGGACGTCACGTTTGACGAGTCGGTTCCCTTTTACCGTCTCTTCCCCTACCGCACTGCCTCGTTCCCTCCCCCGCCGCTCTTCCTCGCTCCAGGTGCTCCCCAGGTAGACCCCCTCCCCGCTCCCGGTCCTGCTCCTTCAGGTGTTTCTCAGGTAGACCCTCCTCCCTTGACTGCGCCGGTTGAGGTCACTGGTGACTCAGGTCCTACTGAGAGTGGTCCTGCTCGGGGTGCTCCTTCTGGGGGTGCTGGGCCTGGGGGTGCGGAGCCTGGGGGTGCTGCGCCTGGGGGTACTGAGCCTGAGGGTGCGGAGCTTGAGGGTGTGGAGCCTGGTGGTGCTGAGCCTGAGTGTGAGGGGTCTGGGGGTGCTGAGCTTGGCGGTACTGCCGCTGGAGGTTCGGGAGCTGCTGGAGGGCCTAGTACTGGTGGCGCTGGAGCTGGAGGTTCTGGAGCTGCTGAGGGTGCTCGCGCTGGAGGTTCTGGAGCCGCTGGAGGTTCTGGTGCTGAGGGTACTGACACCGGAGGTTCTGGAGCCGTTGGGGGTGCGGGCGCTGAGGGTTCTGAGTCTGCTGTTGCGCGGTCTCCTTGGAGTGGCCGCCTTCGTCCACGTGTGCCTCTCACCCCACAGCAGCTGCAGGACTGGTACGGTCACCGTCAGCGTCGCGCTACTGGAGCTAGGAGTCGTGCTGGTCCTTTGTCTACTGGAGGTGCTGGAGTTGCTGGTTCTGGGGGTGCTGCTGCTGGAGACACTGAGGTTGGAGACCCTGGGGCTGGAGGTGCTGGTTCTGGGGGTGCTACTGCTGGAGACCCTGAGGTTGGAGACCCTGGGACTGGAGGTGCTGGTTCTGGGGGTGCTGCTGCTGGAGGTACTGGAGCTGCTGGAGGCACTGGAGCTGCTGGAGGCACTGGAGCTGCTGGAGCTGCTGGTTCTGGTGCAGCTGCGCCGTCACGACTGTTCTTCGCTCCGCCGTCTCCGTCGTCTCTGCCGCCGTCTGCCTCTGTTCTTCGTCAGGTTCTTACTCTTCCGTCGTCTACTGGTCTTCCGTTACAGTCTGGCTCACCGCTGCCTGCTCCTTCTCCTTACACTGAGCTGACCGGTAGTCCAGCTGAGCGTCGTGAGCCTGCGTCGCGTCCTGTTTCGCCTGTTCGTCCTGGTCGTACCGGTCGTCGTGTTCCTCGTTCGCGCCAGCCGGCTGTCCCCGGCGCACACCTCGTAGTCCGTCGTCCTTCCTCTGCTCCGCAGCCTGTTCCTCTGCCGTCTCCCCCTGCGTCCTCTCTGCCTGCCGTTCCGGACCCTGAGTCTGACCGGTTTCGTACTGAGCACCCTACTGTCACGCGTCTCCTAGCCACTGTTGTCACTGACCCGTCGTTTGAGTCTGCTGCTGCGTCTGCCTTGGTCGCTGAGCTTGTTGACTTTGCTGCTGCCTGTCGTCTAGACTACGTCGCTTGTCTTGTTGCTGAGTCTGAGTCTGTCTGTCCTCCGTCCGTCGGGGGTGAGTGTGCTCTTAGCACGGACGTCCTTGAGGACAGGCAGGAGGAGTTCCAGTGTCTTGCTGCTGCTTTACCTCATCTTGTGTCCTCGCTACTTGCCCCTGAGGGAGACCCGGATGCACCAGACATCCCGACTCCGCGCTCTTACGCAGAGGCGATAGAGGGTCCCTACTCCTCTCAGTGGCAGGCAGCCATGGACGCAGAGATGGCTTCCTGGAAGTCCACAGGCACCTACGTTGACGAGGTTCCCCCACCTGGGCCGAACATCGTCAGTGGCATGTGGATTTTCAGGGTGAAGCGGCCGCCGGGTTCTCCGCCTGTCTTCAAGGCGCGTTACGTGGCTCGAGGCTTCAGTCAGCGAGAGGGAGTTGACTTCTTCCAGACCTTCTCCCCCACCCCGAAGATGACCACTCTTCGGGTGCTGCTGCACGTTGCTGCTCACCGTGACTACGAGCTTCACTCTCTTGACTTCAGCACAGCTTTCCTGCAGGGCAGCCTGCATGAGGAGATCTGGCTGCGCCGCCCCCCGGGCTTCACTGGGTCGTTCCCTCCTGGTACCCAGTGGAGCCTCCGGCGGCCGGTCTACGGTCTCCGCCAGGCGCCACGTGAGTGGCACGACACACTGAGGACTACGCTTGCGGCTCTTGGGTTCGCGCCTTCTACTGCTGACCCGTCGTTGTTTCTGCGCACCGACACTTCACTGCCGCCGTTCTACATCCTCGTGTACGTCGATGACTTGGTTTTTGCCACTGCTGACACTGAGGCTCTCGCCCACGTGAAGTCGGAGCTGCAGAAGAGACACACGTGCACAGACTTGGGTGAGCTGCGCAGCTACCTTGGCTTGCAGATCACCCGAGACAGAGCACGTCGCACCATCACCTTGACTCAGTCACACATGGTGCAGCAGGTCCTTCAGCGCTTCGGCTTCACCTGGTCTTCAGCACAGGCCACTCCTCTGGCTACAGGTCACACGCTCTCAGCTCCACCTTCGGACGAATCCGTAGAGCCGAGTGGTCCTTACCCAGAGCTAGTCGGCTGCCTCATGTACCTGATGACTTGCACTCGACCTGACCTCGCGTACCCTCTTGGTCTCCTGGCTCGCTACGTGGCTCCTGGTCGGCACCGACCTGAGCACATGGCTGCTGCTAAGAGGGTACTGCGTTACTTGTGCAGCACATCAGGCATGGGGCTAGTGCTTGGAGGGACGAGCCCAGCTGTCCTCACTGGGCACTCAGACGCTTCTTGGGTTGACGACCTGGCTACTCAGCGGTCGTCACAGGGTTACACCTTCAGCCTTGGCTCTGGTTCAGTTTCGTGGCGTTCTACACGCTCGTCTTCAGTTCTCGGCTCCAGTTGTGAGGCTGAGATCTACGCCACCGCCATGGCTGCACAGGAGTTACGCTGGCTCACCTACCTGCTGACTAACTTGGGAGAGCAGCCTCGTTCTCCTCCAGTGCTGTACGTTGACAACAAGGCAGCCATTGCCTTGTGTGAGGAGCACAGACTGGAGCACAGAACGAAGCACATTGCTCTGCGTTACTTCCTGGCTCGAGAGTTGCAGCAGCGAGGCCAGCTTCGTCTTTGCCACGTGGCCACTCGGGCGAACACTGCTGATATATTCACCAAGGCACTTCCGTCTGGTGATCATCAGCGCTTTTGTACTCTGTTGGGCCTTGTGCCTACGCTTCCACACTTGCTGTAGTCTCTGCTTGTATTGTGATCTGTACATATATATGTATATGCATGCTGGTTCTTGCTAGGTTGCCATCACTGTACTGTTATTGCTGCATGTGAACTGGCCCTGTGGCCCTTTGCTTGTGCTCGGAATGCGTGGTGACGTTGTGATCCACCCTGAGCTTGTTTTGCTTCTCTTGACTGGTCGTTTGACCCCTTGTTCTCCCCCACTTTGCCTATGGGGGTGTGTCAAACTATATGTGCTGCATATTGTCTAGGCTGTAGTGGGGTAGCCCATATGGGGTACAACCCAATTAGGGTTTACTACTTGTACTCCTGCATCCTGTTAGTTCACATCATTTCCTGCTGCTAGATTTCCTGCTGCTAGATTTCCTGCTGCTGCTGCATCATTTCCTCCCCAGGCGTGGCCTTCTGATATAAGAACAAACTGTACATAGAATCTGCTTGCAAGAACCAACCAACCAGAACCACGTCACATCACCTGCTTGTAGCAGCCCGCGTTCCCCGGGATAAAGAGCACATGCACTCTCCCACAGAGGCCCCTCTTCAGCTCCTCATCACTGCTTAGATGAGCCTACATTGGCGTGTTATCCCCGCAACACACCTGCCCGTAACAACCAGCACAAAGCTGCTAGAATAAACCGACCTCACATCACCTGCTTGTAGCAGCCCGCATCCCCCTGGATAAAGAGCACAGGCACTCTCCCACAGAGGCTCCTCTTGGCCTCCTCCAAACTGCTGCTGCCTCCCCAGGCGTGGCCTTCTCGATATAAGAACAAACTGTACATTGAAGCTGGGAAGCGTAAAGAGGGGACATGGTAAAAAGGGCTCAGTGCAACTGAGGGAGCACAGGAGCGGCATGGCGGAAGCCTCTCTTCATTTCCCCCTTGCTGCTGTCTCACCACGCGTAGTCTCTTGGGAAAGAATAAACTACACAGAGGGATTGGGAAGTGCTGTGTTGGGAGGGGTTGCAGGGGGGGATAAAAAAGAAGTAAGGGGAGTAACTTCGACAACTCAGTCTCCAAACGTTGGCTCTTACGTCTTCATTGAAAAGCTTTCCCGTGTAAATACAACCACCAGAATAATGCATTACAGCCTGTGATGTCACTTAAATCTAGTCCTTGTGAATCCAGAATCGAGTTCTGTAAGCATAGACAATCCAGAACGAGAATACAATCAGGCAAGTTACTATATAGCCGCAATCTCCTCTCTCCGTAGGCTCCCTCACCCCAATGCCAGATCTATTCACTTGAAAGAAATGCAAAGTTTCAAGCCGTTCTAACTTGAATCCAGTCCGTGTTCCTCCAGAGTCCGATCCTGCATGGGAATGGGAATGTAATCAGGCCAAATGTACGTCACTAAACCCTCTTTTGAGACTTCTTAAAGCCGAACTTACTTGAATCCAGACCTTGTTCCTCCAGAGTCCAGGTGTGCATGGGAATGGGAATGTAATCAGGCCACATGTACGTCATTGAACCCTCTTTTGAGACTTCTTAAATCCGAACTTACTTGAATCCAGACCTTGTTCCTCCATAGTCCAGTTGTACATGGGAATGGGAATGATGTACGTCATTGAATCCTCTTTTAAGACTTCTTAAAACTAAACTCACTTGAATCCATACCTTGTTCCTCCAGAGTCCAGTTGTGCATGGGAATGGGAATATAATCAGGCCACATGTACATCACTGAGCATCCCCTCTCCATAGGCTCCCTCTCCCCTTCCCATTCCGCCTTCATCTCCCCCTCGCCCTCCCCGTTCCCCTCTTGCTTCCATTCCCTCCGATCCCCGTTTTCCTCCCCTACCACTGGTTCCCCCTTTCCCAACCTCCTCCCCCAAGCGAATGCGCTGACGGTTCCTGGAGGCGCCACCCATCCGGCTACCGCTAAGCCGATGATATGTAGTGCGGAAAAATACGTCAGCACGACGGGAGCCACGGTGGAGTGGCGGGTCCGTGGTACAGGTGAGACTGGTTCCGCTCCCGCCGCCGCATCTGGAGCTAAGGACAACCATTTGCCTCGCAATGGTCTTCATGTTTCAGAATACTAGCGTAAGAATGATGCATTGAAAGAAACAGTTGGGTACAAGTAGCTAACCCTAGTTGGGTTTGTACCCTGTATTGGCTACCCCACTACAGCCTACCCACATATATATAACACAGTACAACTTAACACACCCCCATAGGCAAAGTGGGGGAGAGCAAAGGGTCACAAGACCAGTCCAGCAAAGCAAAACAAGCCCAGGGTGGATCACAACGTCACCACACTCCGAGCACAAGCAAAGGCCACAAGGCCAGTTCACATGCAGTGCTAGATATAGAACAGGACAAGCAGCAAGATATATATAAAGTACAGTACAAAGAAAGTCAAGCAGTAAGCAAATGAGGAAACGTGGACACAAGGCCTAAAGAAGTACAGTGCCGCTGATGATCACTAGGCGGGAGCGCCTTGGTGAAGATATCAGCAGTGTTGGCCTTCGAGTCCACGTACACAAGCCGAAGCTGACCGCGCTGCTGAAGCTCTCGAGCAAGAAAGTAGCGAAGAGCAATGTGCTTCGTCCTGTGCTCCAGTCTGTGCTCCTGACACAAGGCAAGGGCCGCCTTGTTGTCACCGTACAGAACTGGAGGAGAACTAGGCCGCTCTCCCAAGTCAGTCAGCAGGTAGGTGAGCCAGCGTAACTCCTGTGCAGCCATGGCCGTGGCGTAGATCTCAGCCTCACAACTAGAGCCGAGAACAGAAGAAGAGCGGGTGGACCGCCACGAGACAGAACCAGAGCCAAGGCTGAAGGTGTAACCCTGTGACGACCGCTGCGTAGCCAGGTCGTCCACCCAAGAAGCGTCCGAGTGACCAGTGAGGACAACTCTGTCGCGTCCTCCAAGCACCAGCCCCATGCCTGATGTACTGCACAAGTAACGCAGCACCCTCTTAGCAGCCTCCCAGTGCTCTCGCCTGTGTCTCCCAGGCGCAACGTAACGAGCAAGGATGCTAAGAGGGTACGCGAGGTCAGGTCGCGTGCAAGTCATCAGGTACATGAGGCAGCCTACAAGCTCTGGGTATGGGCCACTCGGCTCTACGGACTCGTCCGAAGGTGGAGCTAAGAGCGAGTGGCTGGTAGCCAGAGGTGTGGCCTGTGGTGAGGAGAACTGGAAGCCGAAGCGCTGAAGGACCTGCTGCACCATGTGTGACTGAGTCAGGGTGATGGTGCGGCGTGCTCTGTCCCGGGTGATCTGCAAGCCAAGGTAGCTACGCAGCTCACCCAGGTCAGTGCAGGTGTGTCTCTTCTGTAGCTCCGACTTCACACGAGCGAGTGCCTCAGTGTCAGCAGTAGCAAAAACCAAGTCGTCGACGTACACGAGGATGTAGAACGGCGGCAGCGACGTGTCTGTGCGCAGGAACAGTGACGGGTCAGCAGTGGAAGGAGCAAACCCAAGGGCCGCAAGTGTAGTCCTCAGTGTGTCGTGCCACTCGCGCGGTGCCTGGCGGAGACCGTAGACTGGCCGCCGGAGGCTCCACTGGGTACCAGGAGGAAACGACCCAGTAAAGCCAGGTGGGCGGCGCAGCCAGATCTCCTCATGCAGGCTGCCCTGCAAGAACGCTGTGCTGAAGTCAAGAGAGTGAAGCTCGTAGTCACGCTGAGCAGCAACGTGCAGCAGAACCCGAAGAGTGGTCATCTTCGGGGTGGGGGAGAAGGTCTGAAAGAAGTCAACCCCCTGACGCTGACTGAAGCCTCTAGCAACGTAACGAGCCTTGAAGACAGGTGGAGAACCTGGCGGCCGCTTCACCCTGAAAATCCACATGCCATCGACGATGTTCGCCCCAGGAGGGGGAACCTCGTCGACGTAGGTGTCTGTGGACTTCCAGGATGCCATCTCTGCGTCCATGGCTGTCTGCCACTGAGAGGAGTAGGGACCCGAGATCGCCTCTGCGTAAGAGCGCGGAGTGGGGATGTCTAGTGCATCTGGGTCTCCCTCAGGGGCAAGCAACCAGGCCACGAGATGAGGTACAGCAGCCGCAAGAGAGTCAAAGTCCTCCTGCCTGTCCTCAAAGACGTCCGTGCAAAGAGCACACTCACCCCCGACGGACGGAGGACAGACAGACTCAGACCCAGCAACAAGACTGGCGGCGTAGTCTAGACGACAGGCAGCAGCAAAGTCGACAAGCTCAGCGACCAGGGCAGACGCAGCAGAAGACTCAAACGACGGGTCAGTGACAACAGTGGCGAGAAGACGCGTAACAGTAGGGTGGGCAGCACGAACACTGTCAGACTCAGGGTCGGGAACCTCAGGAAGAGAAGACGCAGGAGGAGACGGTAGGGGGACACGCTGTGGACCAGTGGAAGGACGAAGGGCCATAATATGCGTGCCAGGAACAGGAGGAGGACGCGGACGCGCGACACGACGACCAGCGGGACCAGTACGCGCAGTGCGAGTAGCACGAACAGGCGAGGCAGGACGAGACACAGGCTCACGACGCTCCGTAAGCGAGTCCGGCAGTGCAGTGTAAGGTACAGGAGCAGGGAGGGGGGAGCCAGGCTGGAGGGGAAGGCCAGTGGAAGACGGGAGGGAAAGAACCTGGCGAAGCACCGTGTCAGGCGGTGGCAAAGCCGACGGTGACGGAGGAGCGAAGAACAGGCGCGACGGCGGAGCTCCGCCAGCACCTCCAGCACCCGCAGCACCAGAAGCACCAGGACCAGCACCCTCCGCCGCAGCACCCCCAGAGTCGGCGACGTCAGCACCAGAGGCCCCAGCAGCGTCAGACCTCCCCTCGCCAGCACCTCCAGAACCAGCAGGACCACCGTGTCCAGAACCGTCAGCTCCAGCAGCTCCAGTACCGCCAGGAAGAGCACCCCCAGAGCCGGTAGCTCCAACTCCGCTGGCACCGCCAGCTCCAGAGTCCCCAGCTCCAGCAGCTCCAGCCTCAGTGCTCCCAGAACAGCCAGTCCTGGCAGCTCCAGTACCTCCAGTACGAGCACCTCCAGGACGAGCAGCTCCAGAACCTCCAACTCCAGCAGGGCCACGAGGACGGCGAAAGCGCCGGACGTACCAGTCACGAAGCTGCTGCGGTGTGAGAGACTGCTCAGCACCCCGAACCGGAGCACCCCCAGACGCAGCAACCCCAGGCTCCGTAGGCTCAGTCGCAGTACCCCCAGGCTCAGTGCCCCCAGGCGCAGCACCCCCAGGCTCAGCACCCCCAGACTCCGTACACGCAGGCTCAGCACCCCCAGTCGCAGCACCCCCAGGCTCAGCACCCCCAGGCTCCGAACTCTCAGGCACAGTACCCTCAGCTCCAGCACCCTCAGTCCCAGCACCCGCAGCCGCAGCACCCCCAGGCCCAGCACCCGCAGGCTCAGCACCCCCAGGCTCAGCACTCCCAGCAGCACCACCTGCAGCAGCACCTGAGTCACCTGTGACCTCGACAGGCTCAGCGACGGGAGGAGGGTCTACCTGAGAGACACCTGAAGGAGCAGGACCCTGAGGGGGAAGGGGGTCTACCGGAGGGGGACCAGGAGCGAGGAAAAGCGGCGGGGTAGGGAGGGGGGGCAGTGCGGTAGGGGAAGAGACGGTAAAAAGGGACCGACTCGTCAAAGGTGACGTCCTGAGAGGCGAAGACCCGGCGCGAGGTGGGGTGGTAAAACTGCCAGCCAGGCGCGTCAGGGACAAAGCCAAGGAAGACACAGGGAAGCGTGCGGGAGGAGAGCTTGTCCGCGGACGTATCGCGGACAAGGGCACGAGCACCCCACACCCGGAAGCGCGACGCATCGCCAACCTCCCCCGTCCAACGCAGTGTGGGCGAGGTCTCCGGCAAGGAGACACGGGGCCAGAGGTTGAGCTGATGCGCGGCGTACCGGACAGCAAACGGCCACAGAAAATGGGGAGCCGCCGCATGGACCAAGGAGGTACGAGCGACCTCCATGACCAGGCCAATGCGGCGCTCAGCAACCCCATTCTGCTGTGGGGAGTCCGGAAGCGTGAAGGTCTGCTCGATGCCCTCCGCCTGACAGAAGGTCCTCAAGAGGTCGGAGGAGAACTCACCACCTCTGTCAGAGTGCAGACGCAGGACAGGAAGATCTGTCCGGAAACGGCGGCGGAGCTGGAGACGAACTGTGCGGATCCAAGGGATCAGAACAGCAGGGACCTCACCCTTGGTGCGCAAGGGGAAGACCGTGGTGTAACGCGAGTAGTCGTCGACAACCAGCAAAAAGTACCGCTCACCGCCCTGGCCACGAACGCGGGCTGGGCCCCACACGTCCAGGTGGAGGGTCTGCAGAGGAGCCTCTGTCGGGGGGAACGAGGAGGAGTGAGGAGTGGCGCGCTGCCGCCCCTCGACGCAAGGAAGGCAAGGCGGCGCAGGCGAGGCAGGGAGGGGAGGGAGGGACCTGGGAAGACCAGACACAAGGTGGCGACGGTGCATGCCACGGAGGCGTGGCAAGGAGGGGTGGCCCAGGCGGTGGTGCCAGAGAAGAGTCTGGTGCGACAGGGAACGACACTCACAGGCGTGGGCTACCAGACCTGACGCGGACACCTGACCGACAGCAGCGACCTGAGGAGACGCAGTGGACAGTGTGTAGAGACTCGACCCCGGCTGACGGGTAAACGTAGCCAGGTGACGGCCAGTCCTGGAGCACGTGAGGATCGCCACACGCTGTCCTCCAGGAGTAAAGGTGTCAACCCACTGATCCTGGATGACAGCGTTGCTCACCAGGTTCGTCGAGAACGAGGGGAGGTGGAAACCCGACAACGAGCCAGACGGAACCGCCGGACACGGGAGCACAGTGCGGAAAGACTCCTGATATTCTGCTGAGACGGTGCGGAAAGACTCCTGATGAAATCTAGCGCAATCAACGGTGTCGATTTTGCCTTGTTGAAGGCCTAGTCCAGTTTGCAAATGGAATCACAAATGTGGTGTTCTGGTAACTCCCGCGGGGGGGGGGGGGGGGGGGGGGAGAAGGGGGGGCGAATGTAAACGATGATGGTTCCGAGAGTTTTTCGGGGCTCGATTTCACCACCTCCCGCTACAACCGAAGAAGTGAAATTTCGGGCGCGAGGGGGGGAAGGTAAATGAAGAACTTGTGGGTACATTTTCGCCATCCAGAAACGGGGGTATCGCAATTGGGGCCAAATAGCAAGAAGGGTTAGAAACAAAAGTCTCGGTGGGTCCATTTCGAAAAAAAAAAAACACCACGCCTGGAACAACCCACACACCCAACCTTCATCTCTAACTTGTGCTATGAGCAATCCAACACTCACGAAATCAGCAACATGGATCGCCATAGTGTTTTTTTTTCCTGATTCTTTTTCGTGTATTTGGGCTAAGAAGTTCAGCAGTCTCTACTTTCACGGTTAGCATTTCGGTGTTCCCTCCCCTAGCTCCTCTCTTCTCTGGCCGTTGCACATCCCCGTAAAGAGTGGTTGCCGAAAGGCAAGGCGAGAGAGGCAAAAATTGCCTGAGGAGGAAGGTGGGGAGGGTAAATGTGCAGCTTTCAAGGGGTGCACATCGCTCAGGAGCGTTCTGTTGGCATTTACCTTCGTTTTGGATCGGAGGGCAAATAGATGGCTCGGCACGGTTTTACGGGCTGACCGTCTTGACGGACCAAAAAACACAGAGAGAGGAAGATTCCTCTCGCCCCCCCTCCGCTAGTGCCTAGAGAACACCATCAAAGAATACTGCTGTGTAAATTGTTGGATATAAGATTTTCGAGTGTGACAGGCCAACGGCCAGCCTTGGGGCTGTCCTGGTTCGCTGTACTTTTTAGCGAACTACTGTACTGCGAGGCACAGTTACGACGACCAATTCTTCGTCAAAATTGTTTCGCTGAGTGCGTTGTCGCTGAGCCACAAAGTACTGTACGCATTGGCCTCCATGGTTTCGCTAGCCCCGAAGTGACGTGCGACGGCGGTTCGCGCTGCGCCGTGCCTCACGGCGAACGTGCTCGTTGGTCCGAGAGCTACTACTCACAACGTCACGACTCCGTCTCCGCCTTCCGTCGTCCGTCGTCCGTCGGACCTTTTGCGCCGCCTCCCGTCTCCCTCCGCCCGTAGTTCGTATTACGAGTAGCCCGAGAATGGTCCGCAGCGGTCCGATCACTGCTCACAGAATGATCATGATCACCCTCCCTCTCATAATCCGCGTCGCCCTCCTCCTCTTTTGAGACTTCTCAGATCGCTTTTGAGTCGACTCAAAAGCAGACCGACTCCAGCATGCTCCACAACGGTCCGATCAGTGGCACTGTGCACAGAACGGCAATCACCACCGTCCCTCTCATGACCCGCGTCGCCTGCCTCCTCCGCCGTCCCGCGACCGTTGCGATCCTCCTTCTACTCATGACCGTTGTGCTTCGAGCGGAATGGGTCGTGAGGGTGTCGGTTAAACGCCCGGAGGAAGATACGTTTCTGGAGGCCATGCGGACCTTGTATCAGGTGTGCCAATATCGCGTTGCGCGCCTGCGCCAAAAATTTTTGGGCCTGGAACACACGGCATTGGTTGCGTTACAATAACGTCCCCGTTTATGGTATGCGGCATTACAACCCTTTACAGCCACCTCCCGCCACTAGCCTCCCTCCCTCCCTCCCTCCCTCCCTCCCTCCCTCCCTCCCTCCCTCCCTCCCTCCCTCCCTCCCTCCCTCCCTCCCTCCCTCCCTCCCTCCCTCCCTCCCTCCCTCCCTCCCTCCCTCCCTCCCTTCCTCCCTCCCTCCCTCCCTCCCTCCCTCCCTTCCTCCCTCCCTCCCTCCCTCCCTCCCTCCCTCCCTCCCTCCCTCCCTCCCTCCCTCCCTCCCTCCCTCCCTCCCTCCCTCCCTCCCTCCCTCCCTCCCTCCCTCCCTCCCTCCCTCCCTCCTTCCCTCCCTCCCTCCCTCCCTCCCTCCCTCCCTCCCTCCCTCCCTCCCTCCCTCCCTCCCTGCATCCCTGTCTCTTGCAGCATTGAAACAGCACCTACGAACTGCAGGCGGAGAATCCCTTTCCCCCTTCCGCGCTCCGCCGTCTCTCTTCCCCCCACAATCTTCAATTCCCCCAACAATCTTCAATTCCTGAGCCGATCCCCCTTTGGTCCTGGACTTCCCTACCCCTCCCCTCCTCCCGCAACCAGCACTGAGACAGCGCCTATGGGCTGCAGGCGGAGCGGAGTATCCCTCTCCCCCATCCGCTATCTCGCTTCCCCCGAACATCCACATTCTTCCCCCCCTTTCTCTTCCCCCCCTTTCTCTTCCCCCCCTTTCTCTTCCCCCCCTTCCTCTTCCCCCCCTTCCTCTTCCCCCCCTTTCTCTTCCCCCTTCCTCTCCCCATCCACCACCGCACCAACCCTCCTACTCTCCCGCCCCAACCAGCACTGGGACAGCGCCTATGGGCTGCAGGCGGAAAACACATTCCCCCCCTCCGCCATCTCGCTTCCCCCGGACGTTCCCCCGCCGCCCCACCTGGAGGACTGTGAGGCGCGCACAGCCTTCCGCCTGTCCACGGAGAAACGGGGGGAGCGGGGGAATCGCCCTTCTGGGCTGTACCCAACCCTGCATGCGGCAACGTCCCCCAACCCCCCTGGGTGAGCCCCAACCCCCCTGGGTGAGCCCCAACCCCCCTGGGTGAGAGCTGGGTCCTTGGTCAGTGCTGGGGGGGGGAATGCAGTCCGCCTATCCTCAAAGAAACGGGGGAAGGGGGGGGGAACCGCTCTACTGGGCTGTACTACCAATCCTGCCTGCGGCAACGTCCTCCAACCCCCCTGGGTGAGAGTTGCATCCTCCGTGTGCTGCAGTGCGGCGCGGCGCGGTGCGGTGCTGTTCGGTGCGGTTCGGTGCTGCGGTTTTCTGTAATATGATTCTGCAGCGGCATGTAGTTCTACCATCGTGCATCGTTCTCTTTTGAGACGTCTCAAAGCGGATGTTCTCTGGACCGTTTTAGGAACGACTATACTGATAACGGGAAAGCTGCCTGCCCCTCTGCTTTAGCCACCGCCCATCACTTCCTCCAATCCACGCTGCCGATCTTGCAGCATTGCCTGAACTTATAACGAGGATCAACTATATTTGAATCTTCCTCCCTATCCTGTATTTCATTCCTCCTCCCTGCCCCCCGCCCCTCGTCCAGATCCGAGGCTACGATGCCGCCTACCTTTCTGCCTTTTTTCAAGGGTTGTAACGAGGACTGCCACGTGTAGAGAGGGTATTTCTGAGACGTCTCAAAAGTACCCTCTCTACACGTGGCTATTTTCAAGGGTTGTAACGAGGACTAAGTGTATTTTACTCCTCTGCCCTGCCCACCGCTCCTCTGCTCTGCCCACCGCTCCTCTGCTCTGCCCACCGCTCCTCTGCTCTGCCCACCGCTCCTCTGCCCTGCCCACCACCCCTCCTGCAGATCCGAGGCTCCGATGCTGCCAACCTGGCAGCCACCCGGCAAGCACAAACTGACATATGGCGACAGCAGTTCCCGGCCAAGCAGTGCAAGGGGCGGCGGTTGATGCTGGTGGAGTGGCTGAGCATGGGGTGGCACGGGATAGGGTCGCAGCTGCACGTGATGGGCGCTGTGCTGAGTGCCGCGTTGGTGCACAACAGGACTCTCGTGCTCATGCCCGGCACTCTGCCCCAGGCGAACCATGAGGAATGCGAGAGTGAGTGGGGGAGTGAGTGAGGGAGCGAGCTAGTTTGCCATTCTATCAGTCAGTCAGGACGTGAGTGAGTGATGGGTGAATGAGTGAGTGAGTCAGTCAGCGGGTGAATTAGTGCGTGAGGTAGTGAGCGTAGTGTGGCATGGGGTAGGGTTAGGCTGACCAAGTGGAACAGTAGAAAGATTGGCTTGTGAGGCTGAGTAGGCATGAGACACACACAAGCACCCCCCTCCCCTACTCTCTCACAAACATACTTATCCACCCTCTGACTTGTCTTGCATTTCCTGTGTTCCACCTCTCGTTTGACTTCTCGTAGAGCTGGGCCACCGAGGGTCCCTCGAATGCTACTTCTTCCGGTTCTCGTCCAAGGAGTGTCAGGAGATCGCTGTCAAGGCGCACCCCCATGCGCACACACCCGCACGCACACACCCGCATGCACACGTATCTGACTCGTATTGCGCGTGTGTTCCTCTTGCCATTTGCCTTGTCCAGAGCTGGGCCACCGGGGGTCGCTGGACTGCTACTTCTTCCGGTTCTCGTCCAAGGAGTGTGAGGAGATCGCTGTCAAGGCGCATCAGGCCTGGAAGGATGCTGAGGTGAGGAAGCAGCGAGCTGCTGCCGAGGAAAAGGAGAGGGAAGAAAGGGAGAGGGAAGAAAAGGAGAGGGAAGAAAAGGACAAGGGAGAGGAGCAAGGAGGAGGAGGAGGAGGAGGAGGAGGAGGAGGAGGAGGAGGAGGAGGAGGAGGAGGAGGAGGAGGAGGAGGAGGAGGAGGAGGAGGAGGAGGAGGTGGAGGAGATACAAATGAAAGGAAGCAGCAAGCTGTTGCCAAGGAAGAGAAGGAGAAGCAAGCAGAAGGAGGGAAAACCGAAAAGGGAAGTGAGAGGAGGCTGTTGAGAGCAGGACATAACACTGGGACCACTGAAACGGATGGTACAGATGATGCAAGTGATCGGAGTGATGGTGCAATTGGTGGTACTGATGATGCATCTGATGGGAGTGATGATGCAATTGGTGGTACTGATGATGCATCTGATGGGAGTGATGATGCAATTGGTGGTACTGATGATGCATCTGATGGGAGTGATGATGCAACGGATGGTACTGATGATTCATCTGATGGGAGTGATGATGCAACGGATGGTACTGATGATGCATCTGATGGGAGTGATGGGGCGGAGAGTGCAGCGGATGTGACAAACGAGGATGTGATTGTAGCGCAGCCATGTGACAATGTGGCGTGTGTGGCGTCTGATGCTCTTGTGATATTCGCAACACTGCCAGGGTTCGGTGTGGATCAAGGCTCAGAGGTCATCTCACGGCTCAATGCCACCGCAGCGGAGTAAGTGAGTGCCACGCATTGAGTGGTGCATGCATGCGTGCTGATGATGGTATGGTACTGATGATGGTATGGTACTGATGATGGTATGGTACTGATGATGGTATGGTACTGATGATCTCGAGGTGACTTTTGAGTCGACTCAAGAGTCACTCACTGAGTGGTGCATGCGTGCTGATGATGGTACTGATGATCTCATGATGTTCACACTGCTGCCGGGGCTCGGTGTGGATCAAGGCTCGGAGATCATTGCCCAGCTCAATGCCACTGCAGCCGAGTGAGTCATGTGGTATGTGTGCGTGTAAAACACACCAGCTTTGTTATAATCAGACGTGAGCGAGCGCGCGCGTTTGCGTGATATTACAAAGGAGGGAGCGCATTTGTTCGTGAGGGAGCGCGTGCACAAGTGTGGATCAAGGGTCGGTCGAAGGGCATGTCCCAGCTCCATGACCCCGCAGTCGAGTGATTGGGTGGTGCATGTGTGCGTCTGTGATCATGATCTTCGCACTGCAGTCGAGTGAGTGGGTGGTGCATGTGTGCGTCTGTGATCATGATCTTCGCACTGCAGTCGAGTGAGTGGGTGGTGCATGTGTGCGTCTGTGATCATGATCTTCGCTCTGCAGTCGAGTGAGTGGGTGGTGCATGTGTGCGTCTGTGATCATGATCTTCGCACCGCAGTCGAGTGAGTGGGAGGTGCATGTGTGCGTCTGTGATCATGATCTTCGCACTGCAGCCGAGTGAGTGGGTCAACGCTGTGCGCACACATGTGGGTCAAGTGTCAGACGGGTTGGGCAAACCTGAGGAGCCCTTTTCCCAACGAAATGACTTTTGAGTCGACTCAAAAGCCACACACATGCATGCCGTGCATCAAAATGCGGATCAAGGTACAAGGAGGCAAAGAGGTGATGGATGGGGAAACGCATGTCTGACTGCGGAGCCCTTGCCCCAACAAGGTGATTTTGAGACGTCTCAAAAACACCCTCACTACACATGGATGGGGAAACGCATGTCTGACTCACTCACGCATGGAGCCCTTGCCCCAACAAGGTGATGGATGGGGCCCACTCACTCACGCATAGTGGTTTTTGAGAATTCTCAAAAACCAGCCCTTTCCCCAACAAGGTGATGGATGGGGCCCACTCGCTCACGCATATGAGCTCACTCACTCACAGCAGGGGCCCACCACACTTTATCTCTCTCTTGTTTCTCCCACTCCTCTCCTCTCCACATGCAGTGTCTGGGTCAAGGCGTATCTGAGGAGCCCTCTCCCCAACGAGGTGGTGGATGAGGGCCATATGAGCTCACTCACTCACACCAGGAAGGGACCTATCCCACTCCTATTTCCTCTTCACTTCAACCCATCCTCGCTTCTCCCTTTTCTTCTCTCCGCATACAGCGTCTGGGTCAAGGCTTATCTGAGGAGCCCTCCTCCCAACGAGGCCATGGGGCGCATGAGCGAGTAACACGCAGGAAGCCTTCACCCCACTCCAGTGCATTGTGCTTCTTCCTCCCTGCTCCTCACGTGCAGTCTCTGGGGCAAGGCTTATTTGAGGAGCCCTCTCCCCAACGAGGTGCTGGGGCGGATGGGCGAGCACACCAAGGAGTTTAAGAAGGTGAGCAAGTAGGGCTCTCTGTTTATCGATGGGGAAGGTGCAGGCCTGAGCAGCCCTCTCCTCTGCACCCTCTCCCCAACGAGGTGCTGGGGCGGATGGGCAAGCACACCAAGGAGTTCAAGAAGGTGGGTCGACTATATTGAGTCTCTATTGAGATGGTGGTGTCTGTATTGGAGAATCCTCAAAAGAGACTTTTGACGGTGGAGCCACTTTTGGCTCCAACGAGGTGCTACGGCATACATGCAAGTACCATGAGGAACCAAAGAAGGTGAGCTGCTGTGGCGCACAAGGGAAGGAGCGAGTTTTGAGTCGACTCGAAACTAGACCCAAAACCAAAGAAGGTGAGTTGCTGTGGTGCAGAAGGCAAGGAGCAAGCACACTAGAGCAGGTGTCTTGTCCGCACCCGCTCTGCTCTCCAACGAAGTGATGATGGGGCGCATAGCCAAGCGAGCACCATAAGGGCTTATGTTGGTACGTAGAAGGGGTGGGTTGGTGGCAGCGAGGCAACCCCAAGAGGCCATGCTGGCCCGTCTAGTGCTGTGGCGTATGGGCTTGCAATCCAAGGAACTAAAGGAGGTGAGTCAACGGGAGAGGCTCAAGGGAGAATGAGGAACAACTCAGTTGGTTTGACTCGGAGAGCCCTTGTTTTCGACAGGTTTGCAACTTAGAGAGCCCTTGTTTTCCACAGGTTTGCAACTTAGAGAGCCCTTGTTTGTTCTTTACAGTTCTTCTGTTCTTGTTCCTGTTAGTTCCTGTTCCTGCATTGTCTTTTTCCCCCCTTGTTCCGCCAAGCCCAGCGGTGGGACAAGGCGTCTCCCCTCTGGGCTCTCACTCTCTCCCCTGGTGGAGGGCCCAAGCAAAGCGCTTCATGCTGCGGTGGTCATCGGCCTACTTGTCTCTCTGCCCAACCTCTTTCGCTTCTCCCCCACCCTGCCCTCTTATGCCTCCTCCTCCTCCCACCAGGCGCACTGGTGGCGAGCCCAAGCAACGCGCTTCATGCTGCGGTGGCCGTCGGCCTACCTGTGCCACATCATCAACCGCGAGCGCCACCACGTGTACGGCATGCACGTGGCCAGGCAGGTCGTGGCGTCCCAGATGGACCGAACAAGCATGCTCGCAGAGTTTGGGAGGAGTGGGAGAATTTCTGATGAGGAGAAGAGGGTAGACGGCGCCGAACCTCGAGAGGTTCGGCCGGAGCTTGGGAGGAACGGTGGGGTTTCTGATGATCAGCAGGGGGTTGCGGAAAGGGGTGGGGAGGACTTTGCGCAGAGGAGGTTGAGGGAGAGTGGGATTGAGCAAGGGAAGGAGGTTGGGAGATGGTGGGAGTTTGAACAGCAAGGTCAACCGGAACTTGAGCCTTCCTCCTCCTCCTCCTCCTCCTCCTCCTCCTCCTCCTCCTCCTCCTCCTCCTCCTCCTCCTCCTCCTCCTCCTCCTCCTCCTCCTCCTCCTCCTCCTCCTCCTCCTCCTCCCCCCCCTCCTCCTCCTCCCCCCTCTCCTCCTCCTCGTACTCTAGTCCTGAGACGCCCCAACCCCTTGGTGCTGCTGCTGATTCTGCTCCTGTTGCTGCCTCTTCTGCTCCTGTTGCTGCCTCTTCTGCTCCTGGGGCAAAGAGGCAGAGAGGCCCGGGCTTGGAAACGTGTGCATGGCCTAAGATGGGGTACCAGGGCTGTAGCTTAGCTGATGGCACCGCTGCTGCTGATTTCAGCAGCGGCAGCAGCAGCAGCAGCAGGACCAGCAGTGGCGGAGTGTTTGGGGTTTCGGAAGGGGAGCAGTATGGTTGGGACCCGTATCTTGCTAACTACGAGGGGGTGGGAGGGGAGCCGTACGTCCCGCGGCCGATCGTGAGTGTGCATGTGCGGCAGGGCGACAAGTCGTTCGAAATGCGGCTCTTCTCCTTCTATGCCCTCATGTTCATGGCTAACCGGGTGCGGCGAGCATTCCCCGCCGTGCGATACGTATGGCTCAGCACCGAGATGCAGGTGAGGGGGAGGGATGTGGGAGTGAGGGCAGCAAGATGCAGCTGTTCTCTTTCTATGCAGTCATGTTCATAGCTAACTGTGTGCGACGGGAGGACCCTCGTGTGCGATACGTGTGGCTCAGCACAGAGATGCGAGTGAGGGGGAGGGATGTGGGAGTGAGGGCAGCAAGATGTAGCTGTTCTCTTTCTATGCGGTCATGTTCATGGCTAACTGTGTGCGACGGGAGGACCCTAGTGTGCGATACGTGTGGGTCTGCAAAGAGATGCGGGTGAGGGGGAGGTGGGAAGGGGGTAAGTGCAGGGTAGAACATGGCTCAGCACAGATGCAACTGGGAAAGAGAAGTTCAGAGGAAGTGGTCGGCACAGGGGAGTGGGTGGGAAACAAGAAGGTACATGCAGGTGAGAGTGGAAAACATGCAGCCACATGCAGGTACTGTACATGCAATTGAGGGTGGGAAACATGCAGCCACATGCAGGTACTGTATATGCAATTGAGGGTGGGAAACATGCAGCCACATGCAGGTACTGTACATGCAATTGAGGGTGGGAAACATGCAGCCACATGCAGGTACTGTACATGCAATTGAGGGTGGGAAACATGCAGCCACATGCAGGTACTGTACATGCAATTGAGGGTGGGAAACATGCAGCCACATGCAGGTACTGTACATGCAATTGAGGGTGGGAAACATGCAGCCACATGCAGGTACTGTACATGCAATTGAGGGTGGGAAACATGCAGCCACATGCAGGTACTGTACATGCAATTGAGGGTGGAAAACATGCAGCCACATGCAGGTACTGTACATGCAATTGAGGGTGGGAAACATGCAGCCACATGCAGGTACTGTATATGCAATTGAGGGTGGGAAACATGCAGCCACATGCAGGTACTGTACATGCAATTGAGGGTGGGAAACATGCAGCCACATGCAGGTACTGTACATGCAATTGAGGGTGGGAAACATGCAGCCACATGCAGGTACTGTACATGCAATTGAGGGTGGGAAACATGCAGCCACATGCAGGTACTGTACATGCAATTGAGGGTGGGAAACATGCAGCCACATGCAGGTACTGTACATGCAATTGAGGGTGGGAAACATGCAGCCACATGCAGGTACTGTACATGCAATTGAGGGTGGGAAACATGCAGCCACATGCAGGTACTGTACATGCAATTGAGGGTGGGAAACATGCAGCCACATGCAGGTACTATACATGCAATTGAGGGTGGGAAACATGCAGCCACATGCAGGTACTGTACATGCAATTGAGGGTGGGAAACATGCAGCCACATGCAGGTACTGTACATGCAATTGAGGGTGGGAAACATGCAGCCACATGCAGGTACTGTACATGCAATTGAGGGTGGGAAACATGCAGCCACATGCAGGTACTGTACATGCAATTGAGGGTGGGAAACATGCAGGTGAGAGGGGAAGTCTCATGAGGATACATCACACACATGTGATTAAAGGAGGGTCTTCAAACACTTCACAACATTATTCATTATATTTATTTTTCTCGATTTCTTCCTGGCATGTTCTGCAGAGTGTTGTGGACCAGTCGAGTCGCTTCACAGACTGGACGTTTTTCTACTCTGAGGTCCCAAGGCAAGGAGCTGGAACGAGAATGTCGGAATACACCGAGATGTTTGGACTGGCGCGTACGGTGGGAATCAGCTTCGCGAACCTGCTTATCGCTTCGGAGTGCGACTTTTTCGTTGGTGTACTGGCATCAAATTGGAATAGGATGATCAACGAGCTTAAGAACACTAATGGTCGCTTGTATAGTGGGTATGTGTCTGTAAATAATGGGGAGTGGTGAATGGGTTAGTTACTAATTGCGTGACAGCATTTGAGGCGCCTCAAAAATAGCAAGACACTATTGCAGGAACACTACACTTGGCAGTGATTTTAGTAGTGCCAGCAATGGCTAATCAATAGGGGCAGAATTTGTCATCACACCCCTGACTGAAATCAAGGACTGGCACCTAGTCACTGCAAAACCTTGTCTAGGTCGACAAATGCTTTCCTCAGTCTACCACCTCTTGGGCACTTCCTTACAGGCCTTTCTGAACTCCTTTCAATTCAACTATCAACAGCCTTTGATTCAATTCTTCAACATCTCCAAAGTTCTCAATAAGCTCCCAAATTAGTTCGTGTTTTCCGTTCTCTGCGCGCGTGCTTGACACAGCAGGCACTCTCCCTCTCTGCACTCTTCTGAAGCAGCAGCCTTTCACCACTGAAGGGTCACTAGGGCCGTATAAAATGTCAATCCGAAAGGACTGAGGCACTGCTGCTGCTGATACTGGTGGTGCTGCTGCTAGTGGCGGTGCTGCTGCTAGTGGCGGTGCTGCTGCTAGTGGCGGTGCTGCTGCTAGTGGCGGTGCTGCTGCTAGTGGCGGTGCTGCTGCTAGTGGCGGTGCTGCCACTAGCTCGCTTTTTCTTGTCTCTGTGTGCGTGCTTGACAAGGCAGGCACTCTCCCTCTGAGGTCTCCTCTGAAGCGGCCTTCACCACTGAAGGACCACTAGGGCCGTATAAAAGGTCAATCCGAAAGGACGGAGGCAATACTGCTGCTGCTGTTGCTTCTGCTGCTGCTGCTGCTGCTGCTGGTGTTGCTGCTGCTGTTGCCGATGCTGCTGCTGTTGCTGCTGCTGCTGCTGTTGCCGATGCTACTCCTGTTGCTGTTGATGCCGCTGGTGATGCTCCTGGCACTGCTGCTTGTGCTGGCAACGCCACTTCTCCCGATGTTGCTGTTCCTGCTGCTGCTAGTGAATCTGATGCGGGTTTTCCTTCTGATGCTGATTCTGACGATTTTGCGTTCAAGTCTCCAGCAGTATCAGCTCCCAACGCAGCTATGGGAGCAAATGTAGCCTGAAGCACAAACAGCTGCCACTTAGCGTCTGTGTGAAGGTTGTACAGGAGGGTGCTCCTGCCACCTGCAAGGGGGTTGGAATGAGGTCAGATGGGATGAAGGATAGGATGGGGTGAGGGATGGACGGACGGACGGGCAGACAGTCAGTCAGACAGACAGACAGACAGACCGTCAGACAGACGGACGTACTGACTGACTGACTAACCGACCGACTGACTGACCAGTTGATTGACTGGCTGACAAGTCGACGGACTGACCGACTGACTGACAAGTCGACGGACTGACCGACTGACTGACAAGTTGACGGACTGACCGACTGACTGACAAGTTGACGGACTGACCGACTGACTGACAAGTCGACGGACTGACCGACTGGCTGACAAGTTGACGGACTGACCGACTGACTGACAAGTCGACGGACTGACCGACTGACTGACAAGTCGACGGACTGATCGACTGACTGACAAGTTGACGGACTGATCGACTGACTGACAAGTTGACGGACTGACCGTGCGTTCTGATGGCGCGGAGGTGAAACAGCGCTGAGCCCCGGGGTCCCTCCACAGGAAACGTCGCGGAAGCTGCGCGTCCGCCATGAGAAGTACCGATAGTGGCGCTGTGCCAGGGGCCTCTCCTCAACGGCGATCCGATCGCCGCCTTTAGCTGCTCGTTGCGATTCGCGACTTCCAAAGCCTCACTGTCCTGACAGCGACAAAAAGACGCAGCATAGCAGTATTGAATCAATTTATTCAATAAGACGCTTCAAAAAAGGCCTTGACGATAAGAAACCGATGATCTTACTACAGCTGAGATAGCTGGTGATTTTACAAATAAAAGGACACGATCGGTGATCCTCAGGAAGATAGTAACTGATTTATAGTCGACTCAAAACTAGGCTCAAAGATATAACTGATTTTTAGTCGACTCAAAACTAGGCTCAAAGATAGTAACTGAAGATCCAGCGGTAAGAAGAGAGCATGATCGACGGACTACGGCTAAAAGGGTGTACACTAAACCCGGAGACATGATCGACAATCCTGCGGCTAAGAGGACATAAGAGACGATCCAACGGTTACCTGCTGCATCGGTAGAAGAGCAGCGCATCGTCCGCGACGCTGTAAGTAACGCCGAGCGTCGCACCGGCAAGAATTGCAGCTCCCGCGATCCGCGGCCAAGGCCACCTCGACCTTGCCGCGCTTCGCAGAGGCTTAGTGGCGGACATGGGGAGACGCGCTCGTCGCGGTTGACGGCGACGTTCGCTGCTTACGACAGCGAGGTTATGCTTGAAATGACTCCAAACAGATGATATTTTTTCTAATGGAAATCGCGAAAGCGAGGGCGTGTAAGAATCTATTTAGAGTTCGTAAAATAGGTCCAACTCCAAGGAGTAACTTTTGTCGCAAGTGTTCGCTATTAATTTCGTTGATGTAGAGTTCAAGCTGGTAGATACCAAATGCGAACCAACCAAAGAGAATATGCTCAACGTGGTTTTGCACGATGAACCGAACGTGTGTGGTTTCAGGCACGAACGAGGAGTGAGCGACGCTCGCAAAACGTTCGTCGACTTGTCGCGCTGTCAAAAAGACAATACCGGGTAACCTGCACACCCTATTGGCGGCTCGGGTTCCCCCTGTAAGCTCGAACTTGCAAATTCGCTCTTGCGCGTGTGATTGTGCGTTTACAACTTGACACCCGCGGTTCGAACTTTGCTATAGCTCAAAGTCGAATCAGGTTCGCTTTGTGTTCACTGGCCACAATCGAATCAAAACATGAACTCATGCCAAAAACTAGATTCAAACACGCCCTAAGAGGGTGTGTGATTTTGCCGAACCTGACTGAAAGTTCGAACTTTATAACGGTTCGTCACGGTAGAATACAGTTAGAAGAGTTTTGCCACGGTGCAAAGCGGTTTGAGTTCGAACTTTGTCAGGTTCGGCAAAATCACACACCCCCTAAGTTGACCAGGAATGGAGCTGCTGGTCCCACGGGTTACGTTTAGATTACCCGCTTGTGGAATTCGCAATAAGCGCAGGAAACTGTCATTCCTGTCGGTTTATAAGAAATTAGCATCTCAGGTGTGTGACTTTTCATAACCTCATGGTGACATAGTGTTCACTCATTATCTGGAACAATTTTTCCTCCAAATCAGGAGAACCATCCCATGTAGTGAATGAAGACAGCAATAACGAGGATAATGATGGAGGCCAGAAGCACTGGTCGTTGCAGCAGCCAGCGCACCGCCTCCCGAAATCTTGCTGCAGCCGTTTGTGCCTTCTGGGCAAACTTCATCTGCAAACGTGACAAAGAAGGGGAGAGGGGTTGGCGGGGTAGTGGAGACGGACAATAGTTGAGTGAAGCTCACATCACGGCCCACTGTTGAAGCTTACCATATATGTCAATCTAGAGGGGGATGCGAGACGAGGGCTCCCCCTGTTCCACCCCACCTACATGCTCTATTCTGCCCCATACACTCTCTATCCATTGCAACGCATGGGCCAGCCTCCCCTCTTACCACAGTAGCAAGCCTCTCATGCCCCAGCCCTTGCATAATATGCATGGCCTACCCGGCCTGCTCCCAGCCTCTCAGGTCCCAGCCCTTGCATCATGTGCTTGGCCTGCTCTGCCTGCTCCATTCCACCCACATGCTCTGCCCTATGCGCACTTACTACCTTTCCAATGCCAGACGCTCACTCTACACCACCAGTTACGACCGTGGCCAGCCGCTCAGGCCCCAGCCCTTGCATCATGCACTTGGGCAGCTCTGCCTGAACCACTGACATGCTCTGGCCCATGCACACTTCCCATCCACTCAGACACGCACGGGTCGATCCTCACTCCTTTCCACCACCTACCACTCTGGCCAGCCGCTCAGGCCCCAGCCCCTTGCATCATGCGCTTGGACTGCTCTGCCTGCTCCACCCACACACAGCAACCCGCCCCCTGCTTACCGCAATAACCAGCCCCGCTTCTTACCACAGTGGCCAGCCTCTCGGGACCCAACCCTTGCATCATGCGCTTGGCCTGCTCTGCCTGCTCCACCGACATGTTCTGCCCCATGCGTGAGCTCATGGCTGCAATGTCCTCTGCGCTTAGCTGCTGCATCATGTCGCTCATCAGCTGGAAGGGGATTGGGTGGGGTGCGGTAGAGTGTGGTGCGGTGGGGAAGGGTGGGGAGGGGTGGGTTGGGGTAAGGTGGGGCGGAAGACTCATGCACACATCTACTCTGCCTGCTCCACGGACATGTTCTGCCCCATGCGTGGACTCATGGCTGCGATGTCCTCTGCGCTCAGCTGCTGCATCATGTCGCTCATCAGCTGGAGGGAAGGGGGGGTGGAATGGAAGCTCGACTTGAGTGTCGAGGAGAGAGATGAAAAGAAGGATAGGAAAGGAAAAGGGGAATGCCCTTTGGCCAGAGGAGCGAGAGTGCGGGCCTGATCGTCCAAGACGTTTCAAAGGAAAAGAAAGGCCACGAGGAAAAGAAAGGCCACGAGGAAAAGAAAGGCCACAAGGAAAAGAAAGGCCACAAGGAAAAGAAAGGCCACAAGGAAAAGAAAGGCTAAAAGGAAAAGAAAGGCCACAAGGAAAAGAAAGGCCACAAGGAAAAGAAAGGCCACAAGGAAAAGAAAGGCCACAAGGAAAAGAAAGGCCACAAGGAAAAGAAAGGCCACAAGGAAAAGAAAGGCCACAAGGAAAAGAAAGGCCACAAGGAGGGGGCAACGGCATGGCATCAGTGCAGCAAGCCTTACCTTCACAGTAGAAGGGTCATTCAACAGCCGCTCCTGCAGCTGCATCGGGTCCAATCCCCCGCCGACACCTGGCGCCGGCATCCCAGCCGCTCCCATTCCCCCTCCACTGAATCCCCCTCCTCCTGCTGCTTCCCCTGCTGCCTCCACTTCTCTCCCAAATCCAGGAGGCATGCCATAGGTGGTCTCTGTAACAGCAGCAGCAGCAGGAGCAGCGGGGGCAGCATTGCCTGTGCTTCTGCTGCTCGCACTCCCCGTTGTGGGAGTCAGAACAGGATCGAAATCATCACTGCTACTCCCTCTTCTGCCGCTGCCGGCGCCGCTGCTGCCAACACCACCTGCTGCCCTTCCTGCCCCCGTTCCCCCAGCCGCCCCTGCTCCCCCTGCTCCTCCCGTTCCCGCTGCAACCCCTCCCCCCATCCCCCCAGCAACCCCACCCCCCGCTTGGCTGAACGTAGAGGCAAGGCGCATCATCTTCTGCAGGTCTTCTGGGGACATGGAGCCCACGAGCTGGGCAGCAGTGCGGGCCATTTCGGGGGATAAAGCACCCCCACTCAGTGCTGCCACTGCTGCTGGATCCATGCTCGTCATCATCGCCTGCATGTTGCTGGGGGGTGTGTTGAGAGGAGAGGAGCGGGGAGTGTCTGTGAGCCCAACAAAAAAAGAGTGCCACTCAGAGTTTCCTCTAAGCACCGTCACTCACCACCACCACTGCTGCTGGATCCATGCTCGTCATCATCGCCTGCATGTTGCTGGAAAGGGAGGGGGGAGGGGATGGAGGGGGGAATATATGAAGTGTCGCCGCTGCTGCCGAATCCATGCTTGTCATCATCGCCTCTATGGCTCGAGCATGGCATGAACACGACCAGGCATGAGGGTTCACAACTCACCGCACGAGAGCAGGGTCGGTGGCGGAGAGGTCAGGAGACATGGTGGGGACCGAGGTGGGGATGAACAGTGGATTGCTGCCCACTGCTGCTGCCGCTCCTGCTGCTGGTTGTGCTTCTGCCACTGATGCTGCTGATGGCGAAACTACTGCTCCGGCAGCAGAGGACCCAGCCAGGGAGGAAGCAGGGGCATCGTCGCCCTCATCAATGTCCTCCAAAGAAGCTGCAGCAAGAGGGGAGGGGCGCAGGGGGGAGAACACAAGCAGCAGGGTGTGGGCTGAGCAGCAGGGGAGGCAGCAAGGGAGGCAGCAAGGGAGGCAGCAAGGGAGGCAGCAAGGGAGGCAGCAAGGGAGGCAGCAGGAGCGTCGTATCCATCATCAATCTCCTCCAGAGAAACTGCACGGGCAGGAAGAGAAGGTGGGAGAAAGAAACGAGCAGGGCATGGGGATTGGGAAACCCCTTCCAGGCAAACAACCACTGACAGGAAAGATGGAGCGATTTCGTGAGCTGACTTCGAACGAAAGAGAACTGGAGGGATGATGGTTTGTGAGGGGAAAGGAAGAACATGGTGGGCGGGAAAGAGGGGGTGGGGGGGGAGTACGAAGTTGATTGATGAAATAAAAAAATAAACGGGAGAGGGGTGAAAGCAGGAGAGCGGGGAACAAAGTGCATTTTGTAAAATAAATACATAACACCGTCTGCACTACCAACCAGCTTACCTTTCTTCTTCGTAGTTTCCAGTGCTGCTTTGGTTTCTCTGAATGCATGAATATAAGGGGAGGCAGGTATACAGAAGGGGAGGAAGAAAGAGAAAATTTAATGAGCGACACAGCGAATTGGGCGAGGGAGAGAGAAAATGGTCAGTGGAAATGAGGTGACTTTTGAGTCGACTCAAAAGTCACCAGGTATACAGAAGGGGCGGAAGAAAGAGAAAATTTAATGAGCGACACAGCGAATCGGGCGAGGGAGAGAGAAAATGGTCAGTGGAAATGAGGTGACTTTTGAGTCGACTCAAAAGTCACCAGGTATACAGAAGGGGCGGAAGAAAGAGAAAATTTAATGAGCGACACAGCGAATTGGGCGAGGGAGAGAGAAAATGGTCAGTGGAAATGCGGACATCTCTCGTGACCCTCTTCCCCCCTTGTGACCTCACAACCCCCCACCTGACTTTTGAGTAGACTCAAAAGACTTTTTGAGTCGACTCAAAGTCTTTTGAGTCGACTCAAAATCAAACGCGGACATCTCTCTTGACGCTCCTCCCCTCTTGTGTCCTCACACCCCCCCACCTCTTTCCCAGTGCATGCTTGCTTGCGTGCTTGCTTGCGTGCTTGCTTGCGTGCTTGCTTGCGTGCTTGCTTGCGTGCTTGCTTGCGTGCTTGCTTGCGTGCTTGCTTGCGTGCTTTACACGGAATTCAATCAGGAGACAAGGATTGCTCAGTGCCTGCCTGCGCCCCACCTGAGTACCCCTGCCAGCGTTTCATCATCTGATGAGATCTGAGCCGCTTTGGACAGGTCTCAAGAATGCGACTAGCATGCTTCTTAGAGTCCTCACAACCAGAATGCTCACAGCCAGAGCCACCCCACCCACCTGAGAACGCCTGCCAGCGTTTCATCATCTGGGGAGATCTGAGCCGCTTTGGACAGGTCTCAAGAATGCGAATAGTGTGGTTCGACAAGTCTCAAAAGTGCAACTACCAGCCACCCCACCTGAGCACGCCTGCCAGCGTTTCATCGTCTGGGGAGATCTGAGCCGCTTTGGACAGGTCTGCTACTGCCTCCTGCACAGAGGAAGGGCATGGATGGCAAAGAAATGCAGCAAGCAAAAAAAAAGAAAAGAGGTTTTTTTGAGGCAACTATAAAGAATCGTGGTGCTATTTGTGCTGCTCTTGACATGCCTAGATTTAAACCACGCACTTACTTCTCTCCCTAAATTCTAAACCCTGCACTTACTTTAAGCTGCCCGAGCTCCTTGTAGGCCAATCCTCGTCTGTACAGCGCCTTGAGGTTAGACCCATCTTCAGAAATCACCTGGGTAAAAAGTCATGGAAAAGGGCAAACGCATGGAGTAGAGAGTCAAATAGGAGCATTGTCAGTGCAATGCAGACTACCATGTGAAATCAAACAAAAACGCAAGAGAGGAGGAGGAGTGGGAACTGCAGTGACAAGCACTAACACTGGTTTGTTTTACAAGAAAGCCCACCTGAGAGCCAACAGAGACTCACCTGAGAGCCAACAGAGACCCACCTAAGAGCCAACAGAGCCTCACCTGAGAGCCAACAGAAACTCACCTGAGAGCCAACAGAGATCCTCCTGAGAGCCAACAGAGACCCACCTGAGAGCCAACAGAGACTCACCTGAGAGCCAACAGCGACCCACCTGGGAGCCAACGAAGACTCACCTGTGTGCCAACAGAGATCCACCTGGGAGCCAACAAAGACTCACCTGAGTTCCAACAGAGACGGCATGGGCAAAGGCGTTGGTCTTGAGGTGGCAGGACATGAGGTTGACTGCACACGTGCGACGCAGGGACACCGCTGCTGGGGAGGAGTGCATGGCTAGATTGTCCCGCGCCTGGGGAGGGGTGAAGGGGAGTGCAGGGGAGTGCAGGGGAGTGCAGGGGAGAGAAAGGGGGAGCAAGCACAGAACACAGGGAGAGTGGGGCATCAAGGGGACAGGAGGTTGTGTTGAGGTGGCAGGTGATGAGGTTGACTTGGCTGCACACGTGCAACAGAGCCACACTGCTGGAGATGAGTGCATTGCGAAATTGTCCCATGCCTCTAAACCGCATTGTCATCCCTCTGCATCTCTCTGCACACACACGTATCCTGTTGCACTTCCCTAAACACACTTCCAAAGTCCTCCCCATACCCTCCCTCTCCCCGTGCCAGAGACGCACATACCCTGTTATACTTCTCTGCAGCTTCTGAGTACTTTCCCATCCCATGCAACTTGTTGCCCTGCACGTACACACACACACATGTGGGACGGAGGAAGGGAGATGGAAAGAGTGTGAGGGCGAGGGGCCGAAGCGGATGAGGTGGGAGGGAGATAATGTGAATCTTTACCAGCGCATGCAGCTTGTTGCCCTGCACGTACACACAAATGTAGGAGGGAGAAAGGGAGGTGGAAAAAGTGTGAGGGTGAGGGGCAAAAGCGGTTGAGGTGGGTGGGAGGGAGTAAGAGACGGTGAAGAAGTTGTAGGCGAAACCCCGGCACAAAAGTCACCTGTGTGGCGTGCCATGTAGCTCACATACCGGACAACCACCCTGCTGCTGCTCGTTTGAGACGTTTAAAAAGGTTTGGGACGCCTCAAAAGCAGAACTCACCAATGTGGCATGTAGCACACATACGAGGCAACCGCCCTGCTGCTGCTCCTTCTCCCACTCCCCCTCCTCCTCCTGCTCGTCCATTTCAAGGCACCCAAAAACGGAGCAGTAAAAACTTCCAGAACCACTAACCTCATTCTTGAGCATGGTTGCAGCGTTTAGCTCATACTGCTGCCTCTGGCTCATATACGATGCCACGTCAGGCAACCCCCCAACTGCTCCTCCTACCCCCCCTCCCCCTCCTCCCGCTGCCCCTGGGATCCCCCCGCCAGCACCCGCACCGGCGCCCATGGCGGAGGCGATTTGCTGCGGGCTGAGGTGCTTCATCTGCTCGGCTGCCCGCCGCATGTCCTCCGGTGACATGCGCCCCATCTGCTCCGTTGCCAGCCGAATCATGTCCGGCGTCATCATCTGCATAAACGTGAGGGTACATGGAGGGGATTGGGGAGGGAGGGCCTACTTGGACTCAATAATAGATTGCTCCGGTGACATGCGCCCCATCTGCTCCGTTGCCAGCCGTATCATGTCTGGTGTCATCATCTGCATGGGAGGGGGTGGAGGAAGAGGGAGGAGCGAGGGAGGAGGGGGGTTGGAGTGGGGAGGAGTGGGGGAGGGGTGGGGGAGGAGTGGGGGAGGGGTGGGGGAGGAGTGGGAGAACGGGTTGGAACTGAGAGGATGTGAGGAGGAGGACGACGCCGGACATGACTCGGTGAAATGCGACCATCTGCTTTGTCGCCACACCGAGTCATGTCCGGCGTCGTCATCTGAATAAGAAGACACTGGGGAGCCTCGAAACGACCTGCGCTTTATACAGCTGCCCTATTCACCGCAAGTCCAGCTCGTCGCGTCATCCTATAACGAGAAACAGGTGTGTTCAAATGAAAGCACAAACACGAATCCCACCTGCTGCATGCGTTGAATGTCTTGAGGCGACATGCGGCTCATCTGCTCCTGCGCCAGGCGAACCATTCCCCCCAGGCGAACCATCCCCCGTACTGGAGTGTTTTGAGTCCACTAAAAGCACGCACACACAATTCTCATCTCACCTGCTGCATGCGTTGAATGTCTTGAGGCGACATGCGGCTCATCTGCTCCTGCGCCAGGCGAACCATCTCCGGATCCATGGCCGCCGGAGGAATCATAGCTACCGGCTACTCGCGTGGCTGCACCAATCCTGGAAGGCCGGCTAGTCCCGGCTGCACGAATCCTGGACGGCCGGCTACGCCTGGCTGCGCCGGACGTCAAGCCGCGCGACGAATCCTGCAGTGACGCTCTGAAAGTGTTTGTGAGAAGTAACGTTCTGAACGAGCGACGCTTCGAAGGATTTATGACGCGGCTACCCTGTTCTGAGCTAAGCTTTCATTGCACCAAAAAGCTACTGCGAAATGAAGCGATACAAACTCGCAGTAACAACTTCGCAAATGATATCCAGTGATAACAGCTGTTGGATACTGACAAATATCACGAGCTTCAGAATCGAGACGTATGAGCAACCAGCTGCTGGATAGTCAAGCTATTATTGATCTTCGTGTCGTAAATCAACACGAAGGGTTGAGCGTTTAGCAGCTGAAAAGGAGCAGGATTCTGGAGACTTCCCGAGTCCAACTGACGGCCATTGGGACTGAATCGCGAACCTCGAAAACGCCGCCGACTTCATTTCCTGCAACAGACAGGGAGCGTTGAATACCGATCAAGCACCTGTCAGAAGCTGGCAGAAGCTGTACTCGCTTTAGTACGGTGCGAGGAAGGAATTGGTTAGTACAGTAAGTATTCATCATCTCATAACAGAGGAATTGGTGAGCTTCCTACTTAATTGAATGTTATTATGAACAAATAAATGGTAAAGCATGGCATGACAACAAGTGCAATAAGCGAAACGAAATCACCACTCGTCGTTGTTTAACGACACGTACCCACTGTATAAGCGTCCATTAGTGTTCTTGAGCTCATTAATCATCCTATTCCAGTTCGACGCCAGGACACCGACGAAAAAATCGCACTCTGAAGCGATAAGCAGGTTTGCGAAGCTTATTCCCACCGTGCGTGCCAGGCCAAACTTTTCAGTGTATTCCGACATTCTCGTTCCAGCTCCTTGCCTTGGAACCTCAGAGTAGAAAAATGTCCAGTCTGTGAAGCGGTTCGACTGATCCACAACACTCTGCACACAAGCCACAAGGAACACATAGGAAAACACATCTTCACACACCTGGGAATGTTGTTGACACACAACCATGTGCATTCATGTTATGCGCCCCCTTTCGCCCCCTCCTCACCTGCATCTCGGTGCTGAGCCAAGTGTATTGCACGCTGAGGAATCCTTGCCGCACGCAGTTGGCCAAGAACAAGATGACATAGAAGGAGAACAGCCTACACACATCCCCCCCTCACCTGCATGTTTCCCACACTCTACCCTGCAGTTACCTCCCTTCCCCCCCCCCCCCCACCTCACCTGCATCTTGGTGCTGAGCCAAGCGTATCGCACGACGGGGAACCCCCGTCGTACCCGGTTAGCCATGAACATGAGGGCGTAGGAGAAGAGCCGCATCTCAAATGACTTGTCGCCCCTCTCTCCCCCCTGCTCACCTGCATCTCGGTGCTGAGCCAAGCATATCGCACGGCGGGGAACCCCCCCCTCCCGCTCCCGATTAGCCATGAACATGAGGGCATAGAACGAGAAGAGCCGCATCTCAAATGACTTGTCGCCCCTCTCTCCCCCCTGCTCACCTGCATCTCGGTGCTGAGCCAAGCATATCGCACGGCGGGGAACCCCCCCCCTCCCGCTCCCGATTAGCCATGAAAATGAGGGCATAGAACGAGAAGAGCCGCATCTCAAATGACTTGTCACCCCCCTCCCTCCCCTGCTCACCTGCATCTCTGTGCTGAGCCACACGTATCGCACGGCGGGGAACCCCCCCCCCCCCACGCACCCGGTTAGCCATGAACATGAGGGCGTAGAAGGAGAAGAGCCGCATCTCAAATGACTTGTCGCCCCCCTCCCTCCCCTGCTCACCTGCATCTCGGTGCTGAGCCACACGTATCGCATGCTAGGGTTCTCCCGCCGCACCCGGTTAGCCATGAACATGACTGCGTAGAACGAGAAGAGCCGCATTTCAAACGACTTGTCGCCCTGCCGCACATGCACGCTTATGATCGGCCGCGGGACGTACGGGTCCCCTCCCACCCCTACGTAGTTCGCAAGATAAGGATCCCAGCCATACTGCTCCCCTTCCAAATCTCCTAACCCTCTGCTTCTGCTGCTACTGCTACTATTAAAAGCTACAGTGGCACTCCCTAAGCTGCAGCCCTGGTACCCCAGCTTAGGCCATGCAGTTGTCCCCAAACCAGGGCCTCTCTGCCTCAGTGCTGCCCCACTGGAGAACGTCACATCCTCCCGATTTTGGCTAGTTACTCTATCCCCTCGGTCTTGGTTGGTAACCAGACTTCCTCGGTCTTGGTTGGTTTCTTTGGCACCAGATGCAGCAGATGCTGGAGGAGAAGGTAGAGCCGCTTCAGAGGCAGAGGAGGAGGATGAAGACGGCCCAAGATCAAGCTTCTCTTGCTCTTCAAAATCCCTCCACCGGCCAACTTCCTTCTCGCCCTCAACCCCGCTCTCTCTCATCCTCCTCCTCCTCATCCTCCTCCTCATCCTCCTCCCAACTGCCTTCTCTTGAACATCACCGCCCTCCCTCCCTTCCCCAACCCCACTCCTTTTCACCCTCCCCCTCCAGCCACCCTCCCTCCCTCCCGACCCAATGAAACGCTTCGAAGCTTTCTGAAGTAACCCAGAGGGCTTGTCTCTCCCCCACAACTCTGCCAGCATGCTTCTTTGCTTCACCTGCGACCCCAGCAGCTGCTGCTCTTCTGAATGCCCGCCTCTTGACTTTTGAGTCGACTCAAAAGTCAACCCCCACGACTCTGCCAGCATGCTTCTTTGCTTCACCTGCGACCCCAGCAGCTGCTGCTCTTCTGAATGCCCGCCTCTTGACTTTTGAGTCGACTCAAAAGTCAACCCCCACGACTCTGCCAGCATGCTTCTTTGCTCCACCTGCGACCCCAGCAGCTGCCGCTCTTCAGAATGCCCGCCTCTTCCCCCAAACCCTCCCACCTCTTCAGCAGGCTGCTTGTTCTCCAACCCTCGGGACTCTCCCAGCAAGCCTTTCTGGTCCATCTGGGATGCCAGCACCTGCCTGGCCACGTGCATGCCGTACACGTGGTGGCGCTCGCGGTTGATGATGTGGCACAGGTAGGCGGAGGGCCACCGAAGCATGAAGCGCGTTGCCTGTGCCCTCCACCAGTGCACCTTCGGTTGAACGGGGAGGGGAGACAGAACGAGCAGGGCGTGGGAGGGAAATAGGGAGGGGATGCGGTTGATGATGTGGCACAGGTAGGCCGACAGCCACCGCAGCATGAAGCGCGCGTTGCTTGGGCATGTCACCAGTGCCCCTTTTTTTGAGTCAACTTTGTTTTGAGTCGTGTTTTGAGTCGAATCAAAGCATGAAGTGCGTTGCTTGCGCATGCCACTAGTGCCCCTGGTGAAGAGGGGGAAGGAGGGGGAGAAAGAGGGGAGGAGGGTGGGAGAAAAGAGAGAGGTTTTGTCGACAGCACAGAGGGTGAAGGGCAGTACAGCATGACTCGGGTTTGAGTCGTCTCACAAGTCGCTTGCGCCCTCCACCAGTGCACCTCATGTTGAGTCAACCAGAAAGTCACCTCGTATTGAGCCAACACACACACAAGTCACCTCGGTTCACGCGGACTTACAAGTCACCTCAATTTAAGCTCAGCTAAAAGGCACCGCGCATTGAGCAGACTCAAAAGGCACCTCACCTTCTTGAGGTACTTGGAGTGCTCGCTCATACGCCCCATCACCTCGTTGGGCAATGGGCTCTTCAATTACGCCTTGCCCCAGAGCCTGCAGAGCGGAAAAGGGAGGATGGGAAGAGGCGAGGATGGGATAGGAGTGAGGGATGGGCCCCTGCAACCCTAAACCCTGTATTCATATGCCCTATCACCCCGTTGGGCAAAGGACTCTTCAGAAACGCCTTTCCCCAGAGCCTGCACATCAAACCAAAGAGAAATGGGTGTCACGAGGAGGGGTTGAGGCGAGGAGGGGGAGATGCGAGAAAGGGGGCGGCTCAGATACGTGGGATGGACCCTTGGTGCGTGTGAGTGTGCTTATGTGCCCCACCATCTCGTTGGAAAGACAGCAGTTCAGTTATGCCTTGCCAGACCTTCTCGACTCACTTATTCTGCAGCAGGTGCGTTGAGCTGAGAGATGAAAACCGACCCTCCATCCACACCAAACCCTCTGGGTCGCTGGGAAGATCACAGGGACTCGTTATAGTCACACAGTTGCACATGCATCATCGCACATGCGTCACTCACTCTGCAGCGGACACGTTTAGCTGGGAGACGAAGTTGGACCCTCCATCCACTCCAAACCCTGGCGTTGCTGGGAAGATCAACAGAGCATCCGAGCCCAGAGACCTCTCCTGGTCAAACGACTTTGTAACAATCACACAGCTGCGCATGTGTTACCGTCACTCACTCTGCAGCGGACACATTGGGCTGGGAGATGAAGTTGGACCCTCCATCCACTCCAAACCCTGGCGTTGCTGGGAAGATCAATAGAGCATCCGAGCCCAGAGACCTCTCCTGGTCAAACGAACTTGTAACAATCACACAGCTGCGCATGTGTTACCGTCACTCACTCTGCAGCGGACACATTGGGCTGGGAGATGAAGTTGGACCCTCCATCCACTCCAAACCCTGGCGTTGCTGGGAAGATCACCAGAGCATCCGAGCCCAGACACCACACACCGTCACACGGCTCTGCTACAATCACTTCCTCCTTTGTCACATCCTCGTTCGTCACGTTTCCTTCAGACTCCTCGTTATGATCACCAGTACCACCAGCACCATCATTTGTATCATTATCAAAACCAGAAACGTCAGCATTCCCAGTATTCATAGCTGCTTGCAGGAGCCTCCTCCCACCACCATTCCTAACTTGCCCCCCTCCCTCCTCCTTTGAATCTCCCTCTCCTCCCTTGCCACCGCCTCCTCCACCTCCTTGCTCCTCTCCCTTCTCCCTTTCTTCCCTCTCCTTTTCCTCGGCAGCAGCTTGCTCTTCCCTCTCCTTTTCCTCGGCAGCAGCTTGCTCTTCCCTCTCCTTTTCCTCGGCAGCAGCTCGCTGCTTCCTCTCCTCAGCATCCTTCCAGGCCTGATGCGCCTTGACAGCAATCTCCTCACACTCCTTAGATGAGAACCGGAAGAAGTAGCAGTCCAGCGACCCCCGGTGGCCCAGCTCTGAGACAAGGCAAATGGCAAGAGGAACACACGCGCAATACGAGTCAGACACGTGTGCATGCGGGTGTGTGCGTGCGGGTGTGTGCGCATGTGGGTGCGCCTTGACAGCGATCTCCTCACACTGCTTGGACGAGAACCGGAAGAAGTAGAGGGAACCTCGGTGGCCCAGCTCTACGAGAAGTCAAACGAGAGGTGGAACACAGGAAATGCAACACAAGTCAGAGGGTGGATAAGTATGTTTGTGAGAGAGTAGGGGAGGGGGGTGCTTGTGTGTGTCTCATGCCTACTCAGCCTCACAAGCCAATCTTTCTAGTGTTCCACTTGGTCAGCCTAACCCTACCCCATGCCACACTACGCTCACTACCTCACGCACTAATTCACCCGCTGACTGACTCACTCACTCATTCACCCATCACTCACTCTACGTCCTGACTGAGTGATAGAATGGCTAACTAGCTCGCTCCCTCACTCACTCCCCCACTCACTCTCGCATTCCTCATGGTTCGCCTGGGGCAGAGTGCCGGGCATGAGCACGAGAGTCCTGTTGTGCACCAACGCGGCACTCAGCACAGCGCCCATCACGTGCAGCTGCGACCCTATCCCGTGCCACCCCATGCTCAGCCACTCCACCAGCATCAACCGCCGCCCCTTGCACTGCTTGGCCGGGAACTGCTGTCGCCATATGTCAGTTTGTGCTTGCCGGGTGGCTGCCAGGTTGGCAGCATCGGAGCCTCGGATCTGCAGGAGGGGTGGTGGGCAGGGCAGAGGAGCGGTGGGCAGAGCAGAGGAGCGGTGGGCAGAGCAGAGGAGCGGTGGGCAGGGCAGAGGAGCGGTGGGCAGGGCAGAGGAGCGGTGGGCAGGGCAGAGGAGTAAAATACACATAATCGTCGTCGTTATAATAACCCCATAGACCGTGTTGCTAGGTTGGCGTTATACGATCCACTCGTCGTAGCACGGGATGGTGGCGTATACTGATGACATACAGCTCATCCGAATGCTCCACAGTGTCCTTTCAGCAGTTCTGGGAAAATGCACTATGGCTGTAAAACGCTTGTAACAGAGAAATCTATCCCATTTTGTAGGCGCAGCACACTCAATATCACAACTGCAGCACAGCACTGGGAAAGATATAACTTCAGTTCCTCACCCAGAGGGTCGGGACTCACCCAGAGGGTTTGGGGCTCACCCAGGGGGGTTGGGGCACGTTGCCGCATGCAGGGTTTGGCACAGCCCAGTAGGGCGGTTCCCCCCCCTTCCCCCATTTCTCCGTGGAGAGGCGGAAGGCTGTGCGCGCCTCACAGTCCTCCAGGTGGGGCGCAAGGGGGACGTCCGGGGGAAGCGAGATAGCGGATGGGGGGAATGTATTCTCCGCCTGCAAACCATAGGCGCTGTCCCAGTGCTGGTTGGGAGAGGGAGGCGGAGGGGTGGGAAAGTCCGTGGGGACAAGTGGCAGAGGAATAGTGAGGAGGAGAACATCAGGGGAAAAGAGATAGAGGTCGGCGGTAAAGTAATTTCCGCCTACAGCCCGGATGCGCTGTTTCTACATCAAACGGGGGGTGCGAAAGAGGACTCCTTCTCGGAGGCTCTTTCTCCTTAGGAAGTATGAGCGAGTTGGTTGGGGTGGGGGAAAAGGAGGGAGGGGGGAAATGGTAAGTCGGTTGGGAAGGGGAACAGGGGACTGACAGAGAAGATATACTTTGGGCTGACCGAGGGTGCGAATTATTCTTTGTTCATAAATGCTTGCTTCAGGCTGTGACGCAGATCCGCGATACAAGCATACCTGGTACAAGTTTATGACAGCTTCCGAAAACGGATCTTCCTCGGAGAGAAGAGCCGGATCCTCCGCTCTCACGAGTAGTGCGAAGAGCGCAACGGTCATGAGAAGTAGAGGGATCGCAATGGTCACGCGGAGGACGGTAATGGTCACACGAGCCGCGATCGTACTGTGACGGACCATATTTCCTGGCTTGAATAAGTCAAATGTACTTACGAATAAGTTTTCCCAACCTCTCAAAACGTCAATGTACTGTAACGGATGCTTATATCTGGCTACGACGGCTTGTGAGGTTGCGAAATACTACCCCTGAGCCGACCACGTCCGCAGTGCGCGCGGCTAAATGCGAACCACCGTCACTCGGACCATACGGACTAGCGACAATCGCCGACGCAGCTACGAGTTCTCGGGTTCAGCGAACATAGTGATAAAAATGCTTTCGGACATAGTGAGCATACACCACGCGTAATCTGGACTCCGGATCAGCTTGACAGCAAAGGAGGCTTCCGAGCTGACGGGTTATTGTTAAACAGGAAACCGAGTTTCCCTGGGAGTTTTAGCGTATCAACAAGGTCGGATCCGATTATTTCTGGTTGTTGGCTGGCTGCATTGGGAAGCAAAACGTCCATCAGCACTCATTCAGTGCCGCAAAACGTGGGAAGAACATGTCTGCGTGAAGCAAGTCTACCAGTGTTATTAACGTCTTTTACGCAGAAAACGCATTCAATGGTAAAGCGTTGCAAGCAGTCGTCTGACGAACCGTCTTTCGCACTAACTAGATTCTAGAAATGTTCAATGCTGGCACTTAGAATCTGGGTTGGTTTGATGGAAAAGAGGTATGATCTTATCTGCTAACAAGGTAATGTGAATCCAGTCACCTGATGCGTTGCAATGGAGTGTTGGTTAGGCTACTGGATTCTGTCTGACAGAGACGAGAATATGCTCTACACGTATCACGTCAACCTCAAGAAGGCCTGCCGACGAGCCGCATCTAGGGATTGCCGAAAACGGCACTTGCTCCCGCGTGTAGCTGGACACCCTTCCGCATGAACGGATTCACCTCGCTAGATTTCGCAGCTCGCGGAAACGCGCAAACTAAGGCTCCGCGATCCTGCACGATATATGAAGAATCTGTTACTGACTTGGGTATTTCTCGCAAACAGTCGCTGCAAGCTCGAAGTATCAAACAGTTTCAGCAGAAGGGCCGTGAATATACAGTGGCAAATGGCGTAACCACAAGGCACAGGCTTAGTATGGTGCCAGGCGCTATTTATTCCAGAGCCCCGTGACCTGCACACTGGTATCTAAATCTATCACGACTGTATAAAGCCTCGAATGGACTTCCATATTATGCACCCACGGCTTCGTGCCTGTAACCTTATGACCCCCTGACTTGCTCACTGAATGATTCATCCTCTCAGCTTTCCTTCTTACTCCTTCCCTACTCCACTCACTTCCTCACCCTCTCGTCCCTCCCTATTTCAGTCTCTCCACCTCTTCCTCTCCCTTCTTCCAATCTCTCCCCCTCAATCCCTCCCTTCTTCCATTCCCCCGCCCTCAATCTCTCCCTTCATCCACTCTCTCCTCCCTGTTCCAACCATCAATGGTGCCTCTTGAAACTTCACAGGATCGTCTCCCAAGATCTCATGTCCGGCAGAAATCGGCATCAGGCAAGAGGACGAAAGGGTGAGGCTCAGTTCGCCGACCAGCAGGAACGTGCCGTCCACAGCAGCTACAGGAGCACCGGGTAACGGCCCAGCCACACTCCGTTGAAGCAGGCACCGCTTTTTCGGGGCAGGTTGCGGGTCAGCTAGAATGTGTTGAGAAGAACTGGGGAGACTGCTGTCTGGGGGATTAGTTGGGATGTCCTGGGAAGAATGGCCGTCAGGATATGCCTCTGCTGCCCTTTGTTGCTGTTGCTGGTGCAGCTGCTGTTGCTGCTGCCTCTGCTCAAACCCTCCTTCCATATGCCCATGCTCCATCCCCAACCCTTCTCCGTCCCTCTGCCTCTGCTCAAACCCTCCTTCCATATGCCCATGCTCCATCCCCAACCCTTCTCCTTCCCTCTGCCTCTGCTCCACCCCTCCTTCACTCTGTCTCCTGGCCCTCTTTGCTCCCAGCGATCGCATCAGCCGTGAGGCCAACAACGAGCGGTTGTGGGCTTTGTGTGTTGCCTCCCGAGCTGTTGCAGACACATTCTGAAGATTCTGAGAAATGTGGGAATTCTGAGGATTCCGAGGATTCTCGAAAGGTGCCTTCCGGGTTGTTGCAGGTCCCACCTCTCGAGTTGTTGCTGAAGGCGTGCTTCGAGGATCATTAAAGCACGCCTCTCTTGTTTCCTCCTGCGATGCTCGTGCGGCAACTGGAGCCTCCGCAAGACAAGGTGTATTCCGAGAGACTTCAAGACATGGCATTTGTGTTGCCGCAGTTTGAGGATTCTCAAGATATGCCTCTTGTGTTGGCTCCTGTTTTGGTGTTATGTACACTTGCTCTCCTCGTAACGAGGGAGAGAAAGCTGGGGTATGTGTGGGTTCGAAAAGAGAGAGTGAGAGAGTGGATGGGGGAAGGTGAGGGACGGATGGCTCAGGAGAAGGTGCCTTTTGAGTCTGCTCAAAGGAGGACAGTGAGAGTGAATGGAGGTGAGAGTTAGACGGTGGGGGGAGTGGGGATGAATTTTGAGTCGGCTGAAAGGAGGCGAGTGAGAGTGGATGAGATAAGGGGAGGTGAGAGTTAGACGGTGGGGGATGCGGGGGTGACTTTCGAGTAGGGTTTAAGGGAGAGAGTGAGAATGAAGAAGGTAGTGGGAGGTCAGGGTTAGATGGTCGAGGGAAAGTTGACTTCTGAGGCGACACAAAAGGGGAGAGTGAGAACGAGGATGAGGGGACGTGAGGGTTAGACGGTGGGGGAAACGGGGGGGATGGCTGGCGAGGTTGAGAGGGACTAGGGGCAGTGTGGGGGAGGGAGAGAGAGAGAGCAGGAGGAGGGGAGTGTGGTGCGGGGGAATGATTGTAGTTAGTGGATTGGTGTATTGTTGAATGCTGGGCCAGTGGGAGGAGTGGAGCGGGAGTTAAAGTGGAGGGAGGGGATGCATGAGGAGGAAGAGGTGAGGAGGGAGGAAGGAGGGAGGAGGGAGGAAGGAGTGAAGAGGGATGAAGGGGTGAGGAGGAATGGGGGAACGCATTCCCGTTTAGTTGGTAGCTGTAAGGATGCTGGGGTTGGTGAGAAGGTGGAGGAAAATGCGGGAACGGGGTGTTGGCTGCTGCTGCTGCCGCTGCTGCTGCTGCTGCTGCTGCTGGTGTTGCTGCTGTTGCTGCTGTTGCTGCTGCTCGTTCTGCTGCTGCTGGTACCGATGCTGACAAACCCAGGTGCATCCCCTTCAGTCTCCATTCCACATCGTTGCATGCTCTCTCCTCTCCCTCTTCCGCCTCTTCTCGCTTCTCCACTTTCTCTTCCCCCCTTATTTCCATCTTCACAGTAGGAATCTGAGACGGCAAGGCGGTTGCTTGTTGTATGGCTGGCTGTAGCGCTGCCGGCTGTAGCATTTCTTGCTGTAGCACTGCTGGCTGTATCACTGCTGGCTGTAGCATAGCTTGCTGCTGCAGTGTTGCTCCTTGTAGTATGTCCGGCTGTAGCATTGCCGGCTGTAGCGAAAGTGGCTGTGCCCTAAAATCCCTTCGCTTATGCTCCAATCCCCCACCCCCATACCCATCCACCTCCATGCCTCCAGTTGGGGTTCGGAAAATTTCAAAAGCCTGTATCTGAGGGATTTTAAAGTCCTCCATGGCTCCAGTAGGCTTTTGAGAAATCTCAAAAGAGGTCATACCTCCTTCCTCCATTCTTCTCACTTCCCCCACTCGCTCTCCTGCTCCCCGCCTTTTCCCCTCCTCTCTCCCCTCCTTGCTTCCTTTACCAGCGCTTCTGCTTTCCCCATCGCCCTCTTCCCCATCGCCCCTCTCCCTCTCTCCGTTTTTGCTCTCGCTCCTCCCCCCTCTGCTCTGCTGCTCCTTCTCTCTGCTCCCCACCTCCCCCCCTCTGCTCTCCCCTCCTCTGCTCTCCCCTCCTCTGCTCTCCCCTCCTCTGCTCTCCCCCCCTCTGCTCTCCCCTCCTCTGCTCTCCCCTCCTCTGCTCTCCCCTCCTCTGCTCTCCCCTCCTCTGCTCTCCCCTCCTCTGCTCTCCCCCGCTCCGCTCTCGTTCCGTCCCCCCTGCTTCAACGACTGGATATACCGCAGGAGCACGTTCGACCGATCACTATACCCCCCCCTGCCCACACTCCCACCACCACCCGCACTCCCAGCACTCCCAGCACTGCCAACACTCCCGGCACTGCCCGGCCTTCCGTTCCCCTTGCCCTCCGCCCCGCCTCGCCCCATCTCCTCCTTCCGCCGGGCGGTGGAGTTCCAGTGATTCTTCACGCTGTTGTCTGTTCTTCCCGGGAGCAGTCTTGCGATCTCAGCCCATCTGTTGCCCAGCCGCTTGTGTGCCTCCACGAAAGCTCGCTCTTCCTCCTCCGTCCACGCCTCCTGTGATCGGCGCGTTGTGAGAAAAAGGACGAAACAACAGGGAAAGAAAGAAAGGGAAGAAAAGGCAAGGAGACAAACCAAGAGAGGGATAATGAGTTCCATTAGCAGCAGGCTGTTGATTTCCGCTCTTATAAGGTTGATTCTCAGCAGGTTGTAAATCATGACTCTTTGCGCGATTCTCGGAGCCACCATCCCCGGTGCTACTTTCCCCCCGCGCCCATTCAAGGAAGCTTCTAGTATGGCTCCCTTGGGGCCTTGGGCCCTGGTTCCCCCCCCCGTCCATCCCTTGGGCTCAACCCTCCATTCAATCCCGTTAACATCACCCTCATCACCCCGTTCTCCTCGTTATAATCACCTTCTTTATGCCCCTCTTGAGATGGTTGTGCCACCGCTCGCGGCACTGCTTCCCCGCGCGCCCATTCAGATGCGCTGCTATGGCCGTCCACCCCTTGGCTCCGCCCCTCTCCACCAGCTGACGCAGCAGAGCATCCTCCTCCTGAGGTGGATGCATGGATGATTGAAGGGTTTGTGCGAAGGGTTTGTGAGGAGAGCTGAGCTGTTTTTATCGCTGCTATGGCCGTCCATCCCTTGGCTCCGCCCCTCTCCACCAGCTGGCGCAACAGAGCGTCCTCCTCCTGAGATCGATGCATGGATGATTGAAGGGTTTGTGCGAAGGGTTTGTGAGGAGAGCTGAGCTGTTTTTATCGCTGCTATGGCCGTCCATCCCTTGGCTCCGCCCCTCTCCACCAGCTGCCGCAACAGAGCGTCCTCATCCTGAGATCGATGAATGGATGCAACACATTGATGGATTGTGGGCTATAAATGCGGGGAAACAAAAGAGTGGATTGTCCACGCTGCTATGGCCGTCCACCCCTTGGCTCCGCCCATCTCCAGCAGCTGACGCAACAGTGTGTCCTCCTCCTGTGGTGGAGGGATGAGGTGCATAATGGATTTCACGAGGTGACTTTTGAGTCGACTCGAAAGTCACCTCGCAACAGTGTGTCCTCCTCCTGTGGTGGAGGGATGGATTTCGAAGTAAATGCGGAGAGACAAAAGGGTGGACCTAGGCGCTGCTACGGCCGTCCACTTCTCTCCAAGTTGGCGGCCAAGTTGGCTCCGCCTCTCTCCAATGCATAGTTCGACTCGACGGGGTTAGGGTTTGACGGAAAGAGGTTCATTCGTCTGTCAATTGCTCAGGCCCGTGTTTTGAGTCGACTCCAAAACAATTGTCTGTCAATCGCTCAGGCCCGTGTTTTGAGTCGACTCAAAAAAATTGTCTGGCAATTGCTCAGGCCCGTGTTTTGAGTCGACTCAAAACAATCGCCTGTCAATTGCTCAGGCCCGTGTTTTGAGTTGACTCAAAACATTTGTCTGTCAATTGCTCAGGCCCGTGTTTTGAGTCGACTCAAAACAATTGTCTGTCAATTGCTCAGGCCCGTGTTTTGAGTCGACTCAAAACATTTGTCTGTCAATTGCTCAGGCCCGTGTTTTGAGTCGACTCAAAACATTTGTCTGTCAATTGCTCAGGCCCGTGTTTTGAGTCGACTCAAAACATTTGTCTGTCAATTGCTCAGGCCCGTGTTTTGAGTCGACTCAAAACATTTGTGTGTCAATTGCTCAGGCCCGTGTTTTGAGTCGACGTAAAACATTTGTCTGTCAATTGCTCAGGCCCGGGGCTCAGTTACCGAGGCTGCCGCATATTTTTCCTCCTAATGGAGATGTCTAGTGGGTAAAATAAAGTAAGGCTTTGAGGTTAAAAGGTTCACGGACTGACTAACGCTCTTTCTCTCATATTTTCTCTCTCGCGAACTCTCTTCTAACCCTCCCTCTCAAACACCTTATGATCCCTCTCAGATCCCTCTCTCTTCAGATCCCTCTCTCTTCAGATCCCTCTCTCTTCAGAGAGTCCCTCTCACGCTCACCCCTCACAGACTCTACTATTCACTCTCACCTTCTCACACTGCTCACACTCTCCCTACTGCACCCCATTCCCCCTCAGTTTCTGTTTATGGCGCAACCTCAAGTTCTCATAACATGCCTATTACATCCCGTTCCCTCACCACGTCCCACTCACTTTCACCACATTTCCTCCCCACTGCGCTCTTCCGCCCTAATTCAATCCACCCGCTCCTACAGAAGGTTAATCTGTCCGTGCACCACTCAAAACCTCGCCTCACCACATTCCACCCCTTCTCACCGGAGTCCATTGCCCTTTGGCATTCGTGCTCGCTTTCTGCTGCTGCCCCTCTGCCTCCCCCTCCCCCTCCCCGTCCCCGTCCCCGCCCCCGTCCCCGTACCCGTCCCCGTATCCCCCATCCTCCGCTCCGCCCCATCCCCCCCGCAAATCTTCCGAGCTTCCCTTCCCTGCAGATCTACCGACTGTTGCACTGGAAACGCCGCCAGTTGTGAGGGCTTTCCACAGGGGCGGCGTCGCCGCCGCCGCCGGGACGCCGCCGAAAATTCCGCCAAATCCGCCGCCGCCAGCCGGCGCCGCGCCGTCGTAGGCAGCTGGCGACCCGGAAGCAGCAGCTACGCTCGCGACAGGGGAAAAAAAAGGAAGGCCTGCGCGGCTTCCGCCAACCGCTGGCGGAACCGGCGGAACGGCGGACGCCGCTGCCCCCGCCGCCGCCGTGAATAGGAGGCTCCTTAACTGGTTCTGCGAAGAGATTTCCTGTTGCGCTGTGTTGACATGTGGCTGTGGCGGATGCACAGCCGGCAGCGGCGGCGGCGGCTGTTGATGGTTGTGAAACATGAGCAAGGCCTCTTGTTCTCTACTACACCCCAACGGCAGGCTACTCTTAGTAGACAAATACGCTTCCCCTGAAGCGTACGTGCCGCGGTACCCGCCGTCAAACGCGGCACTTCCCGTGAAGTTCAAATTTGCCCCGCCGTTGCGGAACGGCTCCTGGGATGGCGGCGTTTTGAGATCTCGAAGGGCGATTGTCGCTCCTGTGGCGCTGACCATAGCGCGGCGGGAAAAGCGGCTTCGTTTAGTAGCCCGGTTGTGCGAAAGAACGCTTCAGGTGGTCACTCAAAGGCCAACAAACTGGCAAACACCAGGGTCACTCAAACTCCCCAGAAGAAGCTCTGGTTGTAGCATAGTCGGCTAAGAACACTCAAAGTCCAATTGGATGAAGAAGACGGCGCCTTCAGGGTTACCAAAAAGGAGAGAAAAAAAAGAAAAGAAAATTCGTCTTGATTCCTAGCGCGGTGCGAACCATAGCGGAACGAGTTCCCCTGAAGATGATATCGTATAAGGCCCCCTTAGGCCTATGCTGTATAATTGACGCCGTAGGGTTTGTCCAGAATGACTTGGCGGGGTAGTTGTCGCTCACGAGCATAGCGTGGGCGACAGATGGCATGAACTGGGTGAAGGTGATGCGCAACAAATCTCAGGTTTGATGCTTGTGGAAGAACGTGAATGAGTGATAACAATTCCTCCGAACCGAAGCCATTGCTTGCGGGTGACGACGACGATGACAAACCATAGGCATGACATTTCCGAGGCACGACATGACATGACAACCCCAAGGCACGTGTACAGTACGTATGACACATTTCTTTCTTGCCTTGACAATTTGATGATTTGTAGGTTTGCTAGTCATGCCGTTTGGTAGGTGGCTCCGTTCCGTCTAGGCTGTGTTGTGTAAAGGTGATTAGCGGTACTAGGCGGTGAAACGTTTTCAAAGTACAGTTCGTACTGTACAGCGGTAGTTTCGGATCTGATATCCCAAACCAAACCCAACACATTTGAATTTCGAATCGAAGACATCCACTCCACTTGTTTGTTTGGTGGACACGAAAGCCCTTCTACTGTACGGGTTTGGCTCGGTCCGTCGGGGTTTGACAAACCAAGTGGTCGAAAATGCGTGGTCCTCGCAAAATCCATCCCATCCATCCATTGTCAATTCTGTTCGGATCACGTTCACCGGCAGACTCGCACAAGCCATCATTTCCTTCAGGGCTCTGGTCTGTAGGATTCTGTTTGGTACGCAATGGTCCAAAGCGGTGGAAATAAATCATCGTCTGTTATCGTATTTTAACGTTCTGAACCGTGCTTAACAAACTCTAAACGAACATGTATGATCCGCCATCAGCGTTGGGGCCGAGCAGGCGCTGCAAGCTTCTCATCTCAATCTGAATGGTGTTGTGTACAGTACAATGTACACCCTGTTTTTCGTTAGACTGAACCGCGTAAGAACGCTTCTGTTACTTGGCAGTATTCGGAAATTTTCCATTACCGAAACCAGTCAACCGTCCCTAGCAGGCGGCTGTGTGAGGGGAGGTTCTCAAAATACACTTTTCCTATACAACCTAGCCAGCCATTCCAAACTGACCAGGGACCTTTGAAAAACGTAGTCCAACACACTGGACCGCGCTGGCTCAAAGTTCACTATAACGCGGGTGATAGCACGCTTCCTTTCGGGGCGAGTTTCTAGTAACAGGGAATTCAGTATGGCGAAATTTACAATGGCGAAAAACCGGGTGCACTGCACCGCACTCCGGCCCGGTGGTCTCGTCAGCACTGCTGTTAGGGCATGCGGAACAAAAACAGCCTCCATCTTTGTTCCTTGAAACAATGGACAGCTTCTTTGCCAAGGTCATTCATGCTGGCTGATGCAATGCAAACTGGGGGCGCAAACTCTGACCTGTAACGATATTGTTTGTCTGAAAGCCAGCAGCATTCTCCACGAAATCTTGTCTGTATGCGCACAGTGCTAGTAAAGATTTGGATTGAATTGCAAACGACTGTTGGAATTGTTCTGCCGTTGCGAACTGCACTTCCAGCCGTACCACAAGCCAAATCTTGGCGTGTTGTAAGTTCCTGATTGCTACACCTTAACTCTCAAATTGAAGCTAAAATTCTTGTTTGCTATGGTAACAATCAGAAAACAATTGTGCACTATGCTCGGAGTTTCTAGTTTTCCCTAGTCTATACCATCCCCAATGGCTGGCTATGACTACTCGACGAACAGCATACGATTGATTTAAAATCTAGACAAGATAACTGCCCTTGCTCTTGCGCCCTACTTTAAGTGGCTGGCTATCCCTAGTCGGCGCATAATATACGAGTTGTCAATGGACGGGAGACGGAAATCGTGCATGGCCTACTGATGGAATCAATATATCTTCTAGTTGTTTCAAAAATTTCCTGGCTGTGCCAATAAACTCCTCTTGATAACTGCAACAAGAGAGGAGAAAAAGGAACAGACGAGAAAAGAGAAGGGAAGAAAAAAAAAGAAAAAAAAAAAGAAACTAAAGCGAATTGATACTGTTACATTTTCCTGGGTAAGAGGAGGGGAAGGGCGGAGACCGAAAATCAGAGAATATTAACCAAATCCTGGAGGGAGGAGAAGATAGTGGCTTGCATATAAGGTTGTATCAGCCAAAAGGGAGAGGGAGGGGGAGGAGCAGGAGGAAGAGGGGAGGGGGGGAGAGGAGCGGGAGGGGGGATATGTGGGCTCACAGCGTGCGACACGATTGGATGAGAGGCGGATAGACAACTACTGACAACGTCACGAGCTCACACAGTGTGGACGAAGCATCCAATTCCTACAAATGGACTTCAATACTTCAACATATGAACAATGCGACGGATGCGAATGGGATTCATGCGCATCATCACAGGCCACCCACCTTCTGCGGATGGACTTGAATCTTTGAACATGCGAGCGCAGCAGCTGCTCTGGAGAAGGGCATGATTCCCATGCTGACCCATCTACCTCTCCCTGTCCGTCATCTTGTTCACACTGCTCATTGCGCTCTCTCCTCCTCTTGTTCACTCTCTCCCGCTCCTCATCAACCTCCCGCTTCTCCAACCCCTGCTCTTCTTCCTTCTCATTCACCACCCTCGCTTCCTTCTCCCCTTCCTCTTCCCCGTCCTCGCAAGCCCTCCTGTCCGGTCTCTGACAATGTTGACTCCCCATCCGTTCTTGACCCTGTCGTTGACTTTGTTGACTCTGTTGACTTTCCTGTCTCTTCTGCAGCCATCTTTCCAGCTCCCCACTAGGCTCCACGTCCCCCCCACGTGCAAAAGAGACTCGGTGTAACTGAAAAAGAGGCGATGATTCTCTTTGCGATTCTCTCTCAGCTTCAGCACCCGTGATTCGCAGTGCGTCCCCCTCCACTGTTTCACCTTCACCTCGCTCCACTCCTAACCCTCGTTTTGCAGCTGTGGATTCGTCTCCTGCTAAAATTCCTCCTGCGGTTTCTGTTTCTGATGTTTCTGTTTCTGTTCCTCCCGTTGCCGGCGCTTGCGCTGGCGTTGATGCTATCCCTGCAGAGACTGCTGACGGCATGTGCAAGAGCTGCCGACCCGTTGGATGACGGGACGAGTGCGAGATCAACGGTCCAGATGCAACCAGAGGAGAAGGTGCATTTTCAGAAACCCCTGGACCGTCCGCTACGCTGGGTCTGCTTGCTCCTTGGATTCTCTCGCGACAAAGGCGATACAAAGAAAGCGTTTCGATGTGTGAAACCGCCGGGACCGACTGCGGGATCGTGTCTTCGTGATGTCGCCATTGTTGCGACAGTAGCTGATCCTCCCGATGCTGCTCCTGCTGCCAATCCTTCTGCGGTTGGTGATGGAGCTGGTTCGACATCCCAGGGGGTGATGTGTCAGCTGAAGAGAGATGGCAAGAAAAAGGCGGAAGGTGTGAGGTTACTGCTGCTGCAGCTGCTGCTGCCGCTGGTCACCTTCGGAGACCCTCTAACATCAGGCAATAAAGCCTGCTCTCGCATACTCCCTTCGGAGACTACTAAGGACGCAGCGGTATTCGAAGGGTCACAAATTAAAGCCGGCAGCCCAAATTGCACAAGTTTTAAAAGGTTGACGCGAGGGGGTTTTTGTGGTGAGGGTTTTGGCGAAAGATTCCGATTTCGCTTTTTTCGTTTTTTTCGCCAAACCCAGCCCGCCCTCGTATTTCGCCCTGGGGGTTGGTTCAGTTCCCAAAAGTCCCAAATTGCAGGCACGCTTTTCTTCAAACCTTGAAAACACTAGTTCGTCAAGTTTTAAAAGCTTGACCCGCGCGGCCCGCAATTTGGGAATCGGGCTTTAATCGCGAACCCAACGGCAGCGTCGGGTATGGTGCAGACAAATTTAGGGTTCAGTTTGCTGAAATGTGTTTGGATGAATTTAACACGAGATAAGGAAACGAAACTCAGAAGTCTATATTCGGATAGAAAATATTGCACTATCGAAGCAAAAGTAACACAATCTGTGCGAAGAATACAACGGGAACTGCGCGAACAATTGGAGAGCGCTGCGAGGCTCGTGCTGCGCGAACAACTGTTCAGGTGCCCGAACCACTTTCGTGTGCAGTACTCCTTCCTTCCAAAGGTGGTGCTGTGGTGCTGCACTGCTTGCATTGCCGGCGTTCACGCTGCTTCACACTTTCACTTCCACCGCCGCACCCGCCAGCAGCCACCCACCTTCTTCCAGGCCAAGCAGTTCCGCGCAAAAGTTAAATCCGATTCCCTCCATCCCCGAACCTCAACCATTGGTCCATACCTGCCTATGTTTGCTGCCGAGTTTCCCGAACCTCCCTTGCCTTTCAACCGATCTGTCAAACTGCACCCCAGAACGTGAGCACCAAACCAGTTTAGATACTGTAACCGACTTGCAACCCACTGGAACCCCCTAAAATAGTTGTCTGCCCAGGATAAGAACATCCTATTGGCTCGTAATCTACCCAACCTAGTCCTCCATATTTTCGAAGCCCCGACCGCGTTTTTAAAGAGACCCTAAGTACTTTTCTGTCTAGTGATACGGACACCCAGAGATTGCAGGGACATCAGAAAATACGGAAGGCAACCCAGACCAATAAAACTCGCACTTATCGAGCCGATTGAAGGGGCGCTTTGGCAATGACGAAGTTGCTACTTGCAGTTAGGTCACGTGGGGTATACGCATCTATCCACCCGCTGATTTTTAGTCTACATGAACTACTCTCATGACCTAGCCTGACCTAGAGTGTTTACCCCAGGTGTTGAAGATAACGGCATTGAAAATAAGGCGGAACAACAAATAAGGAGGTTTGGAACCCACGTTCGTTGTACTCTACTGTGCAAATGTTGCCTTGATTGTGTCTTGTTCGAGTACACCGACCAGGTAACCTCCACTCCGGTCCAATTCCTCCCACCATCTCTCGCTCACTTCGCTCACATGAGTCTCTGCCAGCATTTGGCGGGTTTCTCATCTCGTGCGGTCGCTGGTTGTGCGCTTGAGATAGTGTGGCAGCATGTGAGAAGCACGACGATCGATGAGTGGATATTTGGGAGGTTTTCAGTTCAGGTATTCGTGCGTGATGCTCGCTCTTCTGAAACCCTCTCGCTCGGTTTTCTCGACTCTTGGGTTCCCTGGAGGGTGTGTGGAGGAGGAAGAGAGCTTTCCGCATTTCCATGCTCTGACGAGATCCAATACGTGCGGCTTCTAACGCGCATGCTAACCGCGGTTTCGCCTCGCCTCTTCCGCTCGCTCCTCTGCTTACCACAGCAGCAGCACCGCCGCTTCCCAGCGAATGTTCTCCTGCTTTGCGCGTCCGCCCTCGTTGCATCAGCCGCGATTGCCGGCGGCGGTTCCACCCCGTTGGGTGTAGGCGGAAGTTGAAGGACCTTTCTAGGTCGGACTGACGCCTCCCTTCTCGCTGCGCGCTGACTTTTTTTCCGAGTCGACTTTAAGGTCGCCTCGTTCCTCCCTCTTGGGATCTAGCAGTAGGTGGAACTTCTTGAAGAAGCCGAAGACTTCTTCGAGTCTGCTCTCGGGCGGATCTTTTTTTTTTTTTTTTTTTTTTTTGGGATACAACCACTTCTGGAGAGAAAACCCTACCTGACTAACGTGACCCGTGACAATATCGACCGCCATTGCCTGGCCCGGCGCTACCCGCTATAGTGACACTCAGAACGCAGCTTCCGCTCAAGGAAGGCTCCACTACCACCGGTCGCGATTCCGTGGGTTATCGATTTTTTCGCCGAAAAGCGGCGTGTCGTCTCAAAAAGCGGCGCGGCTTTGGGTCAAGGAAAGCTCCAGTACCACCCGTCACGGCTCCAGCTATGGCTGCTGCGGCGCGGCGTCAACCTTCCGTTGTTGTCGTCTTTGCTCGTACGTTCTCCTCTCGCCGCATCTCCCCTTTCCTCATCGCAAAACTCGATGATTTTCTTCGTAAACAAAACGTTTGGGGTGTGTGTGTGTGTGTGTGTGTGTGTGTGTGTGTGTGTGTGTGTGTGTGTGTGTGTGTGTGTGTGTGTGTGTGTGTTTCCCCTTATGTTTCCCTTTCCTTCTTTTCCAGCTCCTGCGCGCTTCGAAACGCAGAATCAGCCGTTTTTCTCCTTCCTTTTTTTTCCTTCCATCGTAACTCTCTACCCGCGTGCAGTCCTCCGCGCTGCTCTTCTCCCGGCCGCTCTTGCATGAGAGGAGACAAACTTCAAGGCGCCTCAAAATGAGTCGCTTTTGAGAATTCTCAAAATGACTCCGTTTTCTTTCCGTTTACTTTCCTCTATTCCCTTCCCTTACGTCGCCCCCTCCTTCCCTCCCTCCCCCCCTCCATCCCCCCACCCCTCGTACAGTCCTCCTCGCGGCTCTCCTCCCAGCCGCTCTGGCGCGCGCTCGTCTTACCGACAACGTCTACATTGCGGACGATGACGTCATTGGTGAGTTCCCAAGGGCTCTTCCTAACGTCAAGGAAGCACTTGTGCTTCCCACTCAGAGCCCCACTCAGAGCCCATTCCCAATTCCCTGTTCGTGAGGCGTCTCATTTCTTCCCTGTTCCCAGGGAGCACAGTTAGCCATTTCCCTTTTCCCTGTTCCCATTTCCTGTTTTCTCCTGCAAGCGCTTCCCATCTCTTTTTCCCCGGCCCGTTTCGCCTCGCACTCTTCTCCCTATTCTCCACTCTGCCGAGGGTCGTTCGCTAAATCCCCAAAAGCTCCAAATCTCCATATTTTGAGACGTCTCGAAACAATCTCATTCCACGGCCTCTCTCCAAAAGCTCCAATCTCATTCCTGCTACCCATTCTCCTCACAACCGTCAGGCTCATATTGCGAGGTCATCCTCGGGTCGCCATCAGACCCCTTCTCTTCGGTCGACATCTGTCTCAAGGTGCACCGGTGAGTGCTTTTAAAACCTCCCCTCCCCTCCCCTCCCCTCCCCTCCCCTCCCCTCCCCTCCCCTCCCCTCCCCTCCCCTCCCCTCCCTTCCCTCCCCTCCCCTCCCCTCTCCCCCCTCCCCTCCTCTCCCCTCCCCTCTCCTCCCCTCCTCTCCCCTCCCCTCTCCTCCCCTCCCCTCCCCTCCCCCCTCCTCCTCTCCCCTCCCCTCCCCTCCTCCCCATACCCTCCCCTCCCCTCCCCTCCCCTCCCCTCCCCTCCCCTCCCTTCCCCTCCCCACCTTCCCCTCGTCTTCCCCCCCTTTCCCCCACTTTCCTCTACCTTCCCCCGCCTTTCCCTACCCACCCCTACCTACCCCTACCTTCCCCCTTCCTTCTCCCTACCTAACTTTACCTTTCCCTCGCCTTCCCCTACTTCATATGGTTAGTTACCATACGCCTTACTTGGAGGGACAGGTGTTTTCTATGTATACATCGCACCAGGCAGTTTTTATTATTATTATTATTATTATTATTATTATTATTATTATTATTATTATTATTATTATTATTATTATTATTATTATTATTATTATTATTATTATTATTATTATTATTATTATTATTATTATTATTATTATTATTATTATTATTATTATTATTATTATTATTGTTGTTGTTGTTATTATTCCTTAGCTCGACACATAGCTCGTTTCATTTCTTATAAGACGACTAGAAGCTGTACACATGGGGCTCCTTTCTCTCGCTCCCCCCTCTTCTCACCTCCGCTCGCTGGCCTCTTTCTCCTCGTCTCCCTTCCCTTCCCCTTTCCATTATTCTCTCCTCTCAATTCTCCTCTCTTCGCCTCTCTCCCCCCGCTTTCTCCCCTTCTTTTTCCCCACCCTTCCTCCCCTGCTCTTTCCACACACTCCCTTTTCCAGGGACCCCACCCACCGCAACACCATAAGCCACATGGATTTTGTAGCCCAAATCGAAGGGGTAATTTCGGCGTCCACCCCCTCCTCTCCCACCATCTCCTTCACCGACTCTCATACAGTCACAGTCCCCTGCAGTCACTACGATTCCGAGCCTTATCCTTATGTTGAAGGGAGCTTACTGTATCGTTGCCAGGAAAGCCTCTCGAAGAGCGATCAGCGTGTGATTATAGAGGGGTTTGCTGAGAGCCCGTTCCCTAAAGTCACATTACAGGTGGGGGAAACTCCTGTTAGAGTCACATTGGCACATTCCCTGGCTTATTACTAATGTGTTGCTCTCCGTGGGTGTGGTGGTTACGGGTACCGCTGTGTCTCTGCTGCTCCTGCTGCTGCTGCTGCTGCTGCTGCTGCTGCTGCTGCTGCTGCTGCTGCTGCTGCTGCTGCTGCTGCTGCACCCTGGGGTAGTGGTAGGTTGTGCTGCTGTGTCTGTGTAGCTGGTTTGGTACCGTAGTTATGGGTACTGCAGTCTGTGTGCATGGATGGGTGTGATACGGTATTTAGGGGTAATTACGGGTACTGCTGTGTCTGAGCTGAGTGCATATGGGGTGAGGGGCTGCTGCTGCTGCACCCTGGAAGGTTGTGCTCTGATGTGATGTCATCTCCCTCACAAGAATTTAGCTTGTGTGGGTATGTATGTATCATGCATTTATTGAAAGTGTATCTAATGCTTCAGTTCAGTGGCGAACTAAGGAATCCAAAGAGATAGCCACTTCTATTCAACCCAAAACTAGCAGGTGAAGTACACTACGGTATCAGGCAATCACACAGCCTGCATGGCACGCAGAATGGCGTCAGTTATCAAACTTGAAGAGTAATCATTCTGAGCAGGGAGGAAACAGAGGAACCACCGCCGAGCAATGAACCTAAAGCTAACAGATGCAGTAGCAGCAGGCTGGCATCACACAGCCTGCATGGCACGCAGAATGGCATCTTGATCAAACTTGAAGTTTACCCATTCTGAGCACAGAGGAAGCAGAGGCACTGCCGCTGCTGCAGCTGCTGTTGCTAATGATGTCGATGGTTCTGCTGCTGTCGCTGCTGCTTGTGGTACCGATAGCGTTGATGGCGTGTGCTGCTGTTGCTGATGTAAGCTTTGCTGCGGGAGAGTGCCAGCTGGCAGCCTGAGGATTCCCGCCCGGCCGCCACCTGGCAGGATCCCAGACGATGCTGACGTGGCCAGAGGTGGAGAATCGGCGGGAAAGAGCTGCTTCCTGGCCGCCGCCACGTGGCGCGAGGAGACTGGATGGCGGAGAGAGGAAGGGGATGCGGTGGGAATGTGCGGGACTGCAACGGTGGTGGCTGGGATGGTGGGATGATGAGACGAGGGTGGAGCAGTGGTGGAAGCAGCACTGAGGGAAGCAACAACAGCAGCAGTAGCAGTAGGAGGAGGAGGAGGAGCAATAGGGGCAAGAGAGTGGGATGTTTGGGGAGAGGCGGGAAGAACGCTGCTGGTCTTCCAGACGGAGATGATGCTCCCTGGGACGTTCTGCGGCATCATGTGCACAGCTAGCTGTCGGGAGTCAGGCGTGTGGTGGCGGTCTATCCACTCGAGGAGAGGCCTGGCGTGAGGGGCGGGTGGAGGAGAGTAGGAGAGTGGGAGAGTCACAGTGGCAGCAGAGAGGGTGTGTGTGTGAGACGGCAATCTATCCATTCAAGCCACGGCCTGTAGTAAGGGGCAGGTGGGGGATGGGAAGAACGCTGCTGGTTTTCGAGACGGAGATGATGCTCCCTGGGACGTTCTATGGCGTCATGTGCACTGCGAGCTGGCGGGAGTGGGGCGTGTGGTGGCGGTCTATCCACTCCAGCAGCGGCCTGTTTCGTGTGGCAAGGGGACAGGGGAAGGAAAGACCGGTGGAGCATGACGGGACAGAGATGAGACACACAAGAACACGCATCATGTGCACTGCTAGCTGGCGGGAGTGGGGCGTGTGGTGGCGGTCTATCCACTCCAGCAGCGGCCTGTTTCGTGTGGCAAGGGGACAGGGGAAGGAAAGACCGGTGGAGCATGACGGGACAGAGATGAGACACACAAGAACACGCATCATGTGCACTGCTAGCTGGCGGGAGTGGGGCGTGTGGTGGCGGTCTATCCACTCCAGCAGGGGCCTGGAGGGTGAGGGGTGGGGATGGGTAGAGACGGCAGCATGAGAGCGGGTGGCGGCATGTCGGTGCAGAGATGGATGGCATCTTGTGCACTGCTAGCAGCCGGGTGTCAGGGGTGTGGTGGTGTTTTGACACGTGTCAAAACACATCTTGTGCACTGCTAGCTGGCGGGTGTCAGGCGTGTGGTGGTGTTTTGACACGTGTCAAAACACATCTGGTGCACTGCTAGCAGCCGGGTGTCAGGCGTGTGGTGGCGGTCTATCAACTCCAGCAGGGGCCTGGTGGGTGGGGCATGGGCGGGATGGATGGAGAGATGGAGGAGAGATGGAGGAGAGATGGAGGAGAGATGGAGGGAGGAGAGATGGAGGAGAGATGGAGGAGAGATGGAGGAGAGATGGAGGAGAGATGGAGGAGAGATGGAGGAGAGATGGAGGAGAGATGGAGGAGAGATGGCAGCACGGTGGGACAGAGATGGGTCGCACATGTGTAGACTCACATCGCTTGCTGCAACACGCAACAGACTCACTCACACGCACCCACGCACTTGACAAACGGCTGCACCATGAAGAGCTTCACACCGCTGACTATGCGAGAGACTGGCGGCGCCAAGCAGCACATGAAGCGTATCGCACAAGCACACGCACACACACACACACGCACGCACGCACGCACGCACGCACACACACACACACACACACACACACACACACACACACACACACACACACACACACACACACACACACACACACATCTTGCCACAACACACAACATGCAACATACTCACCCACGCACCTGACAAACGGCTGCACCATGAAGAGCTTGGCACCGCTGACTGTGCGAGAGACTGGCGGCGCTCCATCGCTCTGCGCTGTTGCCAAGTCACACACGAGATGCCATGCGATCTCCTGAGAGGGGAGGGGAGAGGAGAGGGGAGAGGGCAGTGCGCGAGTCTACACCCACCACCACACACAGGGGAGAGCGGTGCTGCTGCAGAAATCACTTCTCGTGGCACACACAGGTTCAAATCACTTCTCATGGCACCCACAGGTTCAAATCACTTCTCATGGCACACACAGGTTCAAATCACTTCTCATGGCACACACAGGTTCAAAACACTTCTCATGGCACACACAGGTTCAAAACACACGCACAACCACCCCACACCACTCACGCTGATCTCCTTGACTGTCTGTGGCTGGAACACTGCTGAGCGCGAGTCCACCCCCGCCACCACACACAAGCGCGAGAACTGCTGCTGCTGCTCTGGTGCACTCACCACATCCACCACATGTACCACATCCACCACATGCACCACATCCACCACATGCACCACATCCACCACATGCACCAGATCCACCACATGCACCACATCCACCACATGCACCACATCCACCACATGCACAGCCCCACTCACCCACCCCACTCACTCACGCTGATTTCCTTCACAGTTTGCGGCTGGAACACTGCTGTGCGCGAGTCCACCCCCGCCACCACAAACAGGCGCGAGCGCTGCTGCTGCTGCCCTGCCACCACCTCCAGATACTCTGAAGGGTTGACGAGAGAGGAGATGTCAAATCCAGTTTCCTCCCACACCTGAGGTGGGAAGGAATGAGGGAAACTCGGAGACAGTGAATGCACCGATGCTGCTGCTCCTACTGCTGCTGCCCTGCCACCACCTCCAGATACTCTCAAGGGTTGACGAGAGAGGAGATGTCAAATCCAGTTTCCTCCCACACCTGGAATGGGAGAAGAGAGGCACCACAAAACATAAGGATCGATGCTCCCACTGCTGCTGCTGCTGCTGCTGCTGCTGCTGCCCTGCCATCACCTCCAAATACTCTGAAGGGTTGACCAGAGAGGAAATGTCGAACCCTGTCTCCTCCCACGCCTTTGATAGCATGCATAGATGCAAGAGGAGGCATTGACCAGTGAGGGAAGTGTGGCGGAGATTCAATGAGGGAATGAAGGGATAAAGACCGAAATGAAGGAATAAGGACCTCTCTTACTGCTGTGTTGTTGTGCCTCTCTTCTCCCATTCCAGGTGTGGGATGAAGGAATAAGGACCTCCGATTGTCATGATGCTGCTGCCAAGGAAGTCTTGGATTCGAACCGCAGCAAGCGACCGGGTCTCCTTATGAAGGAATAAGGACCTAGTTGATTCTATGGCACCGAAATGAAAGGAATAAGGACCTCCGATTGTCATGATGCTGCTGCTGCCCCGGGTTTAGGGTCGCACCAGCACCATACGCCACAGTACCCACCTCCCCCATGGTACGCATCTCCCCCACGGTACCCACCTCCCCCACAGTACCCACCTCCCCCACAGTACCCACCTCCCCCACAGTACCCACCTCCCCCATGGTAGCCACCTCCCCCACGGTACCCACCTCCCCCATGGTAGCCACCTCCCCCACGGTACCCACTGTCTCCTTTAGTCCCTTCTTGCCCTTGGGAAAGCCCCAGCTCGCATAGAATTGAGACTCGCCACTCCACCCACAGAACCTGCACCTCACCTCTCCGTCCACCCACCTCCCTGACTGCTGCCTCTGCATCTGTCTCTTTGAGACCCTTCTTGCCCTTGGGAAAGCCCCAGCTCGCATAGAATTGAGACTCGCCACTCCACCCACAGAACCTGCACCTCACCTCTCCGTCCACCCACCTCCCTGACTGCTGCCTCTGCATCTGTCTCTTTGAGACCCTTCTTGCCCTTGGGAAAGCCCCAGCTCGCATAGAATTGAGACTCGTCACTCCGCCCACAGAACCTGCACCTCACCTCTCCGTCCACCCACCTCCCTGACTGCTGCCTCTGCATCTGTCTCTTTGAGACCCTTCTTGCCCTTGGGAAAGCCCCAGCTCGCATAGAATTGAGACTCGTCACTCCGCCCACAGAACCTGCACCTCACCTCTCCGTCCACCCACCTCCCTGACTGCTGCCTCTGCATCTGTCTCTTTGAGACCCTTCTTGCCCTTGGGAAAGCCCCAGCTCGCAGAGGCTCGCCACCCTTTAACGAGTATGCACTGTAGCAGCACGGCAGGGGAGGGGTGGAAACAGGAGTATACAGTGAATATGGTGATAGCGAATTGAATAGAGCAGAAATTGTGGCAAAATTGACGAAAATAGGGGTTTGACTACTGAACAGTACGACGAAAACGAAAGGCTGATCTAAAGAAACTTTTGAGTTGGTTCGGACAAAGAGTCAGGAATAGAATACCCGGGTCATGGAGTGGTCTAGAATAATCGCCCCTGTGACCGGCACTTTGAACTTGTAGCTCGTGAACTCGTTGTATATGTCGTTCACTCTTGCTGCGTAGGGTTTCAATGCCACACAGCGCTGGAACACTGCCAGTGGGGCAGAGAGGGGGGACAGGGGGGACAGGGGGGACAGGGGGGACAGGGGGGACAGGGGGGGACAGGGGGGGACAGGGGGGACGGGGGGGGACAGGGGGGACAGGGGGGGGAAAGGGGGGACAGGGGGGACAGGGGGGACAGGGCGGACAGGGCGGACAGGGCGGACAGGGGG
>CANIUD010000374.1:85000-362618 GCA_947470075.1 Closterium sp. Yama58-4 | reverse complement strand
GTGGGAAGAGCGGCAGCAAAGGCAGGTTGCTGAAGCAGTGATGAAGCTTTTCGGAAAGAGCGGGGGAAAGACCAAAGTCAGAGCGAGAGCAACAGCAGCATGCAGGGTCTGAGTGCAGATGCTTCAGTTGGCCAGGTCACGCCTTCCCTGGACTCCCTTTCTGTGAATGCGTTGCAGACTGCTCGACCTGCTTCTGTAGGCTCGTTTACCTCTCTGGCTGCTGCTACTGCTGATGCTGCTGCTGATTTTGTTACCGACCTTGACGACCCTGATGCTGGTGCAGGAGAGTCATTCTTTGACCTCCCTCACTCGTCCACTGGTCTCCATGGTGACATTTACGCTGACAGCACCATGCTTCTTTCCGATGACACCCACAGCAGCACCACATGCCGTCAAGACAGCAGCACAGATGTGTTGAACCGCTTCAAACGTGCTCTCTCTGACAACACTGAGCGATCCCGGCCTCGTTCAGAGGACACCATTTACCCGGCCGGCAGTCCCCTTCTTCTGGGAAACTACACTCCAGGCGTTCCCGACAGCAGCAACACCGACGTCTTGGCTCGTTTCAAGCGTGCCCTTTCTGACAACACTGAACGACCCCGGGACGAGCCGCCACAGCACAGCCCATACGCTGCTGCTGTCGCTGCTGCCCCATCCTATGCCTCTCTACCTCCACATGTACATATGGTATCCCCGTGCACGCTACTCCCGTCTATCCTGGCAGCAGCGCCTACAGCAGCAGCAAGAGCGCCCACATTCCTCAAGGCAGCAGCGCCTGCAGCGGCAGCGCATGCAGCAGTAGGAGCGTGTATATGCCTGGGGGCAGCAGCGGCGATATGAGCAGCATGGGGGGCAGTGACAGCATGAGCGTCAGCAGCTATGGCAGCGGCAGCAGCAGCAGGAGGGTATCTCGAACTCTCACCCCCACGCACATGTCTCACCTCCAAACCTCCCCTTCAAGCATGCAGTATGAGTATTGCTTGGCCCAAGGAGTTGGGGAGGGATCAGGAGGAGGAAGAGCTTCAGTGCTCTCTCCTGCGCCTGCTTTTGAGGCACATCGAATGGCGTCTGCTCGCGCGCACAGGAGGAGCCGGTCTCTCTCAATGCTGCAGCGAGCCTACGGCCCATGCCACATCCAACACGCATTCGGCTCTTCCAATGACCTCCAGCTATTGCTGCAAGAATCATTTGAATCGAGTGAGTCACAAGAATCGCAGAAATTGCAAAGATTTCAGGTGTCACAGGGAGCAGCAGCAGCAGCAACAACGTGGGAAGGACAGGAGAATCAACCGAGGCCGGTGCCCCGACTCCCTCCCAAAAGCCCCAGGCTCCCTCCTAAGAGCCCCAGGCTCCCTCGCAGATCACGTGCTCGAGCTGGTGCTTTGGAATCGGCTGAGAGGTGCGAGCAACCCCCTGCTGCTGCTTTTGATTCTGATAGTGCTACTGGAAGGGAGCAATCCTTGCAAGAAAGGGAGCAGCAGCAGCAGCAGCAGCAGCAGCAGCAGCAGCAGCAGCAGCAGCAGCCGCAGGATCAGGGAGAAGAGGGAGAAGAGCCGCTGCTACAGCTGAAGCTGCCACTGAACCTGCAAGAGCGGTTGCAGCAGGCAGCACAAAGGCAGGAGTTGCACTGGTTGGATCAAGAGCAGGGGTTGGGGCATGGGGCTATGTGGCAGTGAGAGCCTCAGCAGCAGCACAGCTGGCGCCCCTCATTTTTCTCACCCCTCCCTTCCCTTCACCAGTTGATGCCTTCCCTTCCCCTGTTGATGCAACAGCTAACGCCTCCCCTTCCCCCATTACCACCTCGGTTTGGCCCCTTGGCAGCAGCAGCAACAGCAGCAGCAGAAGCAGCAGCAGTAGAGATATGAAAGCGCCAGCTGCGGCTGCTACTGATGCCGATGCTGCTTTGACTACCGCCGCTGTCATTGTCGCAGGCACAGCAGGAGCAGGAGGAGAAGAAGGCTCGATTTCATGGGTCGGCTCAAGCTACACGACCTTTTCTCATCCCGGAGACGCACACTACTCCAATAACGAATGTTCTTATCTTGGGGAGGAGGGTGCAACTGGTTGAACTGAGAGGGAGGAGTATGGCGGGGGTGGGTGGGCTTATAACGAAGCCCTTGCCGAGTGTGTGTACTTGGATGATCCCTCACTGTATGCTTTGCAGGAAAACGCGTTCGGTGGGGAAGAAGGGAGCATAAGGAGCGGGTATGGCAGGAGAGCACACAGGAGCAGCAGCATAGGAACAAGTATCCAGAGCCTGGGTCATACGACCTCTTCTCCTGGAAACCAGAGTTGCAGGCGATTGCGACACCACAGGAGTGCTTCTGTGGTGTCAAAACACACCTTTGAACGCGCCCTCGAACCGACCTTTATACCGACCCTGCGGCGCCGTGACAGTGTGCGGAGTGTGGGGAGCATGGGGAGTGTGGGCAGTGCGAGCTTGGTGTGTGAGCGCATTCTGAGTGTGTGTGATGTCTCACCTGTGCCCATCATTCTCTCCTCCCACCTAGATAATTTGGGGTGGAATTGGCGGGCTGCTGCTGCAGAGAGGTTTGATGTTTGGTCTGCAGGCAGTGATGATGCGAATGCAACAGCGGAAGGAGGAGGAGATGGAGAAGGAGAAGGAGCGGCAGAAGCATGGCCAAATTCATTAGCTGCAGTCACGAACTATTCCTATTTTGCTGCAGAAACAGCAGGAGCAGCAGGAAGCCGAGCAACCCTCTCTGCTGCACCCCAGTTGTCAAGGAGACCAGCAGCATCCCGAATGGGTGCGTCTAGAAGGTTCCACCGCACCTCCAGCTGCCCTGATATGGAGGCCATGCCATCCCCCGTTGGGCAGCTGCAAGCTTCACTAGCAGCAGCAGCAGCAGAAGCAGCACCAGCAGAAGCGGCAGCAGCAACAGATGCAGCAGCAGAAGTGGCAGTAATAGAAGAGGAGGGAGGGAAGGAGGGGCAGGAGTCGCTTGAGTCTCGCTTAAAGAGATGGCATGAGAGCATGGGTGTTACCTCTTCCCACTCCCTGCCCCGTGCCTCCCGCCCCGCCTCCCCTTCGCCACCCCCCCCTGAAGGCCTCTTTGTGCCTGGCCTGCCCCACTGGACCAAGCAGTCGCTCCCTCGCTCGCTGCGCATCTCCCGCTCGCTGCTCTCCTTCCAAGAGCGCGCGCTCTTGGAGCACCGTCAAGAGACCGCCCTCCTGCAGGGCAGGGCTGGTCGAAAGGACGGGGAAAACGAGCTATGGAGTGAGATTAGTGCGGCGAGCAACGTGGGGAGCATTGACGAGAGTTATGCGAAGCGACAAGGAAGCAGGAGTGTGCGAGTGAAAAGCGAGAGCTCCCTCCTGTCAGCAGCAACTGCAGCAGTAGCAGCGCCAGTGTCCCCGGCGAGTCGATCCGAGCGGCCGTGGCGGTTTACTCGGCTTCCAGAGAGTTCTGGCGGCCCCTCTCCACCCCCAAGCCTGTGAAGCCAGCCAAGGTGTGCCTCCCCATCTATTCCCCTCCTGTGCCACCCATCGGCCTGGACAAGTTGATGGAGGGCGGGACTGGGGCAGGTGGGACTGGGGCAGGTGGAACTGGGGCAGGTGGGACTGGTGGGTTTGCTGGCTTTGCTGGGTGGGGGTTGGGTGCAGGCTCGTGGAGTGCGGTAGAGGGAGCGGGGGAGGAGAGGAAGGAGGAGGCTGGAGAGGCGGGGTGGCTGGGGTTTGAAGGGTTGGTGGATGCTGCACGGGGGATGATGTGGGGGGGAGGAGGGGATGGAGGTGGGGAGGGGGCGAAGGAGGAAGAGAAAGAAGGGAGTTTGAGTGCAGCTTCAGGGAAGGAGTGTTTGGGAGATTAGGAAGAAAGGGGGGAGGTAGTGGAAGGAGAAGAGAAAGGGTTGACTGTAGAAAAGGAGGAAGAATGTTTTGGTAAAGCGGGTGAGAAGGGAGATAGTGGGGGAATTGGAGGAGAGGGAGGAGCGAGAGGGGGCGGGTTACATAAGATCCTAGGTGTCAGGAAAAGAAAGCAGTGACTTACACCTATGCAAGCACGCGATGTGTTGGTCTGATTTGAAGTATTTTAGATATCGTCAGGGCTAACTTTAGTGCCAGGGCCCGTCTGACGTTAAGACCGGGTCCTGGCTCCTTGTCTGATGGTCAGACGAAAGTTGTAGCTTAGTCTTACGTTTCAGACGAATAAAAAGCAGTGAGGTGCGGTGTTGTCACCGACCAAAGGCAATGTACAGCCTGGCGGTGGCAGCACGGTAACGCGGCGGGTGGCAAGTCTCGTCCGTAACATTGGGCAACAAGCCATGTGGCCAACTAGCCAGGTGGGCAACTGGCCAGGTGGGGGAGTTTGTCTGTTTCAGACGAGAAAAAACTCGATGTTTGCAGTCTCAGACAAACTGTAAAAGGTTGTCTGAGAAATCAGACGAATAAAAAAAGTTTCTCTTAAAAATCAGACGGCATTAAACAGCATGTCTACGGCATCAGATGAACCAGGAAAAATGTGTTCAAAATCCAGAAATTTAGACCAAAAATTTCTGATAACGTAAGCCCTGGATATCGTGTTCCATTTACGGGATTGGTTTGCACTTTTAGAGATCATATTAATGCGTTGCTGACTGCATGTTCACTAATCGTTTGACAAATAAATGTTGTAATATTAAAGCCCGCGGCCCAAATTGCGGGCCGCGCCAGTCAAGTTTTTAAAACTTGACGAAGTGGTCTGTGCAAGCTTTTGAAAGGTGGCGCAGGTGCAATTTGGGACTGTCGTGTCAAACAATATGTTTAATATATACCCTGCGTGCTGTAGGTACTGTAGTTATTATTATTAAGAGTTGGTGGTGCACCTTCTTTGTTGCTTTGCTATATGTACCTTGAGTGCTATAGTGAAGCCCCTTCTTTCTCGTAACTCTCTTGGCACAACTCCCTCGACACCCCTTGGCCTAGGCTCCTAAGCCTAGGCCCTCCTAAACTCATAAGTCCCTATCTTGACATGGTTTCAGAGCTGGTTCTTTCCTAGAACCTTCCTTTTTTTTTTTCAGAAACATGGGCCCGCCCTTAATGCAGCGCGAAATGCGCTATTTTCTTCGTCCCGTCGCGCCCTGCGCCCGTCTGATTCGTCGCCCCGCGGCCCCCCATTTCGTCGCCCCGCGGCCCCTGATTCGTCGCCCCACGGCCCCCCCCGTTTCGTCGCCCCGCGGCCACCCGTTTCGACGCGCCGGGGCCCCCCGTTTCGTCGCCGCGGACGCCAGCGCCGGCGGGCGCCAGCGCCAGCAGCAGCTACCGCCAGCGCCAGCAGCAGCCAGCCGCCCCACCGCGGCCAGCCGCCCGCGCCAGCGCCAGCAGCAGCTACCGCCAGCGCCAGCCGCTGCGGGAGAAGACAGGTGCGGAAGGTGTGAGGTTGACGGGGTTGAGTGACGAGGGGGTGAGGACTAGGGGGTTCTTAACGGGGGGGGATCGCATTGAGCGTGCGCGCTCATGCCCGCCTAGCCCACCTCCTCTCCTCATCGGGACTTGGGGGTTCTTAACGGGGGGGGATCGCTATGAGCTTTCGCGCTCAAGCCCGCCTAGCCCACCTCCTCTCCCTTCCCTCTCTCACCTCCCCTTTGTAAAAGGAGGTTCGTAAGCGGGACGCCCTGGCCGCTTAGGGTACGAAGGTGGCTTGGTGACATTATCTCGAAACGCCTCGGTAGGGTCGAGCGGGACAACAGGTGTACTGTAGACATTTTTAAGAGCCTCCACTTTGTAGTAGCGATCCACTACTTTATGAGCCTTCTCCGGTGTGGACCTGTAGACAGCATAAAGGTGTACACATGGGAGGCCGTACTCCCTACACAAAGGCGGGTTGTACAAGGGAACACACAGTAGGAAAGAGATTAAGTTAAGTACGTATCCACGAGTTACCATCACATAACATACGCTTAAACAAATGTTCAATCACTCACGCATGGCTTACATTGGATACCCGCAGCTGCAAGTGCTGGCCTCAGGGAGGCTGGCGAAGGTCGTGACGCGCCGTGTCTCCCGTCCAGTCGTGCGGGTCACTTTGAAGGTCTGCTCCACCACCCGTTCTCCAAACTTCTCTACCACCGTCTCTCCCGTCTGCTCCGCCGTATACGACATTCCATACTTGGCATTTTTGCGAATAATGTTCACAATTTTTTGTGGCAGCTGCTCGTTAGACATGGACTCGAATGCCTCATGCCGCTTGAATGTTGATACCCCCTTTCTCCCAACCACTGCTACCAGAACCTGCGCCGGACTCTTTCTCCTCAAACCCTTCAACATGGCATGACTGGACTCAACAGGGTTCGAGCTGTAGCACCCATAACGAGCAGCCCCAAATCTGGTGGTGGCCCATTTGCTAGCCAGCTCATCTTTTGTCAAGTAGATAACCCCCCGGGACACTCTTTCTCAATCTTCATTAGGTACTGTGCAAACACCTCTGCGGTCAAGGCACTAGCTGCATGCTCAATCTTGCCATCAAGGTCTGACCGGAACTTAGCATTGAAGTTCCGAACAATGTATGTGATGCAAAAGGATTCCCTTGCGTTTGGAAAAACCTCACGTGTCGCAGCTGCCCATCCTCTCCCCCGATCATGCATGATAATAAAACCCTCAGTGTTAACTTCTGGCACGACCTCCAATAAGAGCTGGAAAATGAAACTGCATGCTTCTTTCGTCTCACCCTCAACCCATGCAATCCCTAGATGCACAAGCTTGTGCTCACAATCAAGAGCACACAGGTTAAGTGTTTGTCCGCCCCACCTTGTCTTGTTATGACAGCCATCCGCGAACACTATATGAAAACAGTTCAACAATGCAGTGCGAACGCCAGGGAACACTAACCCAGCACGAAAAAACTTGTCCCCATCCTTCACCATAGACACTCGCGACGTTGGGTTAAGCTCCTTGAACATAGACAATAGCATCTCAAAATACTCGAATCCCTCATCCCCCGACAACACGTCTTCCTTTTCAAGCTGATGAAGTGCACGACTCGCAGTGTTGTATGAACATGAGACGCCATAAACCTCCTTCACCTTATCTCTCAAACCACTGGGACTCATCGTACCATGCGCGACAAACTCACGGGCGATATCCTTGACCTCTTCCACATTAATCCGAGCAGGACATACAACACACATATCGGCATGCTCTAGATGAAGCTCTCTGATCTTAAACTTCCCATCCCTAGGACCTCGCGCATAAATACGAATTGGACAGAACCCGTCCGGTTTAGGCACACCCTCAGCGGGCCACGCAACCCCCTTCATAGACCGGCAGCGCACATCGACACAATCAGCTTTATTATAGTGAAAGTGAGGTTCGAACCTTTCCTGACGAGCATACATGCGAATATGCCTACGCGCCTCAACGACGTTCGCAAACACATGCCCCATCGACAAGTTGAGCTCACTCTTGTTCTGCACCAACACACTGCGGAGAAAATGGAGCACGGCACATTATAAATAGACGGTCAACAATTGCATATGCTAATGGAAGTACACACAGACATGGAAGACGGTAAACGAACAAGACATAAAAATGTTGCAAACATTGCTACATGCATGGCACATTTGCGGGCTGCGCCATGCCTTGGCTGCATGGCGCAGCCCCGAGTGTGGCGCCATGCCTTGGCATGGCACATTTGCGGGCTGCGCCATGCCTTGGCTGCATGGCGCAGCCCCGAGTGTGGCGCCATGCCTTGGCATGGCGCATTTGGGGGCTGCGCCATGCCTTGGCTGCATGGTGCAGCCCCGATTGTGGCGCCATGCCTTGGCATGGCGCATTGGCGGGCTGCGCCATGCCTTGGCTGCATGGCGCAGCCCCGAGTGTGGCGCCATGCCTTGGCATGGCGCATTTGCGGGCTGCGCCATGCCTTGGCTGCATGGCGCAGCCCCGATTGTGGCGCCATGCCTTGGCATGGCGCATTTGCGGGCTGCGCCATGCCTTGGCTGCATGGCGCAGCCCCGATTGTGGCGCCATGCCTTGGCATGGCGCATTTGCGGGCTGCGCCATGCCTTGGCTGCATGGCGCAGCCCCGATTGTGGCGCCATGCCTTGGCATGGCGCCTTTGCGGGCTGCGCCATGCCTTGGCTGCATGGCGCAGCCCCGATTGTGGCGCCATGCCTTGGCATGGCGCATTTGCGGGCTGCGCCATGCCTTGGCTGCATGGCGCAGCCCCGATTGTGGCGCCATGCCTTGGCATGGCGCATTTGTGGGCTGCGCCATGCCTTGGCTGCATGGCGCAGCGCTGATTGCGGCGCCATGCTCGTGTACGGAAATATAAGGGCACACTACAATGAATACGGCGTGAAGACCACGGGTCGGAAACATACCTATATGGGGCGCTGCGCTCCATAGTCGACAGATCAGCGCTCACGAGGGTGACAACTAATTTGTTGGTGTGATTAGGGTTCGGAGGTAGCGGGACGATTTGGGCAAGGGAATTATGCTGTGACTGGAGCTTGGTTGTGTTGTACGTTCAAATCCGAGTCATACAAGGTACGTACGGTGTACATCACGGTTGTTTCGACGAGTTACCAGTTTGGAAATCGGAATGCACTGTTCATTACCAGTCTGGAAAAAATGGTGACCAGATGTGCAATGTTGGTTACCATGTAGGCAACTAGAAGATACTTTTGTTACGATTTAGACACGTGGCTTACCTTGCGTGCAATCGAGCCCGATGAGTGTTACCGCCGAGATAAATGCCCAATTCAAAACTTGCCGTTGTACACGTAGATTCCTTCTGCACAGTGCGTACAAAAGTCGCGAGTTTAGGCGAGCCGAGGCTACAGTCGACGCTCAGCCTATCACAAACATTTGCTCTTGACAATTAGAAAATCAGTCACTCGCGAACGTTTTGCCTGTGAGTGGTGATTGTGCTGATTTCGGGGTACAGTCACCAAGTCGAGGAAGAAAAACATCTACAGTTCATAAACAACAACGGCTGCCTGTCATCAGAATTGTTTACCTGGTTACGAACTTAAACCCCTAGACTCGTTTCACATTCCAATTTCGTTTTACAATCACATTTTTGCCCGTGGCGACAAGGGCGAGTGTGGCGAAATGCTCAAAACTCGTTTCACTCACATGCCGCCCGCCTACCTGGTGTTCTTGAAATGAGCACCGCCTACCTGGTGTTCTTGAAATGTACCATAGAGGACATTAGCGTGTGCTATCTGTGCCGTATATACTGCTATGTCGTGCAACAAAGTCGTGCGACACATCGTGGGAGACAAGATCAGTCTTGTTGTCTTGAACACCAAGATCAGTCTTGTTGTCTTGTTGTCTTGAACCGGAGTCTCAAGTACGTGTACAAAGTTGCCTCATCCTTCCTACCTTTGGTTGGGTTACAAAGTCCAACCAACCTTCCTACCTTTGGTTTTGTCACAAAGTCCAACCATCCTTCCTACCTTTGAAACGTTTGGACCCTGGGTTTTGCGATCATCGGATGGTGCCGGCCATCGCGATGCCTCTAGAAACAGACTGCGACGAAAAGTGGCACGGACTCCCGCGTCGTCATCTCACGCCTGCATCTAGATCTTCTCGATAGTGATTGAGCAAGCGAGAGAGGAAGAGAGACAAAGCAAGTAAAACGACAGCTTGAACGACCACGAGTTGTCCAAAGCGATGAGTGTCGCTCGCCGGTATTGGCAGAAAGCTCGAGATCGCCAGCCTGGCACTTATTGTCGCCGGTGCCTGACGACGCCATGGCCGCTCCATGGCGTTGTCGTTGCTTGAAGCCTGCGGCTGGCACTGGTTGTCGCCTCGCCGCGTATAGGCAGAAACTTAAGGTCGCCAGCCTGGCACTCAAGGTTGTCAACGCGATGGCCGTTCCATGGCGTCGTCGCAGCTTGCGTCGGCTCGCACTGGTTGTCGCAGGCACTGGCGAGGCGATGGCGTGTGCCTGCCTGCCTGTCAAGGCGACGGCGTGTGGTGGTGGTCGTGCGATGCAACCTGCAGCTCACGGCGCGGCTTTTTTACCAATCCGGAGCCCAGTCGTTTTTCCTTGGAGAACTCCTTGACACGAACAACGTTGACGGTCCGTTCCTCCACCGCCAGTGCACGAATCAGCGACCGTCAAGTCGTGTAGATGTCGTTGGTAATGTCACACCTCCATCGCTCCCGCGGACCGCTGCGCAATATGATTGGTTGTCGGGGTCAAGATGCGTTCAAGATGCATGTCGTGATCAAACGGTTTGGAATTAGAGGCTGGATCGGAGATTCTTACGAACCGCACATTTTTTTGACGTGTTTGGAAAATAGCCTTGAGGCGCCTCGGATGTGGAACGAGAGGCTCCCGGTGCCTCTCGAGTCACACAACACAACGTTCGGACAGAGTCTGGTTCGTGGTCCCGGACCGATCAGGAGAGACGCCTTTTTATGGGTCGAAGCATTGCACATTACTCATTTCCTTACGTTGGGTGGTTCTCAACGGGAGAGGGAGAAGACTAGTAGCCGATTCCAGTTCTCAATCTCAGTCCAGCTGGCGGCCTACAATAACTCTCTCCAAGTACAGCCCAAGTTACAGTAATAACGGCTCTATGTAAAAGTCGGGTAGTAACCTCGAGATCACGAAACCCCCAGTTGTTCATCAGCCGTGCTAGCCCTCAGGCACACACTCCTCCTCTGGTATCTGACGTTTCTTTGCATCAAGTAACTCGGTCGCGCACGCGATTTCCCTAGAATTGTCGATAGCAGCCATGGAGGTTTGTGATTATATCGAGTTCGGCCTCCCCGGATCCGTGCTTTACCGGGGATTTCTCCTGTCCGACCCTCCCGCTTTCACCTCCACCGCACCTGGTGCTGTTACCGCGTCCAACAAATCTTGGTCTTCGTCTTCACCTTTGCCGAATTCTACCAATCAGTCTGGGCGCGATCAGGAGGACGCCACGATCCTCCACCCGATCTCCACGTGGAATGACGTTCCGATCTGCCCTGCTGACTCAGCTTTATCTCGCGGCGGCGGCGGCGGATTCGCTCTTGAAGCGGCGGGTCGGGATGGGCTTATGGCGGGCGGCAGCATTTCTATGGTTTGCTGCACGCCGCGTAACTCGTGGGTGCAAATCGAGGCGGCTTGTAACGAGGCGTGGCACCCTCTGCGCGTCCGCCAGGTGGACGGCTTACCCGCTCATTACAGTCACAATCTCGATTGGAACCTCGGGATCATCCCGCAGACGTGCTCCTGTCGCCAAGGCGACAACGGCGGAGCGGATCCCTTGTCTGGATCTGGCGACAAGGCATGCGACGCGGCGACATGCGCGACCATGTGCGACAATGCATGCGACAGGGCGAGCGACGAGCATCATGCGCCGCTGGAGGTGATCGAAATCGGGATCGGAGAGGCTCGAGTGGGGCAGGTGTATCCGGTGAAGCCGCTGCTCGCGTTCCTCGTCGTCAGCCCCGATCTCAAGTCCTCCTGGAAGATCGTGGCCGTCGATTCGTCAGATCCGATGGCTGCGGCGCTGCTGGATACGCGAAGCGGTTACCCGGTTTGGTTGGAGGCGAAGCTGCGCGAAATCGTGGAGTGGCTGAAATACTACAAGTGTAACACCGTGTGTAAGTGGAGCCTCCTTTCTGACATGAGCAAGCGTTCTTCCCTCACAAATGGACGTCTGCACTGCACACGTCACCTCACGTCACGTCACCTCGCCTCACCTCAACTCCTTGCTTGCGCCTTGAGTTTCTGGTTCACCCATCTGTGCCCACCTGCTCTTTTCTCTCACTCACCTTCCACCCGTCCCCATTGCTCCCCTGATCCTCCCTCTCCCGCGCCCCTTCCGCATCCTCCCCCATGTCCCCCACAACTCCTCTCTTCCTTTCCCCCCTCCTACCTTTCCCCCACTCACGCACCCCGTCCAACCCCTCCCAGTCGATCTGCCCAGCACCATCGCGGGTCGTGAGAAGCCAGCGCCCTTGCATCGCACCATCGCCGCCATCAGCGCCGCCCATTCCGCCTGGTCGCACTGCCACCGCCATAGCCGCTGCTGCAGCAGTATCGCCGCTACAAGCACCAACACTAGCAGCAGCATTGAGAGGGGCGGCGTTGCACTGAAGGATCTGAGGCAGCTCGCAGAGGAAACGGCCTCCGCTGCTCTCACCAACGCCATCTCTGAATTCGCCCGTGTGCCCTTCGCCGAACCTGCATCCGTACCTGCCGCTGCTGTTGGTGCTGCTGCTGCCTCGACTGACGCTGTTGCCGAGCCGGTGGGTCAGGCTCGGAAGCTACGCGTATTCCGAAGGTCAGGCTCGGAGCCCAGCCGTTATGGCATGCGGAAGCAGGGCATTTCTATCAAGCTCGAGAATTTAGTGAATTATGCTGGCGAGCTTTCAAATCGAATTGACGAGCGAGCAGATGGTGCAAGTGAGAGTGATAGTGGGGGTGGTGGATGGGAGAGAGGAGGTGAAGAAGGGCGGCAAGAGTGTGATGATACGGAACAGCAGCAGCAGCAGCAGCAGCAGCAGCAGCAGCAGCAGCAGCAGCAGCAGCAGCAGCAGCAGCAGCAACAGCAGCAGCAGCAGCAGCAGCAGCAGCAGCAGCAGCAGCAGCAGCAGCAGCAGCAGCAGCAACAGCAGCAGCAGCAGCAGCAGCAGCAGCAGCAGCAACAGCAGCAGCAGCAGCAACAGCAACAGCAGGCGCAGAAGTGGGGAGGATTGGCGCGCATGAAGGAGCGGTGGCAGCAGCAGCGCCAGCAGCAGCAGCATCAAGAGAAACAGCCTCAGCAGAAGGGGAAGGAGCAGCAGGAGGAGAAACAGGCGCAGCAGCAGGTGACGCCGCAGCAGGAGGGGAGAAGATTGACCAGGCACTGGCGATCGTCGTCGTCCTGTGCTCTTGAGATTGCCACTGGAACGCTCCTGGACTCACCCTCCCCCTTACAACGCTCCTCCTCTTCGGTCCTCCGCCAACCCCTCACCCCCTCCCCTTTGACTCGCACCGTCTCTGCTTTCCTGCAGCCCCTCACACCCTCCCCCTTGCCGTGCCCCCCCATGCCGGCTCTCACCCCTCGCCGCCCCCCGGGTGCCTTCTTGCCCTTCTCGCCCTCCTCGTCCTCCTCCTCCTCCTCCCACAAACAAGCAGGCTCTAGGTCTGTGTTTTTCAACCTTGTCGAGTCTGATCAAGGGGTGGTTCAGGAGGCTTGTCAAGAGGTGGGTGAAGTGCCCAAGGCGGGTCTAGCAGCAGCCGGGCAGAGAGGCAGACATGGCCGATCACGCAGCAGCATCAGCTTCAGCTTTGATGAAAGCAACACTGACATTGGTGCTTGTGGTGGTAGTGGGAATCGCAACGCAATCCGCAGCAGCAGCAGCAGCAGCAGCAGCAGCAGCAGGAGCAGCAGCAGCATCAACAGCAGCAGTAGCAACAGCATCACCAGAAGCAGCCAGCGTATGACTCGATCTGCTACCCTTCACGTCCTCATCCCCCCTCCTCTCCCCGACGCTTCACCCTCAACCACTCCCCCAGCAATCCCTTCCGCGTCTCCCGATTCCGCTTACCCTCCCTTGAAACCTCCCCCGGGTATGGCCTCTCCCTCTCTCTCTTCCCTGCCCTCCCCCGGACCCATGCCCGCTGGGAAAGGAGGGAGGTACGACTTTCAGCGGTCAATCTCTGCTCAGACCGAAAGGGAGTCTCAAAAACAACCTATGAGAGATGGCAAGTATGACGCGAATCGGCTGGCTGCTACCCCACCTGCTACCGCAGCAGAGAGGACTGGGAAGCTGGAAGGGTGTGGAGCGTCCAGGGAAGCTGGAAATGTAAGCGCCTCTCCCATGCCCGTTGCGAGAGGAGGGAGGTACGACTACCGGCGGACAGTCTCCGCTCAAACCGAACGGGAGTCCCAAAAACCACCTGCCAGAGTTGGAAGGCTGGAAAGGTGTGGCAAGTCGGGGGAGATTGGCGCAGTTCTGCTGCCTGATACACCTAAAGGGAGTGATGGATTGCCCAAGTCGCTGAGGGCAGGATCTGATGTTTCCGGGGCGTCAAAGAGACGCAGCGGGCTGCCAAAAACGCCGAGGACGCCGAAAACGCCGAGAACGCCGAAAACGCCGAGAACGGCTGAAGAAGATAGCGCGCTGCGCAAGTCGCCAGCAACAAGAAGCGAGCAGCCCAAGAGCTCTGAAGCAGGCAATGATGTGCCCAAGACCTCTGAAGCAGGCAATGATGTGCCCAAGACCTCTGAAGCAGGCAATGATGTGCCCAAGGCCCTTCCGAGGGCACGAACTGAGCTACGGCTCATGACCCCAAGGGTGCAAAAGGAGCTGTTTATGAGTTCCAAAGCTGCTGTTGGTGGTGCTGGTGGCGCTGCTGGTGCTGGTGGTGCTCTCACGGCTTCAAGTCCACGGGACGCGAAGGATGAAGCAGCTTATGGCAGCAACGCGTCACCAAAACTGACAGCGGGAGGTGGTGGTGGTGGCGGTGGTGGTGGTGAGAAGAGCAGCAGCAAGAGAGGGGTGCTGAAAGCAGTGCTGAAGCTGTTTGGGAAGAGCCGAGGAAAAGGCCAGAGCCAGAGCGAGAACAAGAACAGCACACAGGGAGCATCTGCAGATGCTCCAGCTAGCCAGATCTTGCCTTCACCAGATTCCCGTTCACTTATGGGGCTGGATTCTGCTGGGCCTGCTTCCGGGGGCTCGTTTCGCTCTCTGGCTGCTGCTGCTGCTGCTGCTGGTGGTGCTGACGCTGATGCTGACTTTGATGCCGCTGCTGCTGCTGGTGCTGCTGCTGGTGCTGAATATGATGTTGATTTCGATGATCCTCATGCTGATGATGCAGGAGAGGCATTCTTCGACCTCCCATACTCATCCAACCATCACCACCATGACGACGAAGTTTACGCTGACTTCACCATGCCTCTCTCCAACAATGCCGACAGCAGCACAGATGTGTTAGCTCGCTTCAAGCGTGCTCTCTCTGACAAACCCGAGCGACCCCCGCCTCTTTCTGAGGACGCCCTTTATCCGAGCAGCAGTCCATTCCTTCCTGATGGCAGCACGGACGTGTTGGCTCGCTTCAAGCGTGCTCTCTCTGACAACACTGAGCGGCCCCGGCACGATTCACCACAGCACAGCCCATACGCTGCTGCTGCTGCTGCAGCCTCCTCTCAGCACTCAACACACACCGCCTCTCCACCTCCACAGCCAGATGTGTATGGTATTCCCGTGCACACTACTCCCGTCTACCCTGCCCCACTGCGTCGTCATCGGCCTCGCAGCAGTGTTTACAATCCCAACAGCAGCAGCAGCGCCTGCAGCAGCGCCTGCAGCAGCAGCAGGAGCGTGTACATGCCTGGGGGCAGCAGCGGCGATATCAGCAGCGTGGGACGCAGCGACAGCATGAGCGTCAGCAGTCACGGCAGCAGCAGCAACAGCAGCAGCAGAAGGGTATCCCGTACCCTCACCCCCACGCACACGTCTCCCTTCCAAACCTCCCCTTCAACCATGCAGTACGGGTATCACGTGGCCAGTGGAGGATGGGTAGAAGGAGCAGGAGGAGCAGGAGGGGCAGGAGGTTTGGGTCGCTCTCCCACGTCCGCCCCACGTCCCGTCTCTCGCTCGCACAGGAGGAGCCGGTCGTTCACAATGCTGCAGCGAGCCTATGGTTCGAGTCACAACCAGCAAGCATTTTTTGGCTCCTCGAGCGATCTGGATCTGCTGCTGCAAGAAGAACCTGAATTGGATGAATCACAGGAATGGCAGGAGTTGCAGGAGTTAGAGAAATTGCAGAGATTTCAGGCGTCCAAGGGAGCAGCAGCACAAGTGCAAGGAGCAGCAGTGGCAGCGCCAGCGGCGGTGGCAGCGGCATGGGAAGGACAGGAGGCTCAACCAAGGCCGGTGCCCCGTCTCCCTCCCAAGAGTCCCAGAGTCCCTCGCAGCTCACAGGTTTGTACCGACTCACCGGCCCACCATGGAACGTCTCAGTGGGGGCGCAACTTGCCCCGAAATCCCCCCGTGAATTCACCCCAAAACTCACCCCAGAACGTGGCGGGAGCATTTGAGTGGGGCCAGAGTTTGGCAGGGACATCGCCCCAAAAGTCGCCCCAAAATGTGCAGCAGGTGTCTTCTCCTGGCGCTCGGCCTTCCCAGCCTGAGATGAGCAGCTGCTCTTCTCGTCTCATGCGAAGGCAGCGAGCAAAAGCTGCTGCTACCTTGCAATCGGCTGAGAGGTGCAAGCAACCGCCTGCTGCTGCTGCTGCTGCTGCTGCTGTTGCTGCTGCTGATTCAGGTAGTGCTGATGGTGATGGTGGTGCAGCAGCTGCTGACTTGAATAGTGGTGCTGGGAGAGAGCAGCTGCCGTTGCAGCAACAGCATGGACTGGAGGGAGAAGAGCCGCTGCTGCAGCTGAAGCTGCCTCTGAAGCTGCAAGCGAGGTTGAAGCAGGCAGTACAAGGGCAGAAGTTGCAGCAAGCAGCAGAAGGGCAGGGCCTGGAAGATAGGTTGCAGCAGGGGTTGCAGCAGGGGTTGCAGCAGGGGGCAGAAGGGGAGGAGGTATGGCATGGGGGCTATGAGGCTGTGAGAGCCTCGGCAGCAGCTCACCTGGCGTCCCTCATTTGCCTCACCCCGCCCTGCCCTTCCCCAGTTGACTCTTCTCCGTCCCGTGTTGATGTCCCCCCTTCACCAGCTAATGCTTCCCCTTCACCAGTTAACGCCTCCCCTTCACCAGTTAACGCCACCCCTTTCCCAGTTGATGCCTCCCCTTCCCCAGTTGATGCCTCCCCTTCACCAGTTACCACCTCGTTTTGGCCCGTTGGCAGCAGCAGCAGCAGCAGCAGCAGAAGCAGTAGCAGCAGAGATATCAAATCAGCAGCTGTAGCAGCTGCTGATGCCGATGCTGCCCTCACCGCTGCTGCTTCTATCATCGCAGGAACAGCAGGAGCTCAAAAAGAGGCAGGGGGTGGGTACGTTGGTGGATTTGCCTGTGAGGAGAAGGCAGAGGAGGAGGGATGTGCTCAGGAGAACCAAACAGCAACGGCACGAGACAACACGGCACGAGAAGAAAATACGGTTTCATGGATGGACTTGAGTTACAACTTCTCGTCTGCTTTTGAGTCGACTCTAAAGAAGGTAGAGGAGGGATGTGCTCCGAAGCACCATACAGCAGCGGCACGAGACAACACGGCACGGGAAGAGAGCACGGTTTCATGGATGGATTTGAGTTACAACTTCTCGTCTGCTTTTGAGTCGACTCAAAAGGAGGTAGAGGAGGGATGTGCTCCGAAGCCCCACGCGACAGCAGCACGAGACAGCACGGCACAAGACAGCACGGCACGAGAAGAAAACACAGTTTCATGGATGGATTTGAGCTACAACTTCTCGACTCATCCTGGTGACTCACAGCGCTCCGAAATCGTACGTTCTTATTTTGAGGAGCTTGTTGCCGGTGGTGGTGACAGCGAGGAGGATGGCGGTGGTGTGTGTTCTTATAACGAAGCCCTTGGCGAGTGTGTTTATGGGGATGATACCCCATCGAATGCTTTACGGGAGAGCACTGCCAGAACGGAAGAAGGGAGCATGGGGGCCGGCTGTAGCAGGAGAGCATACAGGAGCAGCAGGGTGGAAAGGAGTATCCAAGGCAGAGGGGGTCCCACTATCTCTCCTGAAACTCAAGTCGGCAGACCAATGCGACACCGCAGAAGTGCTAGTGTCGCATGTGAACGCACCTTCGAACGCGCCCTTGAATCGACCTTTGTTCCGACCTTGCGTCGCCGTGACAGTATGGGGAGCGTGGGGAGCGTGGGCAGTGCAAGCTTGGTGTGTGAGCGCATTCTGAGTGTGTGTGACGTCTCGCCTGTGCCCATCATCCTCTCCTCCCACCTTGACAGCCCTGGTTCGACTAGACGGGCTGCTGTTGCAGAGGGGGTTGATGCTTGCTCTGCAGGCAGTGATCATGCGTATAAAACAGCTGCAGGTGCAGAGGCATGGTCAGCATCATCAGTTGCAGTTACAGATTACTCCTCCGTTGTAGCGGCTGTAGAAGCATCCACAAGAGCAGCAGCAGGAGCAGGAGAAGGAGCAGTGGGAACATTTGCAGGAGAAGGAGCAGAGGGAACATTGGCAGGAGAAGGAGCAGGAAGAGAAGCAGGCCTAACAACCCACTCTGTTGCACCCCAATTGCCAAGGAGAACAGCAGCACCACGGCTGGGTGCTTCTAGAAGGTTCCACCGCACGTCCAGCTGCCCTGATATTGAGGGCATACCATTCGGCATCGGACAACCACAAGCTGCACCTGCAGCAGCAGCTGAAGAGGCAATAGCAGCAGTAGCAGAAGACGCAGTAGCAGGGGACGACGAGGCAGTAGCAGCAGCGGGTGAAGAAGCGGAGGGAGGGAAGGAGGGGCAGGAGTCACTTGAGTCTCGGTTGAGGCGATGGCATGAGAGCATGGGTGCATCATCTTCCTTCTCCCTGCCCCATGCCTCCACCCCCACAGGGGGCCTCTTTGTGCCCGGCCTGCCCCACTGGACCAAGCGGTCGCTCCCTCGCTCGCTGCGCATCTCCCGCTCGCTGCTCTCCTTTCAAGAGCGAGCAATGCTGGAGCACCAACAAGAGACTGCTCTTTTGCAGGGCATGGCAGGCCGAAAGGATCGGGAAAACACGGGGGAAAGTGGCGGGGAAAACTACCAGTGCCTTGGGAACAACGAAGGGATTCTCGAGGGGAGCAAGGAGGAGAGAAACAAGAGGCAAGCGAGGAGGTGTGAGAGGGCAAACAGCGACGGAGGTGTGGGTTCCCTCCTGTCTGCAGCAGCGGCGGCAGTGGCAGCGCCAGTGTCCCCCGGAGAGTCGATCCGAGCAGCAGTAGCAGTATACTCAGCTTCCAGAGAATTCTGGCGCCCCCCCTCCACCCCCAAGCCTGTCATGGATTCCCAACTGAAGCAAGCCAAGCTGAGCCTGCCCAGGTACTCCCCCCCTATACCGCCTATTGGGCTGGAGAAGCTGATGGAGGGTGCAGCAGGGGGAGGTGGGACTGGGGCAGGTGGGACCGGTGGGCTTGCTGGGTTTGGTTTGTTTGGTGGTGGGGATGGGGGTTGGGGGTTGGGAACGGGGTGGTGGGGTGCAGGAGAGGGAGCAGGGCAGGAGAGGAAAGAGGGGACGGGAGAGGCGGGGTGGCTGGGGTTTGAAGGGTTGGTGGATGCTGCACGGGGGATGATGTGGGGAGGAGGAGGGAATGGATGTGGGGAGGAGGCAAAGGAGGAGAAGGAAGGGAGTAAGGGTACGGCTCTTGATAAGGGTATGGGGGATCAGGAAGAAGGGGAAGAGGCAATGGAAGGAGAGAAGGGGTTGACTGCAGAAAAGGAGGGGAAATGTTATGAGAAAGGAGTTGAGGAGGGAGATACTGGGGGAATTGCAGGAGAGGGAGGAGCGAAGTGAGGTGGGTGACATAGGATCCCAGGATGGGTTGGAAATTGTTGCAAGGGCAGATAGGTTTTCATACGGTAATCCATTCATTGACTTGACACACTATTAACTCATTGTGTTACCTGCTGCTGTTCTTCTCGTGTTACTTCAACTATCAGCAACCTGGATGTAGGCCTTGTAACTCGCAGCATGTTAAGCCTTCTGTGAATGCTACTGTTTCGTCGTCCTATGGCGGCCAAATCTTGAGATGGAAATTTTAACACACAACATTTGTTTCAATCCACGCATGCAAGTGCTTCTCACAATATAACCAACATACTGTTAACACATATAAATAATATACATATACATTAACATTACGTGATGGACATAAACATGACGTATGTAATGCTTACTATAACAAACTCACTGTATAGGCACTAGTTGCCTGTACTAAAGCACATAACGGTAGATGAAAGTCTTACGACCATGACCAACATTATTTACGATTCACCCAAAAATGCAGAAACCTTCGCTTGTACCGTATTTCTTCCACTCCAAGAAGAACCTGGTTCAACCATCTCTTACTGCCCCCTCTCCTGCCATCTGTTCATCGACCTCCTCACCCCCCTCTGCACACTGGCAGTTCTTCTTCCTGGGCCTTATCTACACCTTCATCCACCACCCCCTCTTTCGTATCCTCCTCGGCCTTGCCTTCCCCACCCCCATCCCCTCTTCCCCCCCACACCATCCCCCATGCCACATCTGCCAACCCTTCAAACCCGGCCCACCCCGCCTCTCCCGTCTCCTCCTTCCCCTCCTTCCCTTCCTTTCCTCCTTCCGCACCCTCCCCGCCACCCCACCATCCCGTTCCCAACCCCCAACCACCACCCCACCACCAAACAAACCGAACCCAGCAAGCCCACCAGTCCCACCTGTCCCAGTTGTCAAGATAGCAAGCAGGAATGAATGAACTAGCAGCATGATGGGTACAAGTAGGAAACCCTAATTTGGGTTGTACCCTATATGGCAGCAGTGTTGGCCCGAGTGGCCACGTGACGAAGACGAAGCTGACCTCGCTGCTGCAACTCTCGAGCCAGGAAGTAACGGAGAGCGATGTGCTTCGTTCTGTTCTCCAGTCTGTGCTCCTCACACAAGGCAATGGCCGCCTTGTTGTCAACGTACAGAACTGGAGGAGAACGAGGCCGCTCACCCAAGTCAGTCAGCAGGTAGGTGAGCCAGCGTAGCTCCTGTGCAGCCATGGCGGTGGCGTAGATCTCAGCCTCACAACTGGAGCTGAGAACAGAAGACGAGCGTGTAGACCGCCAAGAAACAGAGCCAGAGCCAAGGCTGAAGGTGTAACCCTGCGACGACCGCTGTGTAGTCTGGTCGTCAACCCAAGACGCGTCTGAGTGCCCAGTGAGGACCACCTCACTCCGTCCTCCAAGCACGAGCCCCATGCCTGATGTACTGCACAGGTAGCGCAACACCCTCTTGGCAGCATCCATTGGCACCTTTCGGTGCCTGCCAGGAGCCACGTAATGAGCCATAAGTCCAAGAGGGTATGCGAGGTCAGGTCGAGTGCAGGTCATCAGGTACATGAGGCAGCCAACTAACTCTGGGTAAGGACCACTCGGCTCTACGGACTCGTCCGAAGGTGGAGCTGAGAGCGAGTGACCTGTAGCCAGAGGAGTGGCCTGTGGGGAGGACCAGGAGAAGCCGAAGCGCTGAAGGACCTGCTGCACCATGTGTGACTGAGTCAGGGTGATGGTGCGGCGTGCTCTGTCCCGGGTGATCTGCAAGCCAAGGTAGCTGTGCAGCTCACCCAGGTCTGTGCACGTGTGTCTCTTTTGCAGCTCCGACTTCACCTGAGCGAGAGCCTCAGTGTCAGCAGTGGCAAAGACCAAGTCGTCGACGTACACGAGGATGTAGAACGGCGGCAGCGAAGTGTCGGTGCGCAGAAACAGCGATGGGTCAGCAGTCGAAGGAGCAAACCCAAGAGCCGCAAGCGTCGTCCTCAGTGTGTCGTGCCACTCACAAGGCGCCTGACGGAGACCGTAGACTGGCCGCCGGAGGCTCCACTGGGTACCAGGAGGGAACGACCCAGTGAAGCCAGGTGGACGGCGCAGCCATATCTCCTCGTGCAGGCTGCCCTGTAAGAAGGCTGTGCTGAAGTCAAGAGAGTGAAGCTCGTAGTCACGCTGAGCGGCAACGTGCAGCAGCACCCGAAGAGTGGTCATCTTCGGGGTAGGGGAGAAGGTCTGGAAGAAGTCAACTCCCTCACGCTGACTGAAGCCTCTGGCAACGTAACGAGCCTTGAAGACAGGCGGAGAACCCGGCGGCCGCTTCACCCTGAAAATCCACATGTCATCGACGATGTTCGCCCCAGGAGGGGGAACCTCATCGACGTAAGTGCCTGTGGACTTCCAGGATGCCATCTCTGCGTCCATGGCTGTCTGCCACTGAGAGGAGTACTCACCCGCGATCGCCTCAGCGTAAGAGCGCGGGGTCGGGATGTCTGGTGCATCCGGGTCTCCCTCAGGGGCAAGCAGCATGGCCACGAGATGAGGCGCAGCAGCCGCAAGACACTCAAGGTCCTCGTGCCTGTCCTCAAAGACGTCCGTGCCAAGAGCACACTCACCCCCGACGGACGGAGGACAGACAGACTCAGACTCAGCAACAAGACTAGCAGCGTAGTCTAGACGACAGGCAGTAGCAAAGTCAACAAGCTCAGCGACTAAAGCAGACGCAGCAGTGGACTCAAACGAAGGGTCAGTGACAACAGTGGCAAGCAGACGCGTGACAGTAGGGTGAGCAGCACGAGCGCGGTCAGACTCAGGGTCCGGAACGTCAGGCAGAGAAGACGCAGGAGGAGACGGCAGGGGAACACGCTGTGGAGCAGAGGAAGGACGAAGGGTCATAAGGTGCGTGCCGGGGACAGCCGGCGGACGCGGACGAGGAACACGACGACCAGTACGACCAGTGCGAACAGGCGAGACAGGACGAGACGCAGGCTCACGACGCTCAGCAGAACCTCCTGTCTGCACAGTGTAAGGAGAAGGAGCAGGCAGTGGTGAGCCAGGCTGTAACGAAAGAAACTTCTTAGTATACTCAAAAGCATCACTGTACTACATTGACCAGAAAACGAGGTTGTTGAGTACCAACAAGTCACACTCATGGCGGGAAACGAATTACACATGATGCCCAGCCAGTGCACGCGAATTTGCCCTACGCAGGATGGAAACGCTGCACCCGAGGTTTTTTCCCCAGCCTGTTGCACCCACGTTACAAGCGCGTCGCGTGGTTATCAACCAATAGTAACGAACAGACCGAAGTCAAGCAGAAGAGACTGAAGTCAAACTGGTCTTGTTTATAAGCACATGCGAATCCTTTTTAGCTAGCTGCGAATTGACGAAACTTATGCGAAATGCTCGTGACAGCTTATACGCCCCCTTCATAAGGCAACCGGGAGGGGCTCAAACAGGCATCAGGTGTATTTGGAAACCATTCCGTCACCGCCGTCGCCGGGTCGGATGGGTTTCGGTGTGGAGGAACCACGGAGCTTCGGTTCGGTGCAGTTCCTCTCCACGGCTCACCAACCAAACCAGTCGTAAGACAGCAAACAAATCTGCGGTCCCAGTTACCGCAGATCACGCTGGCTAACTCTGGCGACTGTCGGCAATGTGTCGGAGTGACACGACGGCTGCAAGAGCTGACGTTTTGTCATCGCTGACAGACTAGTCTTTGACGGGAAGCGTCGAGGCTGACTGTTCCAACAACTCCAATCTAGACGCCCGTCTACACCTAACCGTCTAATATCAGGCGTCAAAAGAGACGGCGGCGGCGACTCTGCCGGACAAGATGCTCCTCTCGTTTCCCTCCAAGTCACGGGCACGCAGATCCCTAGCAATTTAGAAAAGTGCGTTGCCTTTCCAAATCCAACCAGACCACATCACCCTTCCCGCCTTAGCCAGCACCTCATTTCATCATTCTCCACCATATTCAAACTTACGTCACCACTGACTATTCATGCACTTCACATGAACTTTTTGGTGTGTCCGTGTTTCCAACCTACCTAGGTCAGGTGCATCTATGGCTACTCCTGCCAGCAATATGCTATTCCACCTTTTCCTCCATCCCAAATTCCAATGACGTCTGACTCGAATGACCAGTCACATCACATCAGTACCCACCGGAGTGGAATGCTAGCTGGTTCTCTCTTCCCTGTCCAAAACCGACTGAGGGCTCCGCAAATTCCGGGGAGATGACTCCCAAATGCTGGTGGACATCTTTCCTGTCCTAGCCACCGTGACAGTCCGCCAGTCTCGCACCTCCTCCATTCGGCTGTTGCCGACAGTTTCCCCGTAGAGCACTTGACATTGAGTCATTCAGCCTTTAGATGGCTAGGATGACTTTACCCACGTGGTACAAGGATCAGAACGGAGACGCAGAGCTTCGACGTGCTTCTTCGCAGAAGGAGCGTAGCTCGTTCGCGAAGTTTTCGCCGGCTAGGATGATGGCAGAAGTCAGATTTCCAGAGGTTAAAGTCCCAAACGTTCGCATTCCCGACGTTAGACTCCTTCAGGTCAAGCGCTCGGAAGCTAAGATGACTGAACAGAAGAATTCTGATGTCGCTGATAGTTCTCAAATGTCAACCCTAGACTTCGTTTCCAAAGCCACGTCAGGTGAGTGAGCAAGCCTTTCGTTAGTTATCTTACCTTCGCCGCTCGCGATTGTCATAGTCTGTTTAAGGACGTTCACTGAAAGATGTGAACCTCTGTGGATGCAGCTTTTCAAGTAGCAACTACCAAGGCTAAGCGCGCATTCACGGATTTAAGACGCGACGCACCTCCGTCTGAAGCGCCGGCTCCATCCAGCCTTCCGACATCCCCACCAACACCCCCCCAGCCTTCTCATGGTACTCACAAAGAATAGTAGGTCGATTCGACTCCGTAGTGCTTCACGGGAACCTTCGCTGAGAGCTCGGCCGTTGGGAATGTGCAGGGTGGGGTTATCCGTGGTTGCTCAAGGCAAGCCCCAGGACCAGCCATTCGGAAGAGCTCAGCAGAAGAGTCGCTGAGCTGTCAAAGGTATAGAACTGCATAGGTCGCTTCATCATTTTGGTTCAAGGGAGAGAGAGGGGGATTGAGAGGAGGGAGAGTTTCATTGTCATTAAGTACGCACGTGGCCTAATCCTAAGTATGCCTTTTGATGTCATCAGGAACCCCAAAAGTTTCTCATGGTGGGGGTTTCAGACGACCGCGCGGAGCACTACGTGAATCTGGAGAGCGCGTTGCTCTCTGCTCCCGCCATTCTCGAGGTACCGTTAGAATCTCAATTGGTTACAGAATTCAAAATAGAACCCATTCAACTTCGACACCCATTTGTTCTGGCCCCGGCGTCCGTATCTCGCGGTTCATTCGATCGTGCTCTGTGCCTTTCTTGTCTCAGCTTCATATTTCGAGACAACTCAAAACTCGTTGATTGTGTTGTCCCTACTTTCAGGCGGACGATCACCTGAGCAGAATCTTTTCGGAATTCGTGCCTCGGCTGGTCTCGGAACATGAATTTTGGAAGCGGTATTTCTACGTGGTGGCGAAGGTGGAGCTGGAATTGGAGCACGAGGAGGACTGGGGTGCTGCGGACCCGTCCCCCCTCGGCTCCCCTGCCAGTGTGGGATCGCACGGACGGCTTTTCTCGCTTCCCATGTGGCATCCTAAGGAACGGGTAAGTTCATGAAGCATTAGAAGCAGCGATGAAGGAAATTGTCGAAGGGAAAACCAGCGACAGCGTTGATTGCACCGGGAGTCAGAAGCTTACTCGTACTTAATTTATTATAAGTTGCAGATTTCTGTAGTGTATTGACATTGTACTGTACTGTATTCACAGGACCTGAATGGGAGCACTTGCAGCGCGACGACGAGCGTGTGCAGCATGGGAAACGTGGATCCTCCGAACATCCCACCCTCTGCACACCTGCGGAATCTCGCCCAGGCTGTCAGGTACGTCGGTGGTGACGAAACCACCGCATACCACCGTCAACCATCATCAACCGTAGTAAATTCCACCTTGCTTAGCCTCGGATTTGGCGAAGTCTTTGGAACCCTGTTGGATATCCAGATTCGCACACTTGTTTTGAGGATACCCGTTGCAACCTGTAAGGCAACCCCTCCGCCTCCATGACGTTAACGTTAACGTTATCGTCTGTGTGCGCAGCTACTCGGCTCCGTTTGCGACGCTCAAGGACCTGGTGAACCACAACGGCAAGTGGCCGGGCACTGCCCTCGCGCAGGCTGTGGGAGCTGGGATTGGCCGAGCCTTCTCCCTCTCCTCCATATCGAATGTAAACGACGTTGACACCACGGATGACATTATTCAAAGGCTCCTAAGCTCAGGTTAGCACCAAGGCTTTTACATGCTTCTTTATCTTCAGGTCGCTTTTGAGAGTTCCCAGTTATCCAGGTTTATTTGACATTGTTGTCCATTAAGATATGTTAATTTGCCTCCAGCCCTACCATTGAACCCACACATGACCCGACCCGAGAACGTGCCCCTGCTTTCTATATTAAGTCAATGACGTGCTTGCATCACTTTTGAGTTGTAATCCTCAAAAGTGATACAAGCACATCCCACTGACGGCCGACGAACGTGTCTCTGGCCTTGATATCAGGCCAGAGTATGAATGAGAGCAGCCTCCCACCCTCCACTTACATTCCCCCGTCCCCTCCTCCATAATGCAGTTAGGCACCAGCATCTATACAACACGGCTCTGGCTGATGTTCATTTTTGTGTGTTGTTTCCAATGACAGGAGAAGAGGCTGCCTTTGATTGCAGCTGCGACACTCTCAGCGGCAGCAGCAACGGCGCCACGAGCAACAGCAAGCCCCCGCAGGAAAAGCCGAGCGACGCCGCCCCGTCGGCAGCAACCGCCCTTGTGCACTCAGTGCACGGAGCATATCCGGACAGCTTTGTGGCGCAGGTGGCGGCGCTCATGGCGGAGCTGCCTTCAGAAAAGGACATGGCGCAGCTGTGGCTGGCACTGGTAGAGCAGGTGAGCTGTTGGAACCACTCTGGAACCACGTTGCTGCACTCAGTGCATGGAGCATATCCGGACAGCTTTGTGGCGCAGGTGGCGGCGCTCATGGCGGAGCTGCCTTCAGAGAAAGACATGGCGCAGCTGTGGCTGGCGCTCGTGGAACAGGTGAGCTTTTGGAACCAATCTGGCCTAAGGAAGACCCGAGCGACCGCCCTGGTGCACTCAGTGCACTACTCAGTGCACGGGGCGTATCCGGACAGCTTTGTGGCGCAGGTGACGGCGCTCATGGCGGAGCTGCCCTCGGAAAAGGACATGGCGCAGCTCTGGCTTGCTCTGGTAGAACAGGTGAGTTGCTAATGCTGTGCCTGGACAAGGGCAAGCGGTGATTGGGGGGCTGGGGTGGGGGGTTGAGGAGGTGAGGTGTTACTGCAGGCCCAAAGCCATCAAGTCAAGGTGGACCTGAGAGGGGGGCTGGGCTGCTGAGCTTGTGGCGCAAGCAAGGCCATCCTGTTCTGATTTTTTTTTTTCCCCTTCGTCCTCTGTCCGCACGATATTTTCCTTGCAGCTGCGGGTGCGGTGGAAGCAGGGGGTGCCGGTGCCGTATGTAGCAGCGGGCAGGGACGAGCCAGACCTGCGGCTGTGCGAGGTGATGCAGCACCTGCAGCTGCTCAACTGAGACGGGTTTTTAGTCGCCTGACTCACAACTATTGCCTTTCCCTTTTGTCCATTGTGTTCCCCCTCACTGCAGCTGCGGGTGCGGTGGAAGCAGGGGGTGGCAGTGCCGCACGTGGGAGCGGGCAGGGACGGGCCGGACCTGCGGCTGTGCGAGGTGATGCAGCACCTGCAGCTGCTCAACTGCTGCATCGCCCGCCAGCGCAGACGCAAGGCTATTGGGTTCGCGTGTAAGCTTCCAGGCTCAGCAGCAGCAGGATCAGCAACAGCAGCAGGAACAGGTGCTACTGGTGGTGGTGTGGATAGGGATAGTAGCAGGAAGATCAGGGAATCTCTGTCAGAAGGTGCTGCTGGTGCTTCTGATCGTTGTGATGCTTCAGGGAGCGTTGCTGCGGTGAGAAGCGCGAGTTTTGGAGTAGACGTTTGCCAAGGAGGAGCAGAGGAGCAGAGCAGAGCAGAGGAGACACTGGAAGCACTGGGAGCTCGAGATGCAGATACTGAATCTGCAAATTGCAGCAGTGAAGGCACATGTGTCGTGCCTGAAGCCGGGGGCATGGAACCCTGTGATTGCATCACAAAACCACTGGAGGAAGCTCACACGGCAGCAGCAGCAGCAGCAGCAGCAGCAACGGCAGCAGGAGCAGCAGCTGGTGATGACGTGGCATCTGGGGCGGTCAGCAGTGCGAGTGTGCGTGCAGGGGATGATGAGCTGGCAGCGGGGCCGTGCTGGAATCGAGACTGTCCAGGTCAGCACCTGTTCCTGTGTGACACATGCTCCCTGCCATGCGGGAATCACCCACCAGGGGTGCATGCTGGGCAGGAAGGCAGCAGAGCAGAAGCACAAGCAGCGCCAGTGGCAGCAGCAGGGGCAGTGGCAGGGGCAGCGGCAGGGGCAGCTGCAGGGGCAGTGGCAGGGGCAGCGGCAGGGGCAGCAGCAGCAGAGTATCACCTAGACGCATGCTATGCGCGGGTGCAATCAGGGAGGCGTGTGCTGCGGAGAGGCGTGAAGGAGCAGTCGAAGAGCCTACGGCTGCTGGAGACAGGCGAGCCTCTGTGCATCCCTGTGACTCAGGACGGGCCGCTGATGACCGAGTCTAGTGTGCGGGAGAGCGAGGAGCTTATAATGCGTACAAAGAGGTGAGTGGGAGAAGCGAGTAACGCGTAAATGTGGCTTCAGAGCGGGCTGATGATGACAGTGTCGAGTGTGTGCCATAGCAGGGAGAGAAGAGGGAGCAAAGAGCTTATCATGCACACAAGTGATGAATGGGAGGTGGTCAGCAAGCGAGTGCTGTCTCAAATCCCTCATCTTCTCTGCAAGGGTCAAGCCTAGCATTGCAGCTTATGTTAACCTTCTTTCTTGTGCGTTTTCCTGGCCTTGATGTGTGTTTGTGCTGTGTGCAGCTTTGGGACTGGTCACAAGCAACTCTTTTCAGACATGCAATCCTTCAAGGTGAGCAGCAGCGCAGTGTGGCAGCTATGCATTGTATGCGAAACGTGCAAACCAGTCATCCATGATGCACGGTGGACGTATGCAAGCGCCCGCAAACGACTCTCATGCTGTAACATGTCCCTGTTTATGCCGTGCGTCCTCTCATTCTGTGCCCTCTCTTCCTCTCCCTCCCTCTCATTCATCCAACCCGTTCCCCCCACAGGCGGCCAACCCGGCGTGTGTCTTGGAGGACTTTGTTCGCTGGTACTCGCCCTGACTGGTCGCCACTCCCGCAATCGCCCTTTTATCCTTCGTCCCCTCATGCTGTGCCTCCTCTTTCTCCCCCTCCCTTACTCTGTACCATGTTTATTTCTCAGGCGGCCAATCCAGGGTGTGTCTTGGAGGACTTTGTTCGCTGGTACTCGCCCCCCGACTGGTCGCCACTCCCCCAGTCGCCCTCTGTCCACTCACCCTCTCCCCATGCACCGTCCGCAAAACCTCCCACTGTACAAACACCCACTCGCGACTCTGCCTCGCTCCACTCCTCCTCCTCCTACACTCCTGAAATTTCTCCAGCTGCAAAGGCTCCCTGTGCCTCGTCCTGTGCCGCGACTCACGGCCAGGCTGCAGATAGTGCTTCGGGGGAAAGAATCGACTGTACACCCAAAAAGACAGGGTATCTCAGCGTGCGGATGAAGGCTTCTGGTGAGTAGATCTGCTCTGTGTCTGTCACTGCTGCACGCTATCCTGTTTTTGAGCATCAATTTTGTCCTCTTTGTCAAAAGATTGTATCTCACGAGAGCCCTACTCTCATGTGCCTGGCAGATAACCTGTGGCAGCAGCTTTGGAACCGCGCTCGACCGCTGCCCATCGCTCTGCAGCCCCCTTTGGTGGACTACGATTATGCTGCGTAAGCTGCCCTGCTCTCCCTCCGTTTACGTACTGGTTGGATAGTGCTCTTGTCACTCCTTCCTCTGCAGGTGCTGCCTCTGCTATTTCAGCTGCTTAACATTTCCTCCTCTCCCCTCCCTGTTTTCTTTCTCTCCCCTCCCTGTTTTCTTTCTCTCCCCTCCCTGTTTTCTTTCTCTCCCCTCCCCCCCTGCCTCGGCTGCTTACACTGTGTTTCCCTTCCTCTCCCCGCCTTCCCTCATCCCCTTCTCCCTGCCTCCCCTCCTCCCCTTCTCCCCGCCTCCCCTCCTCCCTTTCTCCTCCCCTCCTCCACTCTTCCAGGGAAAAGAGCCTTACCTGGCTGGAGAGCATCCCACCATCGCACCTCTTTGCAGAGCTCTTCACCGTTCTCGTTGCCGTTGGCTTCTCTGCCGCTGCCTCCGCATACCACACTCCCCCCATTTCCTCCTCGTCTTCTCTCCCTTCAAGAAGAGGAGATGGCTGGGTGCGTGTTAATGGTTCAGATGTCGCAGCAACAGCATTGGGGCAGGAGGGGGAGGAGGAGGAGGAGGGGCAGGAATGGGAGGGGGAAGATGAGGAGGAAGAGGAGGCATGTGTGCAGGCTGCAGCGGATGGGCACATCAGAGCACGTGTGGCGGAGTGCTGCCGTTACGTGGCTGGGGCATGCACGAGAGGAATGAGCGAGGACAAGATGACCAACGTCTGCCTCGTGAGTATCTCCTGCTGTCGCTCTCCTCTGCCTACCTCTGCTCTGTCCGCCTCTGCTGCGTCTGCTTTTGCTGGTGCGTATGGAAGCACATTATATATAGCACATGAGAGCTGAACACCCCGTTCTTTTCCTCCCCCTCCCGCTTTTCTCCCGTCATCCTTTTCCCCTTCTCGCAGGTGTATGAGATGATGGAGGATATAGTGGTGGGGCCACAAGCCAAGGCCCCGCTCCCCAGAGCCAACACATCGGCCTCTCAAGACGCCCAACCCGTCTCCACACTCAAGCCCTCGCTCCTGCAGCAGTGGCAGCAGTGGCACTCCAAACCCTCCGTCAAACCCCACAACACCCCCCACCACCACCCGCCCATCGACGCTCACACAATCGACCCTCTCCCAGAAAACGCCCTTCTGAGCAACGCTCACCCAAATGACCCTCATCGTAACAACTCTCACCAGAACGAGGATGACCCTCACGCGTGCTCTGACTCAGAGCCATACGACACACGAAGCCTCTCGGATGCTTCATGTGGGACAGGCGGTTTCTCCCCTGAGCCCAGCACGTCTCCTCGCATTCACCCCCCCGCCAACACGCCTGCTCGTAGGTTCTCCCTCCTGGGAGCTGGCTCGAGCTTCCCTTCCTTTCCCTCGGCGGCTTTCAACACAAGCCCCATGTTTGGTTCAATCGACCTCTCGTCTCTGCATCAGTACCAGCAGCAGCAGCCCCAGCAGCAGCAGCAGCAGCAGCAACAGCCGCCAATCCAGCAACAGCAGGTGGTAGAAGAGGGTTCGACGGGTGAAAAGGATGCCGTAGAGCCTGCAACTGCTCAGCTTTCTGCGTCGTCGAGTTTCGTTAACCGCGTGGCCATGTGGGCTGGGCTTGGTGCTGCAGGGAGTGGGAGAGGTTTGGTGGGGGAGCAGGCAAGCGCACAGGAGCAGCAGCAGGAGCAGCAGCAAGAAGAGGAATCTCTGATAATCACTGTCTCTGCGAACAGTGGTCTCGAAGCTGCCGCTGCTGCTGCTGCTGCTGCCGCTGCCGCTGCCGCCGATGCTACTGCTGCTACTGCCGATGCTACCGCTGATGCTGACGCCGCTGCCACTGCCATATCTGTGAATGGTGCTGCTGCTGATGAGTCAAGCTCGGCCGGTTTTGAAGAGACAATGAGGGGAAACAATGAGGGGGAAGCTGCCAAGGAGGAGCATGAGGATTCTGCTGATGCTGATGCTGATGGTGCAACAGACCCGTGACTGCACCCGCTGCTGTGAGCTTCAGAGGGTTCCGGAAGGTTGACATGACAAGTATCAGCAGCATCAGCAGTAGTATCAGCAGTATGAGCAGCAGGAGTAACATCAGCAACAGCAGCAGCATCGGCAGCAGCAAAAGGGAGGAGCAGGAGCAAGGGGAGAGGAAGAAGGCTGGGATTCTAGGGCTGCGGTATGGCTGGGTGGTTGTGTAATTTTGCCACGTGAAGCTGCCGCGTTCTTACACTGCACGGGGCGATTGTTGAGACGTTTCAGAAATTGTCTGCGGTACGGCTGGATTGTGTGGTGTGATCTACCAAGTAAAGCTGCGGTACAGTTCCATTGTTCTCTCTGTGGGTTCACAAGAAATTTCTGCCCAAGAATGGTGTTGCAATGCAAGCAGGGCTAAGGCACAGTTGCACATGCGATTGAAACTTTCATCAGTGTGGACTAAGTCTAATGCCACTTAGGTTGGTGACCTGAATAAATACCAGTCATTGGTTTATCTCACAGATCATGAATAGTAATAAGTGGCAACACAGCAATTTTGTATCTAATCTGATCCGACTGTACTTTCTGCAGCCAAAAGTGAGGCTATCACAAACAAGTCCAACTTCTCTCATCCCATCAAGTCTCATTCCCGTACTCTAACATCACATCTTACTAATCAAATTGAGTGTACTCAGCACGTCACTCATCTCTGGTCGAGGCTCTGTGTTCACATTTATGCACGCGCGGGCAAGCGCGAAAAACTTCCTCCCACCCTTGTCCGAATATCCGTCCTTTATTCTCGCATCAACTATGGATGGGGTGTAGACTTTAGACTCCTCCCACACCCACTGCGCCAAGCTGCCACTGTCGCTGTCTGTCGCATGCCTCCCAGTTAGCAGTTCCAGCAACACCACTCCAAATGCATAGACATCGGACTTCACTGTCAGGCGGCCTGAGGGGATAAGGGAAGGGTAGAGGGAGGAAGGTTGGTTCCACTTTCACTGTATGCAGCAGCAGCTCCGGCAGCTCCACTCGAAATGCATAGACATCTGATTTCCCTGTCAGGCGACCTGTGGGGAAAGGAAGGGGGAAAGAGGGGAAGGGAGGGAATGAAGGGAGGGGAGACGGGAATGCCGGCCGGTTAGCAGCTCTAGCAGCACCACCCCAAACGCATACACATCAGATTTCACCGTCAGGCGACCTGCCAAGGAAGGGGAGAAGAGAGGGAAAGGGGAGGGAGGGAGGGGGGGGAGGGGAGGGTGGGGATTGGGAGGTTGTACGGGTTGCACAATCATTGTAAGCAGCAGCTCTAGCAGCTCCACCCCAAACGCACACACGTCAGACTTCACTGTCGGGTGTCCTGAGGGGAAGTGGAAGGGAAGGGGGAACGGGAGAAGCACGAAAGGAAGGGGGGGAGTTTAAAAGGGTCGCACTACCATTGTAAGCAGCAGCTCCAGTAGCACCACTCTAAACGCATACACGTCCGATTTCACCGTCAGCCGACTTGAGGAGAAGGGGGTTGGGGAGTTGAGAGGGAGATTGTAAGGGAGGAAGGTTGGCTCCACTATGATAGTCTGCAGCAGCACTGCAAAATCGTACATGTCAAATATCACCACCAACCAATCTGAGGAGGGAAGGAATGGGGCAAGGGAGAAAAGAGGGAGTGTATGCCATCACTTAACTCATCCTATGCACACACATCACTCCATCTCTCATTCACCCCACTCAGCCTATGCACACACATCACTCCATCTCTCATTCACCCCACTCAGCCTATGCACACACATCACTCCATCTCTCATTCACCCCACTCAGCCTATGCACACAAATCACTCCATCTCTCATTCACCCCACTCAGCCTATGCACACACATCACTCCATCTCTCATTCACCCCACTCAGCCTATGCACACAAATCACTCCATCTCTCATTCACCCCACTCAGCCTATGCACACACATCACTCCATCTCTCATTCACCCCACTCAGCCTATGCACACACATCACTCCATCTCTCATTCACCCCACTCAGCCTATGCACACACATCACTCCATCTCTCATTCACCCCACTCAGCCTATGCACACACATCACTCCATCTCTCATTCACCCCACTCAGCCTATGCACACACACACTCACCCCTCTCCCTGTAAGCAGGGTCAACGTATCCTGGCATGCCCTTCACCTTGGTCACCAGAAGAGTAAAGCTGACCTACCAAGAGGACCACCGCACACACCCACCATCCAGGAAAAGACAGACTAAAAAAACCCGGGAAGATAGAACATGCTCTCACCCCTCTCCATGTAAGCAGGGTCGATGTACCCACAAAGCACACACCCACTGTGCAGGCAAGCACTCCTCTCACCCCTCTCTGTGCAGTAGCTTTCCATGTAAGCAGGGTCGATATATCCAGGTGTGCCCTTCACCTTGGTTTCCACATAGCTCTGATCCCCCACCCCACCGGGCCCACCTTGGTTTTTGAATAAACACGGACAGACACACAGCAGCAGTCACCACTTCCCATCCCTCATGCACTCACCTCTCTCCATGTAAGCAGGGTCGATGTACCCCGGTGTGCCCTTCACCTTGGTCTCCACGTAGCTCTGATCCCCCACCGGGCCCACCTTGGCTTGAAGCACGCCACTACCAACAACAGCACCCAAACAGCACTTATACTGCACCAACCTCGCACCTCCATGGTCACTCACCCCTCTCCATGTAAGCAGGGTCGATATATCCCGGTGTGCCCATGCACAGAGATACAGCCACACACGCACAAACGCACACACGCACTCACCTCTTTCTATGTAAGCAGGGTCGATATATCCCGGTGTGCCCTTCATTTTGGTCTCCGTGCAACGCTGATCCCCCAGTGGGCCCACAAGGCAAACACCCACGGTCCAGGCAGATACTCCTCTCTCCTCTCTCTTCAGTAGCTCAGATCACCCCCCCCATTGTTCACTCAATCTCTCACGCACCTCTCTCCATGTAAGCAGGGTCGATGTACCCCGGTGCGCCCTTCACCTTGGTCTCAACATGGCGCTCTGGCCCCCCACCGGGCCCACCTTGGTAAAAGCACAGACACAGACAGACACACAGCAACAGTCACCACTTCCCATCCCTCATGCACTCACCTCTCTCCATGTAAGCAGGGTCGATGTACCCCGGTGTGCCCTTCACCTTCGTCTCAACATAGCTCTGGTCCCCCACCGGGCCCACCTTGGCCAGTCCGAAGTCGCTCACTTTGGCTACCAAGTTCTGAACGAGGGGGGGAGAGAGGGAGGGAGGGAGGGAGCAAGTAGAAGGGAGATGATTCTTAGTCAACACACTCACAAATCACCTCTGATCCCCCACCGGGCCCACCTTTGCCAGGCCAAAGTCGCTCACTTTCGCCACCAAGTTCTGAATGAAGGGCGGAGAGAGGGAGGGAGAGAGCGCAAATAAGGGAAGAAAGGGAGTGAGAGGAATGGAAAGGGAGGGTATGAACATGAATTTGTGCGCAAGGCGGGGTCAATATATACAGGCGATATAAGGGCGTGTGCACTTTGGGCGAAATTTGTCAAAGTTCGAACATTCACCGCTTCGCACCGTGGAGAAACGTCTCTTATTAGTATCGTACCGAGTAGAAACTCGCTAAAAGTTCGAACTTAGACAGAAGTTCGAACCCCTAGTGCACACGCCCTAAAAATGTAAAAATTTTATATATGTAGGTATGTCTGAATACATATATAGCCATATATGTATCCATACATATACGAACAGAGTCTTACATTCGGGAAGGGGGGGAAGGTGTTTAGTGACTTGTAAGTCTTGGTGATATCCGTCTCGTGCAGATAATGCAGTCAGATATATGCATCATGTGCACACACACGTGCATGTGCGTGCACACACGCACGCACGCACGCACGCACACACACCCCACTCACACCACTCTCTCACACCACTCTCTCAACTCCATTCACTCACACCGTCAAGCAGGATGTTGGAGGACTTGACGCCGCGGTGAATGATGCTCCTCTCGTGCAGCCGGTGCAACCCCGTTGCTTCGACCCCCCCTCCCTCTCAACCCTCCCCCCCTCCCCCCTTCCCCTTGTGTGTTGAATGGCACGTATGACACACCCCCCACTCACATCGTCAAGCAGGATATTAGATGATTTGAAGTCGCGGTGAATGATGTTCCTCTCGTGCAGATGGTGCAGGCCTGTTGCTGCCCCCCCCCCTCCTCCCCCCCCTCCTCCCCACCCCCCCCTTCCGCCCCCTTGTGTGTTGGATGGCATATATGACAAACACCATTCACTCACATCGTCAAGCAGGATATTAGATGATTTGAAGTCGCGGTGAATGATGTTCCTCTCGTGCAGATGGTGCAGGCCTGTTGCCGCCCCCACGGCTATTTGCACGCGCTGCTGCCATGACAGGGGATCACATTGTCAGCCGCTGTGGTGAACACAGGAAAACAAGTAGGAGAGGAATGGGTGGAAAGGGGGAAAGGAGAGGAAGGTTATAACAACCCCACTGCCCCCACAGCTCTCTGAGCCCACTACAGATGTTGTTCATCTCGTGCAGATGGTGCAGTCCTGTCGCTGCCCCCACGGCTGTCTGCACGCGCTGCTGCCACTCGAGAGCAGAATGACATTGTCGGCCGCTGTAAGATGGGGAGAAGGGAGGAGAAGAAGAAGAGAGTCAAAAGGAGAAGGGAACGTAACAGCCAAGCCAACCTGCCCCCACGGCTATCTGCACGCGCTGCTGCCACTCAAGAGCAGAATGACATTGTCGGCCGGCCGCTGTAAGATGGGGACAAGGGGAGGAGAAGAAGAAGAGAGTCAAAAGGAAAAGGGAACGTAACAGCCAAGCCAACCTGCCCCCACGGCTATCTGCACGCGCTGCTGCCACTCGAGAGCAGAATGACATTGTCGGCCGGCCGCTGTAAGATGGGGAGAAGGGGAGGAGAAGAAGAAGAGAGTCAAAAGGAGAAGGGAACGTAACAGCCAAGCCAACCTGCCCCCACAGCTATCTGCACGCGCTGCTGCCACTCGAGAGCAGAATGACATTGTCGGCCGGCCGCTGTAAGATGGGGAGAAGGGGAGGAGAAGAAGAAGAGAGTCAAACGGAGAAGGGAACGTAACAGCCAAGCCAACCTGCCCCCACGGCTATCTGCACGCGCTGCTGCCACTCGAGAGCAGAATGACATTGTCGGCCGGCCGCTGTAAGATGGGGAGAAGGGGAGGAGAAGAAGAAGAGAGTCAAAAGGAGAAGGGAACGTAACAGCCAAGCCAACCTGCCCCCACGGCTATCTGCACGCGCTGCTGCCATGACAGGGGAATCGCAATGTCGGCAGCTGTGTTATAACGGGTAGGGAAGGAAGGGGGGGGAGGGAGAGGGGAGGGGAGGGAGAGGGGAGGGGAGGGAGAGGGGAGGGGAGGAGGGTAATAATAACAGCCACCCTGCCCCCGTGGCTATCCTCTCTGCACTCTCTGCTGCCAGGACAGGGAAATGCCATTGTCAGCAGCTGTTGTGAACAGGAATGTCATCTCGCTGTGAGCTCACACGCACACACAGGGCCTCTGGCCGACTCACAGACCCACAGGTGAGTCGAGTTTTGAGTCGACTCAAAACTCGACTCATTGTCAGCAGCTGTTGTGAGCAGGAATGTCATCTCGCCATGAGCTCACACGCACACACAGGGCCTCTGGCCGACTCACAGACCCACAGGTGGGTCACTCACTGGAGAAGAGATGGTAGTTGAGGGCGCTCTTGGAGACATATTCATAGACCAGGAATGGCGTCTCACTGTGAGCACGCACACACAGGGCCTCTGTCCGACCCGACGGACAGACCCACAGGTGGGTCACTCACTGGAGAAGAGGTGGTGATTGAGGGCTCCCTTGGAAACATATTCATACACGAGGAATGACGTCTCACCGTGACCGCACACACACAGGGCCTCTGGCCGACCCGACTCACAGATTCACCCAGGTAACCCACTCACTGGAGAAGAGGTGATAGTTGAGGGCGCGATTGGGCACGTATTCGTAGACCAGGAACGCCATCTTTCCATGAGCGCAGTACGCACACAGACAGACAGGGCTGAGTCACAGGTAAACCACTTACTCGAAAACAGGTGGTAGTTGAGGGCGCGATTGGGCACGTATTCGTAGACCAGGAACGCCATCTCTCCGTGAGCGCAGTAGCCTAGTGGAGGTGGTAACCAGCAGAGGTGGTAACCTGTCACTCACTGGAGAAGAGGTGGTAGTTGAGCGCGCGATTGGGCACGTATTCACAGACGAGAAACGCCATCTCGCCGTGAGCACACACACACAGGCAGGTTCTTTTGGCAGACTCAAAGGTAAGCCAGCAGGGGGAGGGGAAGGGGGAAACGGAGGTGATAACCAGTCACTCACTGGAGAAGAGGTGGTAGTTGAGCGCGCGATTGGGCACGTATTCACAGACGAGAAACGCCATCTCGCCGTGAGCACACACACACAGGCAGGTTCTTTTGGCAGACTCAAAGGTAAGCCAGCAGGGGGAGGGGAAGGGGGAAACGGAGGTGATAACCAGTCACTCACTGGAGAAGAGGTGGTAGTTGAGCGCGCGATTGGGCACGTATTCACAGACGAGAAACGCCATCTCGCCGTGAGCACACACACACAGGCAGGTTCTTTTGGCAGACTCAAAGGTAAGCCAGCAGGGGGAGGGGAAGGGGGAAACGGAGGTGATAACCAGTCACTCACTGGAGAAGAGGTGATAGTTGAGCGCGCGATTGGGCACGTATTCACAGACGAGAAACGCCATCTCGCCGTGAGCACACACACACAGGCAGGTTCTTTTGGCAGACTCAAGGTAAGCCAGCAGGGGGAGGGGAAGGGGAAACGGAGGTGATAACCAGTCACTCACTGGAGAAGAGGTGGTAGTTGAGCGCGCGATTGGGCACGTATTCACAGACGAGAAACGCCATCTCGCCGTGAGCACACACACACAGGCAGGTTCTTTTGGCAGACTCAAAGGTAAGCCAGCAGGGGGAGGGGAAGGGGGAAACGGAGGTGATAACCAGTCACTCACTGGAGAAGAGGTGGTAGTTGAGCGCGCGATTGGGCACGTATTCACAGACGAGAAATGCCATCTCGCCGTGAGCACACACACACAGGCAGGTTCTTTTGGCAGACTCAAAGGTAAGCCAGCAGGGGGAGGGGAAGGGGGAAACGGAGGTGATAACCAGTCACTCACTGGAGAAGAGGTGATAGTTGAGCGCGCGATTGGGCACGTATTCACAGACGAGAAACGCCATCTCGCCGTGAGCACACACACACAGGCAGGTTCTTTTGGCAGACTCAAAGGTAAGCCAGCAGGGGGAGGGGAAGGGGGAAACGGAGGTGATAACCAGTCACTCACTGGAGAAGAGGTGGTAGTTGAGCGCGCGATTGGGCACGTATTCACAGACGAGAAACGCCATCTCGCCGTGAGCACACACACACAGGCAGGTTCTTTTGGCAGACTCAAAGGTAAGCCAGCAGGGGGAGGGGAAGGGGGAAACGGAGGTGATAACCAGTCACTCACTGGAGAAGAGGTGGTAGTTGAGCGCGCGATTGGGCACGTATTCACAGACGAGAAACGCCATCTCGCCGTGAGCACACACACACAGGCAGGTTCTTTTGGCAGACTCAAAGGTAAGCCAGCAGGGGGAGGGGAAGGGGGAAACGGAGGTGATAACCAGTCACTCACTGGAGAAGAGGTGATAGTTGAGCGCGCGATTGGGCACGTATTCACAGACGAGAAACGCCATCTCGCCGTGAGCACACACACACAGGCAGGTTCTTTTGGCAGACTCAAAGGTAAGCCAGCAGGGGGAGGGGAAGGGGGAAACGGAGGTGATAACCAGTCACTCACTGGAGAAGAGGTGGTAGTTGAGCGCGCGATTGGGCACGTATTCACAGACGAGAAACGCCATCTCGCCGTGAGCACACACACACAGGCAGGTTCTTTTGGCAGACTCAAAGGTAAGCCAGCAGGGGGAGGGGAAGGGGGAAACGGAGGTGATAACCAGTCACTCACTGGAGAAGAGGTGATAGTTGAGCGCGCGATTGGGCACGTATTCATAGACCAGGAACGCCATCTCTCCATGAGCGCAGTAGCCGCGCAGGCTGACCAGGTTGGGGTGGGAGAGGCGCTCCAGCATCAGCACTTCTGTCTGTAAAACCAAGGTTCAGGATGGTGGAAGGAGTTTCGAGGAGAAGAGGGGGGTTCAGGGTTAGGAGGAGGACGGGCAAGGCCATCTCTCCTCCGTGAGCGCAGTAGCCGCGCAGACTGACGAGGTTGGGGTGGGAGAGGACTTTTGAGTCGACTCAAAAGTCAACGAGGTTGGGGTGGGAGAGGCGCTCCAGCATCAGCACTTCCGGGTGAGAAAGGCGAGGAAGGAGGGTTTGCCGGGAGAATGGGGGAGGAGGGGGGAGGGGGGAATTGGGATTAGGAGGATGACACAAGCCCATCTCGCCATGCGCAAAGTGCCCTCACAGGCTGACGAGGTTGGGGTGGGAGAGGCGCTCCAGCATCAGCACCTCCGGTTGAACCGGGAGAGGAGAGGGAAGAGGAGGCGGGGGGGAGTGTGGGGGGGGAGTGGAGGAGGTATGGGAACTAAGGAGATAAGGAAGCTTGCGAGGTTGGGATGGTTGACAATTCTAAAAAGAAAAATTCTAACATAGTTCCTCGCCACCCCAACCTCTTCAGCAGCACTTCGGGCTAAAAACCATAAGTGAGGTGGTGAGTGGACGGGGGAAAGAGGGAGGGAGGGGGAGGGGAGTGAAGCGAAGGGGTGAGGGGAAACGGGAAAGGGAGGGGGTGAGGGGAGAGGGGAAGGGAGGGGATGAGATGAGGGGTGAGGGGATAGAGAAAGTGGAGGGTTGAGGGGACATATTAAGGGGCCAACGGTTCGAAATCCGAATGGTTCTATCACTCACCACCCATTCCCGGTAACCGCTCGTCTTCCCGGAACTATTCAGCACTTTAATCGCCACTGCCTGTCCCGCAACCGCCGCCGCTGCCGCACCTTCTCCCTTCCCCTCTCCGCCCTCCCCATTCTCGTCCCCCTTGCCTCCGCGAATCACGGCCTTGTAGACCTTCCCGAACCCCCCCTCGCCCAGCACATCTGATTGGTCGAAATTGTTAGTTGCTGCTACTAGCACCTCGTACTTAAACTCCTGCGGTAGTGACACGTGGAGCGTGGCTTCTGTGGTTGCGACACGTGGAAGGGGGAAAGGGGAGGAGAGGGGAGTGGGGACGGAAGAGGAAAGAGGGGAAGGGGCGAGGATGAAGGGGAGGGGTTGATTGAGGGAACAAGGGGGCCGGGGAGGTTGGGGTGGAAGCGAGGGGAGAGCATGGGGAGAGTGGAGAATGGGAGGGTGGGGTTTTGAAACGTCTAAAAACTCGAGGGGAGAGGAATGAAAGAGGAGGGGAGGGTGGGGAATGTGTAAAAAGCAGGGCGAGAGACAGGAGATTCAAACGAAAGCAAGAATGGCAACCCACTCAAAATGCGCCTTTTCCACCACTTTAAAACCGCTAATGCATATAAAAGCGCAGAAACGCCATGTAGACGAGCAGAAACGTCATTTTGAAACGCACGGGTTCATGCACCCAGTTAGTTCCACAATGCGTTCTTGAGACGTCTTATAAGTGCGCTATTCCTTTACTTTTAAAAGGAATACGCACTGGTTCAAATATCGACCAGCTATCAATCACGAGGTGCTTTCTTCTCCTCTTGCGAGCCAGAATTGCGCATAGACGCGCACAGGCCCACACACCTCCCAGGTAAAGAGTGTGACCTCTCTAATCTATATTCCAGATGCGCACTTGCTCAGAAACCAACAAGCTATCACTTACGAGGTGTTTTTTTCTCCTCTTGCGAGCCGCCATTACACATAGACGCGCACGAGCCCATACGCCCAGCGATCTAGCTTCGCAATACAAATATTGTTCTTTCTGTAGCCGACTCAATAACGGCGCCACCTCTACTGCTCTGCTACCGCTGTCCCCAGCTGTTTCTTCCCCTCGTCGAGCGTGTTACTACGAAGCCGACCTAACCTCCTAACCCTGATTCCTTACCCTACCTAATTCCAACCCTAGCTCGAAACTTAGCTCCAACCCTAGTTCTAGCCCTAGTTCTAGCCCTAGTTCTAGCCCTCCTACCTCTTACATTCCAGCGCGAAGATCCTAAGTACGCTGCTCCGCAAATCCTCCCACCCGTGCGGCTGGGAAAGAAACCCCTCCATTTGAAACAGTGCTACGTGGCTTGCCCCAACCTAAGCTTTCTTGACACAATCGCGACGACGTCGCAGGCGTCGCAAAGACGTCGCAAGGACGTCGCAAAGGTCGGCAAAGATTTCCCGGACCCGAAGCTTGAAAAGTTTTACGCAAATGTTACGGAAACAGACGAAACAGTTGAGATTGCACGCGGAAAGGTCGGCATTCAGTCATACGATGTGTCTGCGACGCGTGTCAGATTCTATTTTTGCATAATTCAGTAGTAAAAAAGTGGCTGCGACGCGCGTAGGCGAGGTGTCTCTGCGAAGTGTGCCTACTACGTCTTGACAAGCCGGTGAGCTGGTGCGGTGCAGACGCATTTAACACTTCCGAAAAAAACTAATTATTAGAAGCGCATATTTGACGGCCTGACAATATGTAAGCAGGTGGGCTGCGGAGTTATCAGCTCGTCGCTAGGATGAAGGTTCGTCGCTCGAGCAGTGCTACACGACGATCACATTACGGCGAGCCGACGGCAGATGGCAACTGGCCAATCAAAACAGCAATCGGTCGGTTGTGCGAAAATTTGAAGCTGACGGACGGTTAGAAGTGAGAAATGTGGCTAGCGAAAAGCAGTGAGCGCGACGTTCTGGCTGCGCCTAAGACCACCAACTAAGTGGGTGTGGGTTCTAAAACCTGGGCGCAATCTTGTTAGTAGTAATATCGTAAGGTCAAGATGTGGATCCTACCAGGAAAATCGCCTCTGGTCGGTTTTTAGGCGACAGCGCCTGGTCCGATTGACAGCGCACAAGACTTGTGACCCTCTTTTCGATTCAAATCGGGGGTACTGTACACATCTCACCAGGCTAGCGAAGGACGCCACTCCGCCGCGCGGTATTTTCACGAACTCTGCATTGAAAACCCGACAGATCTCCCACTGACTCTAAGCAAGTCACGAGAAGCTGTATTTCAGAAGTTAGGTTCTGTTCAGTACTTCGGCAGGCCATCTGCTAAGCAAATTTGGTTCCACTTGTGACACAGTTGTATTACAGCCGAAACCGAGGTATTTCTGTGGGACCAGCATCGATTGACGAACTCCTCCAAACTTATGACAGATAAGTGCTAGGGAAACAACAGTGGCAATAGAGCGGAAACCGTCTTTGGACTGGATCAAGAACTGAAGCCAAAGACTAGAGTCAAGGAAACATCTGGAATGGAACGCGAAATTGTGCCGGGTTGTCTCATAAGCATAACGCACACATATTTTGGTTGAAACTTGTCGCTGTCATCATTGGAATTGTTGGGTTGAGAAGCAACCTATAACGATCGTTATGTACAATTTTTTTTTCAACCTCTAAAAAAAATAAAAAATGTAGTGAACGGTAGTTATGGTAAGTGATTGACTGCTACGGTATGTATTTGCCTCGGCAATTCGCCACATTCGTTCTCATTTCCTAGTTTGCCTCGACTGAACCTACCCGTATATTGTATGGATCAAACATGAACATGTGTTGCCGAAATGATGTTACTGTGAACGCATGACTGTCTATTCCGTACCATGTTATGCATAGATGAAGTATAATGATGGATATGGTGAACCAAATATTGAATGAACAATGCATAAATATAATGCATATGCTACTGTGGTAAATATACCATAGTATATTTTCCAGCTTTAAGTCGTAGTTAAATGAATGCTTAGCATGATGGAAATGCGTAACAGTTAATTGACACAGGCTCTATGCTACCGCATCCCCTGCCTAGCATGGGGGGGAGCTCAATAGCATAGTTTCTGAATCATCCAACCGTTACATGAAACAACACAATCTGTGTAAATTAAAAAAATGATCAAGATCCATCAAATCCAGTTCAAGTGGACACACTCACTGAGTGCGCAAAGAACCTTCTCGGAAATGATGGTTTGACCATCTTTTTAAAACCCACAGATCCGCATTGTTAATGCGATGACAGATGCATACAGATGAGTGTGCACACACAAAGACACGCACTGACACACATACCGATATGCACACAACCCTAAAAAAAAAAAAAAAAAAAAAAACCTAATGCACAAACTGCAAAACAATAAAACATGTGAACATCAATACAATACAATTTTACAAGTCACCACTACTATCCACTTCACATGAACTCTTCGCTTCGCAGATGTACATATCTGGAACGAAAGTCAAAGAAAATCTGGAAAAACAAATAGCAACGAATGAAGCAGAGGGAAAGATGGAACCGGGGGGGGGAGGAGAAAAGAATTATCAAATCGCGAAGAAAATGGAAAAAGAAAGCAAGGCAGTGAGGAGAAAAGCATAATAACCAAACAGGATGCAAGCTAATGGTGGTGAACATAGATATACATAAAAAAACAGGACCCAAAAAACAGAGCAAGTAACAAAACAGGAAACAACGATATCCCTTAGGTGTGAATTTCACAGAGAGAGAGAGAGAGAGAGAGAGAGAGAGAGCGAGAGAGAGAGAGAGAGAGAGAGAGAGAGAGAGAGAGAGAGAGAGAGAGAGAGAGAGAGAGAGAGAGAGAGAGAGAGAGAGAGAGAGAGAGAGAGAGAGAGAGAGAGAGAGAGAGAGAGAGAGAGAGAGAGAGAAAGAGAGAGAGAACGAGAGAGAGAGAGAGAGAGAGAGAGAGAGATAAGAGAGAGAGAGAGAGAGAAGAGAGAGATATAGAGACTAGAGAGAGAGAGAGAGAGAGAGAGATAGCTAGAGATAGAGAGAGAGAGAGAGAGAGAGAGATAGAGAACTGAGAGAATAGAGAGAGAAGATCTCTTCGAAGAGAGAACGAGAGAGAACGAGAGAGACTCGAGATAGAGAGACTCTCTCGAGAGATAAGAGAGAGAGATAAGCAAGAGAGAGACTAGAGAACCTCACAAGCTCTCTCTCTAGAGATCTCTCGAGTGAACGAACAAAGAGAAGAACGTAGTAAGGAGATCCAAAGTGAGGCGGACAAAGGAAAATAGGTTGGCGGACGAGCGGAGTTGACGAGCGAGAAAGTTGGACAAGGAGAGAGACGCCATACGAGAATGAAAAGCAATGAGATTATGAAAGATAATGAATAAACCGACAGAAATCTTAGGCCTAAAGCGACTTCGCGGCAAATAGGAGGATATGACGGTTCTAGATCTAGATCTAGGAACAACAAAAAGTGAAAATATGCATACGACGTAGAGACGAAAGGCAGAAACGATGAAAAACAAAAGAAATAGATGCTAGATATGCAGTAAGAGACGAAGATATGACCTAAAAATGTGAGAAAAAAAGGCGAAGTCTTTACAATAAGCCTCTACCCTTAGCTTAAACAAGCCGCATCCTTTAGAAACAGTTAAGACACGAGATTAGGAGATGTTAGTCAATGAAGAACCGGAAAACGGATGTGTCAGATTATGTTATTTGTCTAGCCTGCAGTGGGGGCTCAATAATGAGTACAACACCTTTTAGGGTTTCCTATTTGTACCAACCTGCTTGCTAGTTCAATCATCCTCCATCATTCCTCTTCTCCAATTCTCCTTCGCATACCCAAAACCCTAGTCCTAGGGCACATCCTACTACCTCTTAGTGTGGGCCTAGGCTACTAAGCCTAGGCCCCACTCCTATTGTTTCTAACATGGTATCTAGAGCGAGCACGTTCCTGCCGCTTACCTCTATGGGCCCACCACCTGCTTCCGCTGCCGTACTGTCCGCCGCGCGCCCCGTGGTGCGCGGCGGCGAAACCCTAATTTTTCATCCCGCCGCGCCCTCGAAGCGTGCGGCGGTTTTCTGCCCGCCGTGCGCCCCGAGGCGCGCGGCGGTTTTCTGCCCGCCGTGCGCCCCGAGGCGCGCGGCGGCTTTCTGCCCCGTCACTCCGCGCGTCGCCCCCGGGAGGCGCTGCGACGGGCGACGGGGACCCGCGCGTCGCCCCCCGTCGCCCGTCGTGGCCCGCGCGACCTCCGTAGGGCCCGTGCGCGGCCCGTCCAGCCTGTGCGTGGCCCGTACGGGCTGCGCCAGGCCCGCGCGCGGCCCGTACGGGCTGCGCCAGGCCCGCGCGCGGCCCGTACGGACTGCGCCAGACCAGGGCGCACCTCGAGCCGCCCGCCACTGCAGCAGCAGCCCCTGGAGCCGCCCGCAACTGCAGCAGCAGCCCCTGGAGCCGCCCGCAACTGCAGCAGCAGCCCCTGGAGCCGCCAGCAACTGCAGCAGCCGCCCCTGGAGCAGCCGCCCCTGCAGCAGCCGCCCCTGGTGCAGCCGCCCCTGGTGCAGCCGCCCCTGGACTCGCGACGCCGCACCTGGTGCAGCCGCCCCTGCAGCAGCCGCCCCTGGAGCAGCCGCCCCTGCAGCAGCCGCCCCTGGAGCAGCCGCCCCTGGTGCAGCCGCCCCTGGACCCGCGACGCCGCCCCTGGAGCAGCCGCCCCTGCAGCAGCCGCCCCTGGTGCAGCCGCCCCTGGTGCAGCCGCCCCTGGACCCGCGACGCCGCACCTGGTGCAGCCGCCCCTGCAGCAGCCGCCCTTGGCCCCTGGAGCAGCCGCCACTGCTGCAGCTGCCCCTGGACCCGAGCAGCCGCCCCTGCAGCAGCCGCCTCTGCAGCAGCCCACGGCGCCGACCCTGCAGCTGCATGCGCCACTGCTCCTGGTCCCGGTGCAGCTGCCTCCTTTTTTTGTCCTCTCGTTCTGTATGTGTCTTTTCTTGCCCACTCCGTGTACGTTCGTCTTGTTCGTGTATTTGTTCGTTTTGCCTGTGTTCGTTTGTACTGCCTACCTGCGCTGCGCCTCTGCACGCGCCCTGCCTACCTGCGCTGCGCCTCTGCGCGCGCCCTGCCTACCTGCGCTGCGCCTCTGCACGCGCCCTGCCTACCTGCGCTGCGCCTCTGCGCGCGCACTGCCTACCTGCGCTGCGCCTCTGCACGCGCCCTGCCTACCTGCGCTGCGCCTCTGCGCGCGCCCTGCCTACCTGCGCTGCGCCTCTGCACGCGCCCTGCCTACCTGCGCTGCGCCTCTGCGCGCGCCCTGCCTACCTGCGCTGCGCCTCTGCGCGCGCCCTGCCTACCTGCGCTGCGCCTCTGCGCGCGCACTGCCTACCTGCGCTGCGCCTCTGCGCGCGCCCTGCCTACCTGCGCTGCGCCTTTGCGCGCGCACTGCCTACCAGCGCTGCGCCTCTACGCGCGCCCTGCCTACCTGCTGCTGCCCGCGCCCTCGTGCGCCCTGCTGCAGCCCGCGCCCTCGTGCGCCCTGCTGCAGCCCGCGCCCTCGTGCGCTCTACTCTCTTGTGCCTTGTGCCTTGTGCCTGGTGCCTCGTGCGCTCTACTCTCTTGTGCCTCGTGCCTTGTGCCTTGTGCCTTGTGCCTCGTGCCTCGTGCCTTGTGCCTCGTGCCTTGTGCCTTGTGCCTTGTGCTTCGTGCGCTCTGTTCTGTTATGTTGCCCCCCCCCCCCCCCCATCCCCTGGACAGGAGTGTGGGGGTGACAGGTATGGGGGTGCTCCGTGTGCGTCGTCCCTTCCTCCTCCTTCGTCTCCCACTGCTGCAGCTGCCGCTGAGGGGGGTGGAGGTGTGGGAGCCGAAGGGAGTGGCGCTAGGGGGGTGATGTGGGAGTGGAGCTAGAGGTGAAACAGGGGATGTGTGTAGGGGGGTGTGGGACAGTTGGAGGAGGCTGCAGCACCTGTAGTCCGGGGCGCACTGTCCTGGTAGCTCAGAGAGCCTGCTGCGCCTGTGTGTCTGCAGCTTCAGTCGTCGTCTCCAATCTTCTCTCCCTTCACAGTTCCTCCTCCTCCTCACTTGCCCTCTGTGATAGCCTCTAGCTTTACTGATATTGTGAACTTTTGATGTGACTGCTGATTGTGCTGATTACACCCCACTTTGACTATGGGGGTGTGTCAGATTATGTTATTTGTCTAGCCTGCAGTGGGGTGCTCAATAGTGAGTATAACCCCTTTTAGGGTTTCCTATTTGTACCAACCTGCTTGCTAGTTCAATCATCCTCCATCATTCCTCTTCTCCAATTCTCCTTCGCATACCCAAAACCCTAGTCCTAGGGCACATCCTACTACCTCTTAGTGTGGGCCTAGGCTACTAAGCCTAGGCCCCACTCCTAGTATTACTAACAGGATGCAGGCTTATGGAAAACCTGCAGCTAAATTTTTTGCAGCAAGTTTACAACCTAAGCCTTAAACGACTTTCATCCTTTAGAAGCTACCAACACGAGCAATACTAACATGTCTTAGGCCAACATTCGTCTAGCTCTTAATCGTCTAACTTAATCTACTTGATGGGTTAAGGTAGCTCTCACCTTAGTAGGATAGGAACTCGTTCTGGTAGGTAGAGTCAAACATGAGCGAAGCTCAGCCAGCGAGGGAGAAGAAAAGGGAATAACAAACCCTAAAAAGGTGTCAGATTCGTCGCAAAGCTAATCGACCTAGAAAAAACTTCGAGTTGCTTAACATAACAGTGTTGGCGCAATTAGTTGAACTTCGATGTGCTATCGAAAAGTCTCCAGTTCAGTTCCTGCAGATGACACTTTTCGAAACCTGACAATAACACGCACAGTTCTTACAGTTTTTTCACGACGCTACAGAATATCAGAGGCTTTAGCGCAAACGGTAAAAGTTGAAAAACTATTCGAAAGGTTTCAGGTTCGATTCCTGTTGTCAACTGCTTTATTTACAATATCATATTTGTACAGAGAATACAAATGGTGTCGAGCATAAGAAGCTAACCAGCGTTGCCTACTATCCTAGGACAGAGACCCCGACGAGGTCTCAAGAACCAACACCGAGGTACGCAAAATCAGCCAGGGAAGGTGGAGTAGGTTCCAGTGGCGTGGAAGGCGTGTCAGTACTGTAGCGTATTTGTGCCCGACGGCAAATGGTTCTGGCCTGCTCGCGCTGATGCACCAAAGAAATGCGCTTGAAGTAGCTCGTCTCGAAAAGCTCTGGAATGAGGTCGGATGTACCACCCATGTCTCGAAGCCGTGTCGCCCCTCGACGGCTGCAGTCCTTGATGAAGCTGAGGAATGACGTACCAAAGCAACCGAAGGTTTCGAGGACAAGAGGAAGAAGCTTCACGTCTGGTCGGTGTTGTAGCGTAGACGCATACAGGGTCCGTTTCTCGGTTTCGCGAGCAGATGCTGCTAAGCCGATGACAGATGCAGTTTTGGAGTTTGGGGGGCCATGCTGGGGATCGGCAACCGAAACATCTAATGCCCATGTTGTCCCCGAGCTAATGTCACGGCAACTGATGTCAGGGCGGCGTCCTGCAAGAAGATGAGAATCCTCCAACTGCACCACATAACCAAGCTCCGATGTGATGCGGTGAACCTCATGCTTGATAGCGTCGTGAACCCTGGTAGGCTCGTTAGCAGATGGACAGTGGAGGACATGTGAGACAATTGAAGGATCCGTGAATAACGAGCCGCAAGTGCATGCCCGGGTGGATGAGAGGTGTGGAATGGGGAGACCAAGACGAATAGCAGCTGCAATGCACCACTCCGTGGATGAAAGCTGCATGTGCGGAGAACATGGAGCCACAGTGAGCCAGTCACCAGCATGGGGCCCGTGGAGGGAGGTCAAACGGGCCAAATGTTGGGGGGAGGTTACTGTGGACCGCACGCGCTCGAGCATGACAGCGTCCAGGTGTTGTGAGAGGAAGGAATACAGCTTCTGTGGGTAGCCAGCGTGGAGTGCAGGCCAGGTGGGGAAGTGCTGCCGGATGGACGGATGAAGCTTGGATAAGGCCTTCGGAATGCATGGGTCAAGGCGGTCCATGGTGTCTGAAGTGATAAAGGGGCGGAAAATGTGAGAGCCGTGGATGGTGAAGCATGAGGAGAGCAATGAAGCTGTCTGTGCCCAACTGCACAGGTAACTAAGAGTAGCAGCTGCAGCTGATGATCGGAGGCCAAACCCTCCAAGGCGGATGGGAAGGAATGTCTGTCGATGTGCTGTGGCAGTGTGGTCAAATGTAGGGGGCCAGTAGTCAAGGCCGATGAGGCGAACAAAATGGTCAAGCAAGCCGTTGTCCCAGTCAGTATAGAGCTCTTCTATCTCGGGGAAAGGCGCAACTGTGCGGAGGAGGAATGAGGGGCGGGCGGAGACGCAGAGAGAAAGGATGCGAGAGGCAGTCTGAGGGTCATGAAGGTCATGTAGGAGAGGCAGTGATGAGGAGAAAGAGAGTAGCTTGTCCCGTACTGTAGAGATGATGTGGGTATCTGAACCGATCGGAACTCCCGCAACCGTGATACCGTTAGGGGCAATGACGATGTCTGGTGGAGGTGTGAGGCCAGAAGGGAGGTCCAAAGGGGCCCAAAGGGAGCATTTCGATGGTTGCACCCTCAGGCCGAGGCTGCTGAGACGAGCTGTAAGTGCTGTATAGGCAGGAAACACCTCCTGTGCAGGGCCAACCATGTACGTGTCATCCGCGTAGGAAGTGATGAAGATTGTTGGAGATTGCTGCTGAATAAGGCGGATGGCCAGATGCTGGGTAAGGGCGAACAAGAATGGCCCACATGGATCGCCCTGTCGAACACCTGATGATGACTGAAGCGTTTCAATAAGTGGGCCGCTTCGGTAATGGAGTGGAGAGGGGGAGGCGTAGAAGAGGCGGAAGAAAGGGATGAGGCTGGAGAACGGGGAGTCGCGCAGAGCGTTGAACATAGCGAAACGGCTGAATGAGTTGAAAGCATTGGCCACATCCAGTTCCAGCACGACCCAATCTGGGTGGAGAGATAGGGCTGACTGGACTGCGTGGGCCATAACCTCGATCCCTGCAGAGACAGCGACCCCAAACTGCAAGGAGGGAAGGAAGAAATCCCTAATCTGCTGCTTGAAGTGAAGAGTGACGCAACGAGACAGCAAGCGCGGCAGTACCACGGAAGGAGACTTTTGCGCGAAATTGCAGACGTAAAATACACTTGTTTGTCGATATCGTCACGCAAACAATCCAAACGCCTTCTGACGTCAAAGTATAAACGCCTTCTGACGTTAAAGTATAAAAACATTTTGATTTTAAAATCAAATAATATGAACATAACAAAAACAACCAAACACAAAAAAGTTCTCAAGAAGCACATATTTTATACATTGTGAAACAACCAAATCTGTACTCTAAACGACCACAGCGATTCAGTTATATAATCATATATTATATGTCATGTGTTTCTATAAATGGAAGTGTAATTCATTCAAAAATAAAAAACATGTTACAACCTGTTGCTTCGCAACCCTAAGACGATTTAGTCGCCTCTTGTTTCCATTTTTTTTGCTAATGTTTCTCCAACAACCCCCCTCAAGGTACCCTAAGTTCACGCCCAATCAAGACACCCCAATTAAGACACCCCTTAAGGGTACATTCCGCTGTGGACACATGTCCCAATCGATGTGTCCCAATCGTTTCTACCGCACTGCATCGTATTACACCAAATTGCACCCTGCAATCGAAATTTTCGCGTCTCTGGTTTAGTTCGGTTCGGAGCGGTACACTCGATTGGGACACATCGATTGGGACATGTGTCCACAGCGGAATGTACCCTAAGACACCCCATCCCGTATCCCATGTCCCCCCCCCCCCCCCAGCACAATCACAACTGTGCATCCACCATGTACGGGACCTCAACCCAGAGAGCCCCGCCTTCCACGTCGACATCGTCCCTATCCTGGTCCACCAAATCGACGTTGATCCCCCCCATGGAAGACGCCGCTCACACACATATTTTTATGGTTGGAACAGCTGCGACCTTTGGGCACCATCCGCAAGCAAAGTAATGTCGGTGTGATTCGCTTCCATTCGATCAATGTATTTGCAGTACACTTCTACCAACATCTCTAAAAACAATCCACGCTTGAACAAGCATCTCTGAAAAAAAACATCTCAACCAGCATCTTTACACCAACAAAACTTGGAAATGTACTTTGTGAAGACGCCATATACACATTCGGTCATAACGTGCGACGCACATTCTTTGGTAACACCCCAGGCTGTCTGTACCTACACGAGCCCATTGAGTGCATTGTGTTGTGCTTATCCTACAGTTCCGCCGCTGTCTGGAGCCTGAACCACAATGTTTTTTGTGTTGCTCCTAAGGTCTATCACTCCTCAGATGCTTGTTTTTCTTCGGTTGGGAAGTTGGAACACCACATCTGGGAGGGAATGGCGCGACTTGGGGCAATCGGCCGTTGCTGAAGCATGCATCACGTGGTTAGAGATGGTTGGGGACAGTTGGGGCCGGTTGGAGATCGTGAGGGGGTGAAAGACATGACACAAGTAAGCAGACTGAGGGGGCTATAAAGGCAGATATGGAAGCACGGCATCAAAAAGGAAGGGGGCTGTTGGGGGGGGGGGGGGGAGGAGGGGGCATGGCTCAAAGGAAACGGTTTATTCTGAGACGCACGGCATAGAATTGGACATCGTGGGGAGACTAGCGAGGAGGGGCAGAGGAAAAGGGAAGCACAAGATGGAATTCCGAAGGCATGGAGCAAGGGAGTGAGGGAAGAAGATATGAAGGTCGGAAAGGAGGTATGGAGTTAGAGAGGAAGTAGGAATGGAAGGAGAAGATTAGGAAACTAGCAGGCTATTCATGCATTTGAACATTCTTGAAATGCCCTGACACAAAGAAACACGCACAAAGCAATCCTATAATATCACATTCATTACAGCGAGAAAGATACATCCAGTATGTCCGAAAAAACACGGGCAGATCTAGGCACATCAAGGCATCAGCACTTCAATATGCGAGCACGTGGATCAAGCTCATTGCGCAGGAGTTTTGTTAACGCCTTCTTCGAACTCTTATTACAAAGCGATGGCTAAAAAAATACAAGGATGGATGAAGGCACATGCAGCGTAAAGAACGGCACGGTATATCCGAGCATTAACATCAGGCCGTCGCTCTGTGGTGGGGCACTGCTTAACCGAGATCAACGACGTGACATTACCACCTCGTAATTTAGGTACAAGTTATTTTGTTAACGCCGCGTCGAACGAGTCGTACGCGTCGCACATGTCGCGCGTGTCGCACGAATCGCACGTGTCGTCCGTGTCGCAGCGAAACTAAACAAACGGATCCATCTCTCCATGATAGCGACTGACTGACCTCAAGCCGTGCTGACGTCAGGGCGATCGGAACGCAGACGGCAAAGATGCCCGCCAAGGCGAACGCGGTGTTGCGACGCCAATGCTTCGGGTCGCAGTACCACCCGCCGGTTAACGCCCAGACGTTAGGGTAACCGCCAGCAGCACCGCCTCCTCCTCCCATGCTGTGCAAATTCCGTAAAGGTTGGCGAAAAGGAAGCGAACGGACGGGAGGATGGGATCGGCGGCAGCTGGTTATGGTGGCGGAGAAATGAAATAGCGGGAGTTGCGGCGGGAATGACGGGAGGGCTGGGGTTGTGTTGGGGTGAGGGATGCTGCTGGGTGTGGTTCTTCTCCCCAGGCCTTGGGAAGGATACGCGATACAAGTTGGCAGTAGCAAAGGAAGTACAATCTCGATAGTACGAACATTTGGATAGTGCTTACCAGACGTTCTTTAGGGTAAACAAACACTCTTTCAACTTAGTCAGATTGCCTGATCCACCTGCTATCAAATTTGCCAGCTCAAATTTTAAAAAATACACGTTCACCAATACCTATGAACAGACAAGCTGGATTGGCAAGTGATGAACCGCCTCCCACCCAACCAGGAGGGCTTGCACCCTCACAAGGTGCGATGCGAAATACTTTTAATGTAAACTCAGTGAGAGGCCCATCAATCAATGAGAATCTTCAGCAAATGCAGGGCCCTAGCATTATTTGTTACTGTCCCCGAAATTGCCTTGTTCAACCACCTCTTTAAGCCCCCTCCCCTGTAATTTCCCCAGCATCATCCTCATCCCCCTCTCTAGTAAAACACTTCCCCTCCACTCCTACAGTCAACTCTGTCTCCTCTTCCCCTCTCACTGAATCTCCCGGAACGTTCTCTATACCCTCATCCAAACCCCACTCCTTCCCCTCCTCCTTCGCCCCCTCCCCACCTCCATCCCCTCCCCCCCCCACATCATCCCCTTCGCCACATCCACCAACCCTTCAAACCCCAGCCACCCCGCCTCTCCAGCCTCCTCCTTCCCCTCCCTACTAAGCCCTGCTCCCTCACCCCACCACCCCGTCCCCATCCCCCAACCCCCACCCCCCCCGCCAAACGAACCAAGCCCAGCAAACCCACTAGCAGTCCCACCTGCCCCAGTCCCACCTCCCCCTGCTGCACCCTCCATCAGCTTCTCCAGCCCAGTAAGGGGCACAGGGGGGAATACCTGGGCAGGCTCAGCTTTGCCTGCTTAACAGGCTTGGGGGTGGAGGTTGGCCGCCAAAACTCCCTCGAGGCAGAATAGACGGCCACCGCCGCCCGGATGGACTCTCCGGGGGACACTGGTGCTGCCACTGCTGCTGATGCTGCTGACAGCAGGGAGCTCTCACTCTTCACTCGCACGCTCCTCCTCTCGTTTCTCTTGTCTGTGGGCCCCCCATTGCTCTCCTCACTGCTCTCCTCACTGCTCTCCTCAATGCTCTCTCCATTCCACGACAGGCTTTCCCCGCCGTTTTCCTCGTCCAGTCTGCCCGCCGTGCCCTGCAGGAGGGCGGTTTCCTGGCGGTGTTCCAGCAGGGCGCGCTCTTGGAAGGAGAGCAGCGAGCGGGAGATGCGCAGCGAGCGAGGGAGCGACCGCTTGGTCCAGTGGGGCAGGCCGGGGAGAAACAGGCCGGACCCCACCCCCATGTGTCCTCTTCCCATGCCCTCGTGCTCATTCAGGGTTGATGACACAAGGGTTGATGAGGCGCCCATGCTCTCATGCCATCTCCTCAAGCGAGACTCAAGCGACTCCTGCCCCTCCTTCCCTTCCTCTTCTAAGTCTGCTGCTTCTTCTGTTGCTGCTACTTCTTCTGTTACTGCTGCATCTTCTGTAGCTGCTGCTTCTCTCAACGCTTGCGTTTTGAAAAGACGAGATGGCAGTGGGGACAGCAGACCCTCCGAACTAGGGCAGGTGGAGGTGCGGTGGAGCCTTGTAGACCCACCTGCCTGTTGGGCGGCTGCTGCTGATACTCCAGGTGCTGCTGATGCTGCTAGTAGGTGCACAAGGCAGGACGGCATAGCCTGAACATCAGGGCAGGAGGAGGTGCGGTGGAGCCTTCTAGATACACCTGCACCTTCAGCAGGAGCAGCCGCAAGAGTCAAACCCACACTGCCCAGGTGGGAGGAGAGGATGATGGGTACAGGCGTGATGTCACACACACTCAAGATGCGCTCACACACCCGACTCGCACTCCCCACACTCCCCACCGCACTGCCCTCACACCCCACACTGCCTACCAGGCTTCCACTGCTCAAGCTGTTGCCGCGCTGCAAAGCCCGTTTAAAGGCACCACCTCTGCTGCTACAGTCGTCTCTACTACTACAGCCGTCTCTGGTGCTACAGCCGTCTGTAGTGCTCCAGTCATCCCTGCTGTGCGTATCTTCCTCGAAAACATTCAATGACGGATCATACCCGCTCATTGAAGGATCATCACTGTAAACAGACCCGGCAAGGGCTTCGTTATAAGCACACCCATCACCAACTTCCTCCTCCTCCTCCTCGTTCTCCTTACCCTTATACTTCTCCCCATCCCCGTTCTCCCTCTCTTCCTCACTCTTCTGCTGCTCCTCCTCTTCCTCAGCCTTATGCTTCCTCCCAGCCATGTCATTCCACTCATTTTCCCTCTCTTCCTCCTCGAGTCCCACACCCCTCTCACCCACATCCCTCCACTCCTCCTCACCCTTCTGCTGCTGCTCCTCTGCGTCTCCCCTCTCTCCTCCTCCCTCTCTTCCTCCTCCCTCTCTTCCTCCTCCCTCTCTTCCTCCTCCCTCTCTTCCTCCTCTCCTCCTCCTCCTCTCTCCTCTCTCCTCCTCCCTCTCTTCCTCCTCCCCCTCTTCCTCCTCCCTCAATTCCACCTCCCTCGCTTCCTCCTCCCTCTCTTCCTCCTCCGTCTCTTCCTCATCCCTCTCTCCGTCCTCCCTCCAATCCTCCTCACGCTTCTGCTGCTTCTGCTGCTGCTCCTTAGTAGAAGCAGCGGTTGTAGCAGCAGTTGCAGCAGCATCAGCACAAGCAGCAGAAAGAGTGGCAGCAGGGGGGATGAAGGCGAGGGCGGATGTCCCAGCAGAGCCACTGGCTGTTGTAGCAGTGGCTGTGGCAGCAGCATCTGTAGCAGGGGGGAGGAGGGCAATGGCGGCAGCAAGAATACATGCAAGAACAATCCCAGCTTTTACCGGCATCGGCTGACACGCCACCAGCTCTGTTGCTGCTGTTGTTGCTGTTGTTGCTGTTGTTGCTGTCGTTGCTGCTCTTGTTGCTGCTGCTGATGTTGTTGCTTCCTTTTGAAACGTCTCAGGAGCAATCCCTGCCTTCACCGGCAATGGCTGGCCCGCCACCAGCTCTGCTGCTGGTGATGGTGCTGTTGCTTCGTTTTGGGATGTCTCAGGAGCAATCCCTGCCTTTGCCAGTAACGGCTGACCCGCCACCAGCTCTGCTGCCTCATAAATCCACTCACGCAGGGAAGGGGTATCCGGGAAAGGTGTGATCTGGGACTGGCCTCTATGAGGTGACATTTGAGTCGACTCATGCAGGACAGGGGTATCCGGGAAAGGTGTGATCTGGGTCTGGCCTCTATGAGGTGACATTTGAGTTGACTGAGGCATTGCCTCATGCAGGGCAGGGAGGTCTGGTGAAGGCACAATCAGGCTCTGGCCTCTATGAGGTGGCTTTTGATGCGACTCAACGGCTGGTAAAGGCACTATCTGGCTCTGCCATTTCCCTCGGCTCTTCCCAAACAGCTTCAGCACTGCCTTGCGCATCCTGCTGTTGCCGCCGATCTTCTCACCACCAGCACCGGCTCCAGTACCAGCACCAGCATCAGCACCAGCAGCAGCGTCGACAGCAGCAGCAGCCTCGATAGCACCAGCAACAGCACCATCAGCACCAGCAGCTTCAGCTGCCTCCTTGCTCCTGAGCACTGCCTTGCGCATCCCGCTGCTGCCGCTGCTCTTCTCACCACCACCGCCACCAGCACCAGCAGCTTCAGTTGCCTCCTTGCTCCTGAGCATTCTCTTGCGCATCCTGCTGTTGCGGCTGCACCTCTCAGCAACACCAGCACCATCAGCCCCACCAGCAGCGTCGACAGCAGCAGCAGCGTCGATAGCACCATCACCATATAGCAGCACCACCAGCACCACCAGCACCACCACCACTACTGCTGGCTGTGTGTTTCGGTAACGCGTTGCTGCCATGACCATTGCGGCTGTCAGCGTTGCTGCAATGAGCTTCATATACTTTGCTGAGCCGCTGTGCTGTCTGACTTGCTTCAGCTGCTTTGGTTGCTTCAATCGGTCTGATAGGAGCAGTCACACCACCGCCACCACCAGCAGCAGCAGCAGCAGCAGCGGCACCAGCAGCGGCACCAGCAGCAGCAGCAGCAGCAGCAGCGGCACCAGAAGCACCGCCACCAATGCCACCACACCCTTCCCTGTCACCCCTATCACTCCTACCACTCTTATCACTGCTCATATCCACAGGGGTTTCATCACTCACCTCCCGCAGCTGCCTCCTCGCTCCTGCCCTCCTCCCGCTTCTCTTAACACCACCACCATCACAGCCTTTCCTGCCACTCCGTTCAATCCTACCACCCCTATTGCTTCTACCACTTCTATCATCCGTGTTACTCATACCACTCCCATCAACCCTGTCCCTGCTGATATCCACAACCCTCTCACCACCCACCTCAAACAGCTGCCTCCTCGCTCCTCTTCCCCTCCCACTCCCCTCGCCACCACCACACCCTTCTCTACCACTCCTGTCAGTCTTATCACTCCCGTCACCCCTATGACCACCACTATCACCACTCACATCCACTGCCCTCTCAGCATCCGCCACCCACAGCTGCCTCAACGCTCCTCTTCCCCTCCCACTTTCCTCACCACCACCGCTACCACACCCTTCCCTGCCACTCCTATCACTTTCATCACTGCTATCACCGCTCCCATCCACTGCCCTCTCATCACCCACCACCCACAGCTGCCTCCTCGCACCTCCCCTCCTCCTCCCACTTCCCTCACCAGCACACCCTTCCCTGTCACTCCTGCCATTCTTATTGCCCAAATTACCGTCCACATTCAATGGAAACTCACCACCCACCTCAAACAGCTGCCTCCTCGCTCCTCTCCCCCTTGCACATCCCTCACCAAAATCCGTCTGAGAACCTTGAGCCAGCGCACGGGGGGCCATGCGGTCTCCATGCGGCACGGCATTGAGCTGCCATGGGGTGGCATCAGCACCGAGCAGCCGCCACGCAGTCATCACCTGCTTCTCACTGCACTCTCTGAGGCTTCTGGCCATGTTGGGCAGCTCCGGCGTCTCAGGAGAACCTCCAGCCAACACCCGGCGCCCTGCAGCGGTGGCATCAGCACCGAGCAGCCGCCACGCAGTCATCACCTGCGGCTCACTGCGTGCACTGGGGGTGTTTCCCATGTTGGGCGCTTCCACCATCTGAGAACCTTCAGCCAGTGCTCGGCACTTTTTGAGGCGCCTCAAAAATTTTTGAGGCGCCTCAAAAATCGACACAGTCATCACCTGCGGCTCACTGCGTGCACTGGGGGTGTTTCCCATGTTGGGCGCTTCCACCATCTGAGAACCTTCAGCCAGTGCTCGGCACCCTGGAGGAGTAGTGACAGCGGCATTGGTCCGCCTCTGCCCCCCGGGGGTCATCACCTGCTGCTCGCTGCATGATTTGACGGTGTCGGCTGTGTCGGCCGTTTCCAAAGCTTTGGGCACTCTCCGCATGTCAGGCGTAGCGGACATTCTGGGTGTTCTCGGCGTTCCCAGCGATTTCGGGGGCCCGCTGTATTCGTTGGAGGATCCGGGAAGACCTGGAAGATCAAATCTGGTGGTCTTTGGTGTCTTGGGCAACCCAAACTGCCCTTCCTGCGTGTCAAGCAGAATACCTGTGCCAACTTCCCCTGACTTGCCTGACCTTTCCAGCTTCCCAACCCTTCCAGCTGGGGTAACAGCCACCCGATCCATGTCAAAGTTCACAGCCCATCCAGGTGGTTTTTGGGACTCGCGCTCAGTCTGCGCAGATATCGACCGCAGATAGTCGTACCTTCCTCCTCTACCAACGGGGCAGGCGCTTATATTGCCAACTGCCCTGGGCGTCCCACAGCTTTCCAGCTCCTCAGCACTCCCAGGCGGTTTTTGGGACTCGCGCTCAGTCTGAGCAGAGACTGACCGTCGATAGTCGTACATCCCCCCTCTCCCAACGGGAGAGGCCCTTATATTGACGGCCGGAGGTTGTATAGAATTGAAAGGAGAGATTGAAGAGGAGGAGGAGAAGGGAGAGAGAAACGAGGAGGAGAAACGAGAGGGCGTAGAAGAGGGCAGGGACGAAGGCAAGGGAGAGGGTGACGGAGAAGGTGATGGGAAGGGCATGGGACAGGCCATACCAGGGGGAGGTTTCAAGGGAGGATGGGCGGAGTCAGGAGAAAGGGAGGGGATTGTTGGCAGTGGGACTGAGGGTGGTGCGTCCAAGAGAGGAGGTGGGATTAGGATGCGAAGGGAAGGCGATCTTCGCCTCAGTTGGGTGCTGTTGGTGCTGTGGCTGTTGTTACCGTTGCTGTTGGTGCTGTGGCTGTTGTTACCGTTGCTGTTGGTGCTGTGGCTGTTGTTACCGTTGCTGTTGGTGCTGTGGCTGTTGTTACCGTTGCTGTTGGTGCTGTGATGGCTGGTGGTGAAAGGTTTGTTGGGATGAATGTCAGTGTTGATTGCACTGCAGCTGAAGCTGCTGCTGCTGCTGCTGCTGCTGCTGCTGAAGCTGCTACCACTGCTGCTGCTGCTGCTGCTGCTGTTGTTGCTGTTGCTGCTGCTGCTGTCGTATAATAAAGACTGTGACACCGGCCGATTGCGGTAGGAGGAGGACGAGGGTGAAAACGAACGCAGAAGGCGGCGAGGAGTGAGAGGAGGGATTGTTGGACGCGGCAAGGAGGGGGGAGTGAGGGATTGGTGACGCAAGAGGGAAGAGGAGGAGCGAGTGACAGGGGAGGGGGAGTCTAGCAGCGATCCCGTTGGGATCTCTAGAGCACAGGACGAGGTAGATCGCCAGTTTCTTGTTAGGTTATGCTCCTCCTGTTGCTGCTGCTGCTGCTGCTGCCGCTGCTTCTGCTGTTTCCCCTGCTGCTGTTTGTCCTGCTGTTTCTGCTGCAGATGCTGCTGCCACCGCTCTTTCAAACGCGTCAACCCCCCTTGCAACTGCTTCTTCTGCTGTTGCTCTTGCTTCATCTGCTTCTCTGCATTAGCCCAATTCCCCCATCCTTCCTCACATCCTATCGTTTTCGCCCCTCCCACACCACCACTCTCTCTTGCATACGCAAGATCCTCTTCCCCTGTGTCCTCGATATTAGTTAACAACTCGTTAACTTCATCCGCTTCCTCCTCAATCTTGATAAAAATCTCCTTCTTCTGCATACCAAATCTGCCTGGCTCCGAGCCTGACCTTCGGAGCACGCGTTGCGGCTTCCGAGTCTGCTGGTTCAGAGGCTTGGCAACAGCACCACCACCAGCACCAGCACCAGCAGCAACAACGTTGGTTATGGAGGCAGGTTGGGCGAAGGGCACACGAGCAAATTCAGAGATGGCGTTGGTGAGAGAAGCGGAGGCCGTTTGCTCTGCGAGCTGCCTCAGATCCTTCAGTGGAAGACCACCCCTCCCACTGTTGCTGCCCGTGCTGGTGCCCGTAGTGTTGCTGCTACTGCCCACTGTGCTGGTAGTCCTGCTGCTGCTAATCTCACTGGTGAGGCAGCAGGAGCAGCAGCAGCGGCGGCGGCGGCGATGACACTGTTTCCAGGCAGCGTGTGCGGCGCTGATGGCGGCGATGGTGCGATGCAAGGGCGCTGGCTTCTCACGACCCGCGATGGTGCTGGGCGGATCGACTGGGGGAGGGGGGGTTGGAAGAGGAAGAGAAAGGGAATAGAAGGGGTAAGGGGTGCGGGACAGGGGGGGGCAGGAGGACAGGGGGAAAGTCAGTCATGAGGTAAGGGGTGGGGTCAGGGGGAAGGACAAAGGCGATGGTGCTGGGCAAATCGACTGGGAAAAGGGGGGAGGGTAAGGTGGGAGACGGGCGGGGATAGCAAGCGTGAGACCACTAAGGGAGCAGGCTTTTCACGACCCACGACATGTGCACTGAAGGGGAGAGGGAGGTGAGTTCAGGTGACATGTGCACTTCATACGTCTTTTAGTGAATGGGGAAACACTTTTTCCTGCCAATCCACTTACACACGGTGTTGCACTTGTAGTATTTCAGCCACTCCACGATTTCGCGCAGCTTCGCCTCAAGCCAAACCGGGTAACCGCTTCGCGCATCCAGCAGCGCCGCAGCCATCGGATCCGACGAATCGATGGCTACGATTTTCCAGGTGGTCTTGAGATCGGGGCTGACGACGAGGAACGCGAGCAGCGGCTTCACCAGATACACCTGCCCCACTCGAGCCTCCCCGCGCCCGATTTCGATGACCTCTAAAGGAGCGTGCTGGCCGCACGCGCCGTCGCACGCCTTGTCGCACACGGTCGCGCACGTCGTCACGTCGCAGGCTGCACTGCCGCATGCGTTGTCGCGCGACCTACAAGAAGAATAGCCAAAACCAGACTGGGAATCCCCTCCGCAATGTTCCCCTTGGCGGCAGGAGCACGTCTGCGGGATGATCCCGAGGTTCCAATCGAGATTGTGACTGTAATGAGCGGGTAACCCGTCAACCTGGCGAACGCGCAAAGGGTGCCACGCCTCGTTATAAGCCGCCTCGATTTGCACCCACGAGTTACGCGGCGTGCAGCAAACCATAGAAATGCTGTCGCCCGCCCTAATCAAATCTGGACCCCCCACACCCGCCGCTTCCGTTGCACAACTCCTTTCACCAATCGAACCCTGCAACGCTCGAGCGAAGCTAACACCCCCGCCGCCGCCGTTCAATGAAGCGGGGGGTGAGTCAGCGGGGCAAATCGGTACATCATTCCACGCGGAAATCGGGTGGATAATCATGGTGTCGTCGTGATCTCGCCGAGACTTAACTATTGAAGTCGGCGAAGAGAACGACGAGAAGGATGAGAAGGATGAGAAGGACGACACGGAGGAGGACGATGCGCTCTCGCTGGATCCCGAACCGATCGTGCCAGTGTGTGGTTCTCGTCGTACGCTGGTGGTGCTGGGACCTTGAGGGTCAGATGAGGAGAGGAGAAACCCCCGGTACAGCACGGATCCGGGAAGGCCGAACTCGATATAGTCACAAGCCTCCATTGCGGAGGCGTATTTTTTCTTCTCTCAGCTTTTCGTGATAGTTACTCGCTCTCGTGCTCAGCGCCGAGTCGCTTCTTTCGTGATGCAGAAACCTGACGGAATCTCGCATGGATCTTAGAGGGCTGTCGCGGCTTCGCTACTAGCAGCAGTGGCGGTGGTAGCAATACCAATGCTGCTACTGAAACTCGAAATGCAGTCGAGAATTGTTTCGCATGTGTAAAACCGCAGGTTCGGCTTGAGTTAAGATCCTTTCTTGTACGTGATACCGCAGTAGGGTGACAAGCCTAGGCTGAGAAATGGAGTACCTGACTCGATCAGCAATCGAAGTGTCGCCGGCGTGTGATTAGGACATCAGCATTGAACGAAACGCGAGCGATCAGCAGCAGCACCGGGAAACGTGACGCCTATTCCTTGTTTTTCTTTCCTTCCTCCCGTTGAATTTCGAAACGTGACCGTTGGGAATGAAAGGCGAGGCCGGAGTCTATGAGAAAGCGACGCGGACGGATCAGCCTGTGCTCGAAGCCTCTCATTCCGGAATGGGTGATCACGACAAAAGATTCGATCGGCGAATCTAGTCGACTTGCCCCGCCCGTCCGGCGAGTCGGCATCTGCATCGTTCCCCGACACCTCCGCATCTTGCGGACGAGACGTAACTGTACTGATACTGAGTGTGGGTGGCACGTCCTTTCGCTGCATTGCCGCTTTCGCCCAATCACCGTCAAGAGTCTTGAAATCATAGAACACGGCTCTAGTACGTCGATCCGTACAGCCGCTGCTACGGTGGCCACACTCCGTTACGGTAATAGTCGATGTGTGAAGTTCTTGCGACGCTTGAGGGAGTGCGAAACAGTACGATGTCGCCATGTGCGAAAAAGACAGCAGAACGACTGAGGATTGTCCCCCACGCTGTGTCGCTCGACATCGGCGGCTCGAAATGTGCACAGTGTTCTGTACTCGCCATCCACGGTCGGGTGTTCTGACAACTCGCGGTGACCGTTAGGACCTTCGAAGCTTGTTTCTGAGCGGAAAACGAGCTCCCTCCCACAGTCCCTCCCACGTACCAATCGTAAAACTCGTATAGAAAAGCGCAGAACGATGAATGGCAAGATAAGGACGTGACGCGAATAAGGACGTGTGGGAGAGAAAGCTCCAGAATAATGCTGTACTATCAGTTTCCTCGGAATCCAGCAATAACTTGGTTGCAATCGGTACAGAAACTTGTTAATATGTTCGAGTCGGTTGAATTGAGAATCTGACAGTGGTGGCCTGCTCCTGCCCACCACCTGAAACCACATGGGCTGATCCAACGGCTATTTGCACTCCGGGAATGCCATGAACCACACAAACGGTTTCAGATCAGAAGATGCCTGATGCTGATCAAACCATCCAGCCCACCCTTCAGTGACGTATTTGTGGGGGAGCACTTGACAAACAGATTTCCGAGGTTCGTGGATCCGGCACAGTGGTGCCTAATCATAGCCAGGCCCCATAAAGTCGGTGGGCTATTCTTTAAAGGCAGGTGTAATTTAACAGGTAAAATTGGGTGACGGGTAATCTTCTAAACAACTCCGCGATACGAAGGTTCTACTGTCGGAAACTGAGCTATAACGAGGTATTTTAATGATTGCGTTTGTCGAACATCCCTAGATTCTTGAGACCCTTCAAAATGTTTCTGTTACATGACGTTTTTCCCCTCCCAGGGCTTCCCACTCTTCAGTGACGTATTTGTGGAGGAGCAGATTTTACAGGTTCGTGGATCAGGCACGGTGGTGCTGGCAGCGGAATCATAGCCAGGCCCCATATTGACGAGGGGCTATTATTTAAAAGGAGGTGTAATTTTACGGGTAATCTTTGTGACAGGTAATTCTCTAAACAACTCCATTATACGAAGGTTCTACTGTCGAAAAATGAGCTATAACGAGGTATTTTAATGACGGCGTTTGTCGAACATACCTAGATTCTTCGACACCCTTCAACTTGTTTCTATTACACATGAAGTTTTTCCCACTCGGGAATCACAGCCATGCCCCATATTGACGGTAGGCTATTCTTTAGAAAGAAGTGTATTTTATCGGGTACAATTACCTGACGGGTAACCATCTAAACGACTCCCCTATAAGAAGGTTCTACTGAGCTATAAGAAGGTACTTTTATGACGATGTCTGTCGAAAATTTTAAAGATTCTTCCATCCCTTTAAATTGTTTCTACTCTAACATTTACCTCTCCCACGGACTGCCCACACTTTAGTGGCGTATTTGTGGAGGAGCACCTACGAACCAATTCCACCAGTTCGTGGATCCGCACGTAATTATAACAAAGTACCCCAAAATGACGTGAACAATGCAATATCATGAGATGTAAATTTAAAGGTCCAAGTACGAAACGGGTTTTCTGCGAAACGACTCCGCGATACCAATGTTCTACTGTCAAAAAAAAGCCATATCGAGGTATTATATTGACGGTGTTTGTCGAACATCTAAACATCTTCCACACCCTTCAAATGGTTACTATTATGTTTTTATCCCTTTCAGGAATTCCCACTCCCAGGGATATCCACCCTTCCCACTCTGTACTTTACAACCGGAATTCATTTCAGCCAATTGCAGAATCAAGGTTCGACCGGTCTGGGAAAAAAATCCCCATGTTGTCCGTTAGAAATACGGGCCAGGGATAAACAAACCTCAGGGAACGGGCATATTTCCGTGAATTGACAGGCCCCTCCACCCACCTCCACCTCAATGACTCGCTGTCGCAGGCCACTTGTGTGTACGGCGAAGCGTGTCGTAGACATGGCGGTGGCGATTCATTGCGAAACATTTCATTGCTGTGAGGCGTGAGGGGGTGGGTCAATGATGCATACATTTGTCGCTGAACGACGAGGATCTGTCTGTCGCTATCGCCACACCACCAAACGCGGTTGGCTTCTTGGTGGATGTGTGGAAGTGGGTCTGTCACCTGTGGTAACTTCCCCGCTTGCATTTACAGGTCCTCCACAGCTTGCAGCTATTTTGTGCAGTTAAGGGGAAATACGTTGGGCTTGCTATATTGAAATTTCCGTATGCGTATTTTCGCCTGTATTCCTAGGTAAGTGGCACTTGAGCGGAAATTTGGAGGCTAATGAGATTTCAGTCAACATGGGACTCTGCTAACAATTGTTCTCAAATCAATCAATATTCATGCCTTCTATTTCTTGGCCAAACTAGAATCAAGATGTTCTCTTTTGTTTTGTCTCGCCCAATTACCCATATCGCGTACAAATTCCTATAACCCGACTTCCTCATTCTCCTCACTCCAGAGGAATCGCCAACACGGAACGAGCGACACACTTTCAGTCGTGCCCGCTCCTGGGCTAGTGGCGGAGGCGGGATAGGCTGGAGCATCTGTTATGTTCGGGGCATTTGCGATAGGGCTTTCACTGAAGGGAGTGGAGGAAGCGTGCGTGCTCTCAGCCGTGTCCGCTCCTCGGCTAGTGGCGGAGGCGGGACAGGGTCGAGCATCTGTAATGTGCCAGGGGCATTTGCGATAGCGCTGTCACTGCCCTTCCGAAGTGGGTGGAGGAAGCGAAAGTAGGCTTGGCGAGCATTTGCGATGGGGCAGGGCGCGTCGCGCCGCGATGGGCGGCAGCTCGAGGCGGCGCGCGGCAGCAGCCATGGCGGCATCCTCACGGGCTGCGACGTGCTGCGCGCCGAGTCGTTCGCGCGGCTGCGAGGGAGCAAGGTGCGTCGTGGGTGAAGGGGGCGGAGAAGAAGTGTGGGTTCGTGCAATGTAGTTTTCTGTAGGCTCACGCACTTCGACGTGCTGCGCGCCGAGTCGTTCGCTCGGCTGTGAGGATGCAAAGGTGCGTCGTGGGGCGAGGGGGGGACAGAAAAGAAGTGTGGGTTCGTGCAATGTAGTTTTCTGTAGGCTCACGCACTTCGACGTGCTGCGCGCCGAGTCGTTCGCTCGGCTGCGAGGATGCAAAGGTGCGTCGTGGGGCGAGGGGGGGACAGAAAAGAAGTGTGGGTTCGTGCAATGTAGTTTTCTGTCGGCTCACGCACTTCGACGTGCTGCGCGCCGAGTCGCGCGGCGCGGCTGCGAGGGAGCAAGGTGGGTTGCGGAAGGGGAAGAGTGGGTTTGTGCATTGTACGCGCTATAATGGCAGGTCGGGCTGATTGCCAGTGCCACGTCGGTGCCTTGAGATCCCTCTGCCTCCTTCCCCCAAACTTTCCTTCCCCACCCCTCCCTCCCCTGCTCCTCCCTCCTCTTCCCCTCACCATCTCGTTCGGTCTCGTAGGTCGGACTGATTGCCAGTGGCGCGTTGGTGATTTGAGATCTCTCTCCTTCTTTCCTGCATCCGCTGCCTTAAACCATCGATTCCTTTCTCTATTTCCCGCACTCTCTTCCCCTTTTTCCTCCTCATTCGCCCAAGCAGGTCGGACTGATTGCCAATGCGACATCAGTGCTTCGAGACCTCACCCACCTGGTGAGCCTCACAGGGCTGAAACAAACTCTGTAATGGCGCTGGAACGATTTTGAAGCAATGGTGAGTTGTGGCGAAGCTGGCTGAAATGATGCTGTCACAGTGCCGTTTCTCTGATTTCTCTCTGCCTTGCGCATGGAGAGAATTGATGCTGTCTGGGTGCCATTCAAACCAGACTCCATTCCGCTGTTCCAGTTCCCCCCCCCCACCCTCTTCCACCCCCCATCCCACACAGGCAGATGCAATGCATGGTTTCACGGCTGTGCCCTCCCCGCCTCCTTTCAACCTCCGAGGCACTTTTTGCACTACTTGAACCCAAGCATATCCTTCTTTTCTTTCTCTTCTCTCCTCTTCGCACCCATATCCCACACACACACAGGCAGATGCAATGCATGGTTTCACGGCTGTGCCCTCCCCTCCCCCCTTCCCCCTCCGAGGCTCATCTGAAACCTTTGTCTCATTACCTATACTCTCCCTCCTCCCTCCACCCCCCGCACACAGGCTTAGGCCACACAGGCATAGGCCATGCATGGTCTCACTCTCACAGCCGTGCACTCCCTGCTTCCCTTTCACATTCCGTGCGAATAATGAGTCATTCAACCAGAAACTATCCCTCTTTCGGTTTCTCCCTCGTCTCCCCATGCGCATACAGGCAGACGCAATGCATGGATTCACAGCTGCGCACTCCCAGCCTCCCTTCCACCTCCCAGGCTCATCTGAAACCCCCGTCTCATCACCTATACTCTTCTGCCTCTCCCCATCCCCGCACACAGGCAGACGCAATGCATGGATTCACAGCTGCGCACCCCCAGCCTCCCTTCCACCTCCCAGGCTCATCTGAAACCCCCGTCTCATCACCTATACTCTTCTGCCTCTCCCCATCCCCGCACACAGGCAGACGCAATGCATGGATTCACAGCTGCGCACCCCCAGCCTCCCTTCCACCTCCCAGGCTCATCTGAAACCCCCGTCTCATCACCTATACTCTTCTGCCTCTCCCCATCCCCGCACACAGGCAGACGCAATGCATGGATTCACAGCTGCGCACCCCCAGCCTCCCTTCCACCTCCCAGGCTCATCTGAAACCCCCGTCTCATCACCTATACTCTTCTGCCTCTCCCCATCCCCGCACACAGGCAGACGCAATGCATGGATTCACAGCTGCGCACCCCCAGCCTCCCTTCCACCTCCCAGGCTCATCTGAAACCCCCGTCTCATCACCTATACTCTTCTGCCTCTCCCCATCCCCGCACACAGGCAGACGCAATGCATGGATTCACAGCTGCGCACCCCCAGCCTCCCTTCCACCTCCCAGGCTCATCTGAAACCCCCGTCTCATCACCTATACTCTTCTGCCTCTCCCCATCCCCGCACACAGGCAGACGCAATGCATGGATTCACAGCTGCGCACCCCCAGCCTCCCTTCCACCTCCCAGGCTCATCTGAAACCCCCGTCTCATCACCTATACTCTTCTGCCTCTCCCCATCCCCGCACACAGGCAGACGCAATGCATGGATTCACAGCTGCGCACCCCCAGCCTCCCTTCCACCTCCCAGGCTCATCTGAAACCCCCGTCTCATCACCTATACTCTTCTGCCTCTCCCCATCCCCGCACACAGGCAGACGCAATGCATGGATTCACAGCTGCGCACCCCCAGCCCCCCTTCCACCTGGTGGCCGTGTTTGGGCCCGAGCACGGCTTCAGGGGCACGGCACAGGTGAGAGAGACGCTTGCAAGGTGTGATATACCAGGGGTGGCACGGGAAGTTTGTGGGTACAGGCACGGGATAGGAGGGATGACCGAGGTACCTCCCAGCCTTCCTTCCACGTGGTGGCCATGTTTGGGCCCGAGCACGGGTTCAGATGCACAGCGCAGGTGAGAGAGACAGCTGCAAGCCACGTGGTGCGTGTGTGCGTCTGCCTGTGCGCGCTCCCCTCCCAGCCCTCCTTCCACCTGGTGGCCATGTTTGGGCCCAAGCACGGGTTCAGAGGCACGGCGCAGGTGAGGCAGTCACTGCTACCCTGGTGGTGGAGAGTATCTGTGCACTAGTTTTGAGGCGCCTCAAAACTAGACTTCCCTTTCACCTGGTGGCCATGTTTGGGCCCGAGCATGGGTTCAGAGGCACGGCGCAGGTGAGAGAGATACTTGAAAGGTGCGAGGTACAACACTCTTCATCTCCCTTCCACCTGGTGGCCATGTTTGGGCCCGAGCACGGGTTCAGGGGCACGGCGCAGGTGAGTCACTTGCTGCAACCCACATGGTGTGTGTGGGCACTGGTTGTCACAGCTCACTGGCCTCCCTTCCACCTAGCGGTCATGTTTGGGCCCGAGCACGGGTTCAGAGGCACGGCGCAGGTGAGGCACTCAGACACGTGACAAGGACTTGTGAACTTTTCTTCTTGCTGTACCTTCACAACCCCCAGCCTCCCTTCCACCTGGTCGCCGTGCTTGGGCCCGAGCACGGGTTCAGAGGCACGGCGCAGGTGAGAGAGACGCTTGCAAGGTGTGAGTCATGTGCAAGGGATAGCACGCCCGGGTACTGTGTGGGCATGGCCATGGGTGGCATGGCAGAGGAAATGCTCAGTCACCCCTCCTTCCCTCCACCTGGTGGCCCTCTTTGGCCCCGAGCACGGGTTCAGAGGCACGGCGCAGGTGAGACACTTTCTTTTAAGCCAGGTGGAGAGTACCGTGCACTCCCCTTGTTGCTGTACCCACACCCCTAACCTCATACCTTCCACGTGGTGGCCCTGTTTGGCCCCGAGCACGGGTTCAGAGGCACGGCCCAGGTGAGAGAGTTGCTGCCACCCTGGCGGGCAGGGTTGCCATGTTGAATGGTACTGGCTACTTGTTGCCTTATGAGGAGAGGAAAGCAGCACCCCCCTCCTTCCCTTCCACCTGGTGGCCGTGTTTGGCCCCGAGCACGGGTTCAGAGGCACGGCGCAGGTGAGACGATTGGATGGTGTCATGTACCAGAGATAGCCAGGCATGGGTTTGGACTGATGGACAAGGTACGGGTCACAGCCCCACTCATCCGTCCCTTCCACCTGGTGGCCATGTTTGGGCCCGAGCACGGGTTCAGAGGCACGGCGCAGGTGAGGCAGTTGCTTGCTCCCAGGTGGTGTGTGGGCTCTGAATGTTCTCACTAACTGGGTGGTTATTGCCGTAAGAGGGTTTCAAAGCACCTGTGCCCATCCCAGCCTCCATTCCACCTGGTGGCCCTGTTTGGGCCCGAGCACAGGTTCAGAGGCACGGCGCAGGTGAGACACTTGCTTTCTTGCTACCCAGGTGGTTTGTTGGCACGGGCTGTCATATTCAACTGGGTAGAGGGGTGGAAAGCACCTGTGCACCCCCAACCCAACCTCCCTTCCACCTGGTGGCCATGTTTGGGCCTGAGGATGGGTTCAGAGGCACCGCGCAGGTGAGAGAGACAGCTGCAAGCCACGTGGTGCGTGTGTGTGCCTGTCTCTATATCTGACTGCGTGTATGCGTGTGTGCACGACGGGTTGGTTGAGAGGGGTGGCAGAGAAATTGTCTGCAGCCCCTAAGACCGGTCTTCCCATATCCAATCTCATCCTTGTCTTTTTGGATAGCCTGTCATTCTTCCCTTCCTTCCCGCTGCGATCCTCCCCACCCCACCACCCTCCCGTGCAGGCAGGCAAGTCAGAATCCGCCTCTACAGACCTCAAGACCGGTCTGCCCATCCCTCTCTCCTCCTTATCCTCCCCCTCCCCCTCCCCTCTGCGGCCCTTCCATCCCCACCCGCCCATGCAGGCAGGCAAGTCAGAATCCGCGTCTAGACCCCAAGTCCGGTCCTCCCATATCCAATCTCATCCTTGTCTTTTTGAATTCAGCCTGTCATTCTTCCCTTCCTTCCCGCTGCGATCCTCCCCATCCCACCCAACGTGCAGGCAGGCAAGTCAGAGTCCACTTCTAAAGACCCCAAGACGGGTCTCCCCATATTCGATCTCTATGGGAAGGTGAGTGCAGAGGGGATGCAAAAGGCACGTGGTTGGCATGAGAGACGGGTCAGGGCAGTGAGACAGAGTCCGCCTTTAGGGATCCCAAGACTGCTCTCCCCTCTGCAGTACAGAGGGTAGGGGTAGTTGGGGCGCAGGGGAGGCGCAGCAGAGGAGGCAGGTGGGGTAAGCAGGGTGGGGGAGCAGGGGGGGGGGGGCAGGGGGGGAGAGCAGGGGGGGAGAAGGGGGGAAGCAGGGGAGGAGCAGGGGGGGAGCAGGGGAGGAGCAGGGGGGGAGCAGGTGGGCGGAGCAGGTGGGGGGAGCAGGTGGGGGGAGCAGGTGGGGGGAGCAGGTGGGGGGAGCAGGTGGGGGGAGCAGGTGGGCGGAGCAGGTGGGGGGAGCAGGGAACATGACGAGTTTGGAGTGGGGTTGGTTATTGACAGCCTTGCCTCTTGCTGTTCCCTTGCTGCTCCCTTGCTGCCCCATTCTCGTCTCCAATCTCCCTTTCTGACGCGCCTAAACAACGCTCTTCCAATCTTCCTTTCTCTTGTCTTTCCCTTTTTGCTTTGCGTGCTTCGTGCACTTTGCGTGCTAAAAGATACCCAGTTAGCCATAGCCATGCGATTCAAAGCCTCTGGCGCTCGTACTATGTCAAAGTTTTCTGCCCGGTTCTGATCCAACCTTCCACCTATCCCCTTGCCTGTGCTGCTCGCTTGTTTTGCATGCCAGGATCCCCCAGCCATAGCCAAGTGTTTTGAAGCCTCTGGCGCTGATACCATCGTGTTTGACATTCAGGATGTGGGGGTGAGTGCGATGTGGTGCAGTACGGTGTGATGCAGTGTGGTGCGGTTGGGGTTGTGAGCAGCACACAGGAAACATTTAATACCATCGTGTTTGACATCCAAGATGTTGGGGTGAGTGCTATCCGGTGCAGCGCGGTGCGATGCAGTGCAGTGCGATGCAGTGCGGTGCGGTGGGGATTGTGAGCACACGGGGAACAATTGATACCACTGGACTGGGTTATGTTTGACATCCAGGGCGTTGAGGTGAGTTCGCTGCGGTCTTTCTCTTGCCGGCGCGTTTCTACACCTTCATCTGGACGCTCTACGACTGCCTCGTTGCGGCTGCCCCCTCCTCAACCCTTCCCTTCACCACCCGCTGTGCCCCGCCCTTACCTCCATTCGCTGCCCGCCCCCTCCCCTGCGCTTCTTCCCCAGGCTCGCTTCTACACCTTCATCTGGACGCTCTACGACTGCCTCGTTGCGGCTGCCCTCTCTCCTTCCATCCATCGCTTCCTCGTGCTAGATAGGCCCAACCCACTCGGCGGACTGGTGGTGGATGGGCCAGTAACAGAGCCTCAGCACGCCTCGTTCGTTGGCAGAAAGGTGTGCAGCAACGCAACACATGACACAGCACATCCATCGCTTCCTCAGTAGCAGCTGCCCTCTCCCCGTCCATCCGCCGCTTCCTCGTGCTCGACAGTCCCAACCCGCTGGGAGGTCTGGTCGTGGACGGGCCGATAACAGAGCCTCAGCACGCCTCCTTTGTCGGGAGAAAGGTGTGTAGCTTCGTCACAGCTGCTCTCTCTCCTCCCCTTCCATCCGCCGCTTCCTCGTGCTCGATAGGCCGAACCCGTTGGGAGGGCTGGTGGTGGACGGGCTGGTCACAGAGCCCCAACACGCCTCATTTGTTGGCAGGAAGGTATGTCGCTCTCACGGCACCATGTATCAAATAATCCCTGCCAGCACGTGTGTCATAGCACATACTAGCCAGTGCTCGACAGACCCAACCTGCTGGCCGGGCTGGTGGTGGATGGGCCAGTCACGGAGCCCCAACATGCCTCCTTTGTTGGGAGAAAGGTGAGTTAGTAGCAACGCAGCACATGACACAGCACATCCATTGCTTTGTCGTGCTCGACAGGCCGAACCCACTGGGAGGGGTGGTGGTGGACGGGCCGGTCACAGAGCCCCAGCACGCTTCCTTTGTCTGCAGGAAGGTTAGTGCTACTGCTTCGTCGCAGCTGCACTCTCCCCTTCCATCCGCCGCTTCCTCGTGCTCGACAGACCAAACCCACTCGGCGGGGTGGTGGTGGACGGGCCAGTCACAGAGCCTCAGCACGCTTCCTTCGTTGGCAGGAAGGTTAGTGCTCGACAGACTTAACCTGCCTCCGACTCAGTTGCAGCTGCTCTCTCTCCTTCCATCCGCTGCTTCTCGTGCTCGACAGACCCAATCCACTGGGAGGCGCGGTGGTGGATGGGCCAATCACAGAGCCCCAACACGCATCTTTCGTTGGGAGAAAGGTCAGTAGTGCCCCTACCATGCATGCACCATGCCTCTCCCTCCTTCCGTCGCTTCCTCGTGCTCGAGCGGCCCAACCCGTTGGGAGGCGTGGTGGTGGACGGGCCGGTCACGGAGTCCCAACACGCCTCCTTTGTTGGCCGGAAGGTGAGTAACTCCCTTCCACCGTACCGTACCTCACAGCACTCCAAGCCTCGTTGCAGCTGCTCTCTCTTCCTCCATCCGCCGCTTCCTCATTCTCGATAGGCCCAACCCGCTCGGCGGGCTGGTGGTGGACGGACCAATAACAGAGCCTCAACACGCCTCCTTTGTGGGCAGGAAGGTCCGTACGTACTCCATCAATGCAACCTGCAGATGTCAGATATTACTGCTTGCTCGCTTCCTCGTGCTCACCCAACGTACTGGGCGGACTGGTGGTGGACGGGCCAGTCACAGAGCCCTCAACACGCCACGCCTTTTTTTTTGGCAGGAAGATGAGTAGCAGCACAGCACAGCGCGCCACAACATAGGCTTCACAGTCACAGACCCAACCTGCTGGGCGGACTGGTGATGGACGGTCGATGGGCCAGTCAGTCACAGCGCCCCAGCAGGCCTGTCACACATGTGCCACAGCACATACTTCCTTCAGTGCTCGACAGACCTCCAGGTCGAGTTACCTGTTGGATCCAGGTCGAATCTGTTTTTCTGTGCTCGACAGACCCCCAACATGCTTCATAGCTCACAGCAAATGGCCTAGTGCGGGCTTTTTTTAGATTTCTCAAAAGCCATACACAGCTTATGGCCAAGTGTGGGATTGGCATCGCATGCCTACTCCCCCCTGTCCGTGACTCCTCTGCTGCCCCCACTTCCTGTCACTTTCCCCCTTTAGGCCATTCCCCTTCTTCTCCGAGTTCCTCCCACCTGACCCCACCTCGCCAAGCTTGTCAACTCCCACCTCTCTGCCTCTGCCTCTGCCTCTGCCTCTGCGTCTGCCTTCTCCCTTCTCTCCCTTCTCCCCCTTTTCCCCCCTTCAGGCCATCCCTCTACGCCATGGCATGACAATGGGCGAGCTCGCCCTCCTCTTCTTCTCCGAGTTCCTCCCACCCACCTGACTCCCACCTAAACCCTTCAATGCTAAACTCTCTCTCTCACCCCCTTCCTTCAGGCCATCCCCCTGCGTCACGGCATGACAGTGGGAGAGCTCGCCCTCCTCTTCTTCTCCGAGTTCCTCCCACCTGAACCCCACCTAAACCCTTCAACGCTAAACCCTCTCTTTCCCCCTTCAGGCCATCCCGCTACGCCGCGGAATGACAGTGGGCGAGCTCTCACTCCTCTTCTTCTCTCCAAGTTCCTCCCACCTGACTCCCACCTAAACCCTTCAATGCTAAACTCTCTCTCTCACCCCCTTCCTTCAGGCCATCCCCCTGCGTCACGGCATGACAGTGGGAGAGCTCGCCCTCCTCTTCTTCTCCGAGTTCCTCCCACCTGAACCCCACCTAAACCCTTCAACGCTAAACCCTCTCTTTCCCCCTTCAGGCCATCCCGCTACGCCGCGGAATGACAGTGGGCGAGCTCTCACTCCTCTTCTTCTCCAAGTTCCTCCCACCTGACTCCCACCTAAACCCTTCAATGCTAAACTCTCTCTCTCACCCCCTTCCTTCAGGCCATCCCCCTGCGTCACGGCATGACAGTGGGAGAGCTCGCCCTCCTCTTCTTCTCCGAGTTCCTCCCACCTGACCCCCACCTAAACCCTTCAACGCTAAACCCTCTCTTTCCCCCTTCAGGCCATCCCGCTACGCCGCGGAATGACAGTGGGCGAGCTCTCACTCCTCTTCTTCTCCAAGTTCCTCCCACCTGACCCCCACCTACTTAAACCCTTCAATGCTAAACCCTCTCTTTCCCCTGTTCAGGCCATCCCTCTGCGCCACGGCATGACAGTGGGAGAGCTCGCCCTCCTCTTCTCCTCCGAGTTCCTCCCAGCTGATCCCCAACCAACTCGCCCAGCTTGCCAAGTCTCACCTCTCTGCCTCTCCCTCCCCCATCTGTTCCTCTCTCAGGCCATCCCTCTCCACCACGGCATGACGGTCGGGGAGCTCGCCCTCCTCTTCTCCTCCGAGTTCCTCCCACCTGACCCCCACCTCGCCAAGCTCAGTGGCGGCGACAGTGTCAGCAGCAGCAGCACCAGCAGCAACAGCAGCAGCGGCAGCACCAGCACCAGCATCAAATCTCTGCCTCTGCCTCCCCATTCTCTCCCCCTCCCCTCTCTCAGGCCATCCCTCTACGCCACGGCATGACGGTCGGGGAACTCGCCCTTCTCTTCTTCTCTGAGTTCCTCCCACCTGACCCCCACCTTGGCAAGCTCAGTGGCGGCGGCAGTGGCAGCAGCACCAGCAGCAGCAGCAGCACCACCACCCACACCAGCAACAGCAGCAGCACCACCACCACCACCCACACCAGCAACAGCGGCAGCAGCAGCAGCAGTACCTCCAGTCGTCCCTTCTCTCCGTCATTCAAGCTTGAAGTGGTGCACATGGAAGGCTGGACTCGCTCCTCCTCCCCCTTCTTCCCTTTCTTTCCCTACCCACAACCTCTCCTCTCTCCCTCATCACTCCCCTCTCATTCCCCTGCACCTGTCTCAGCCCCTCCTCCTTCCCCCTCCCCTTCACATTCTACCGAACCAGTACCAGCTCCCAGCCAGCAGCATAATGTCTCTCTAGAAGCACCACCATCGGCATCTATAAGCCCACCCGCTACAGTGGCAGCATTATTGTCATCTGCTACAGTGGCAGGTGCTACAGCTGCAAGTGCCACAGTGCCCACAGCGCTACAGCCGCTGCTGTGGGTCCCACCGTCGCCCAACATGCCCACGCCCACCACTGCGCTCGTATATGCCGGGACTTGCCTCATCGAGGTAAGCCCGACCTTTGGCTGGGGTATAATGGGGCATGCTCATGTATGCAGATACAATGTGTGCCTGAGGTGCGGCTAAGATACTGTGGGTCCTACTGACCGCTCAACATGCCCTCTCCCACGACTGCGCTCGTCTATGCTGGCACTTGCCTTATAGAGGTATGCTTGTGTGCCTCGTACGTATGCTTGCGCTACATGTTTGGTAAAGATGCTGCTCTGGGTCCCACCGTCGCTCAACATGCCCACACCCACCACTGCCCTCGTCTACGCTGGGACGTGTCTCATAGAGGTAAAGTTCTGCTGCTTCAGTGGCAGGTGCTACAGCTGCGAACGAGTTATACGTGCTGCGTGACTGTGTCTTATCTGTGCATATGCTTGGCTGAATGCTGTGTGTCTCACTCCCACCCGTCCACTGTCGCCCAACATGCCGACGCCCACGACTGTGCTCTCGTCTACGCTGGCACTTGTCTCATAGAGGTATGCTCGTTCTTGCTGTGTTGTGTGCTCATGTGTGCTTGTGCTATGCTACGTGAGTGTGAGCTGTGTAAGGTGGAGACGCTGTGGGTCCCACCTTCGCCCAAGATGCCCACACCACACCCACTACTGCGCTCGTCTATGCTGGCACGTGTCTCATAGAGGTAAGCTCATGGGTACTTGGCATTCGGTTAAGATTCGGTGTGTCCCACTGACTGCCCAACATGCCCACACCCACCACTGCGCTAGTCTACGGCGTAGACTCTACGCTGGGACTTGTCTCATAGAGCTATGCTCATATTGTGAAACCTTTAAACTATATACTTAACTTTCCATTATTCCAATCCTATCCAGTTTTTCTTGCACAAGGCCCTTTTTCTGTGACACCCTTAAACTACATATTGTGACACCTTTGAACTTCAAGCTTACCTTTCCATTATTTTAGTGGTGAGGCCTTGATGAAAAGCGATTCCTATATGCTTCCAAAACCCCCTCTAACGCCTCACTTTTCAGGGAACCAACTTGAGTGAAGGCCGCGGAACAACCCTACCCTTCCAGCTGGTATGATACCGATGAGTAAGGGATTGTCAGGGACCTAGTTACAGGGATGTCTTTTACAAAGCAACAGAGAATCCTTTGGTATGACACTGATGGGAAAGTACTTGTCAGGAGACCTAGTTGCAGGGATGTCCTTACAATGTAATTGAATCTGTCAACAGGGAGGGCACCTGAGTGAAGGGTGAGACACAACCCTGACCTTACATTCCAGCTGGAATGACAGCAGTGGGAAAGTACTTGTCAGGAAACCTAGTTGCAGGGACAAAACAACAGGGAGGGAACCTGAGTGAAGGTTGAGACACAACCCTGACCTTCCCTTCCAGCTGGTATGAAGTGATGGGGAAAGTTTGTACAGTGCATGTGCTAGGTGGAATGGAAGGGGATGTAAGGGACGGCACGAGGATCACGAGGAGCGGGAGAAAGAGGACGATGGAGCGGACGAATTACGGCTGTGTGTGCTAGATAAGTGGCACACATGTCTCATGACTGGCCAGTGCATTGCGTTGCGGCAGAATGGAAAGGGACGCAATGGGCGGCACGAGGAGCGTGATAAAGAGGAGCGTGATAAAGAGGAGCGTGATAAAGAGGAGCGTGATAAAGAGGAGCGTGATAAAGAGGAGCGTGATAAAGAGGAGCGTGATAAAGAGGAGCGTGATAAAGAGGAGCGTGATAAAGAGGAGCGTGATAAAGAGGAGCGTGATAAAGAGGAGCGTGATAAAGAGGAGCGGGAGAAAGAGGAGCGTGATAAAGAGGAGCGTGATAAAGAGGAGCGGGAGAAAGAGGAGCGTGATAAAGAGGAGCGTGATAAAGAGGAGCGTGATAAAGAGGAGCGTGATAAAGAGGAGCGTGATAAAGAGGAGCGTGATAAAGAGGAGCGTGATAAAGAGGAGCGGGAGAAAGAGGAGCGTGATAAAGAGGAGCGTGATAAAGAGGAGCGGGAGAAAGAGGAGCGTGATAAAGAGGAGCGTGATAAAGAGGAGCGTGATAAAGAGGAGCGTGATAAAGAGGAGCGTGATAAAGAGGAGCGTGATAAAGAGGAGCGTGATAAAGAGGAAGATGGAGCGGACGAAAGGGATTTAGATACATTGATTTGCGAGGGGCAGCACAAGGTGCGGCTACCGCAGCGAAGCCAGATATGAGCTGGTTTTTGAGAATTCTCAAAAACAAGGTGCGGCTACCGCAGCGAAGCCAGATATGAGCTGGTTTTTTAGAATTCTCAAAAACAAGGTGCGGCTACCACAGCAAAGCCAGATATAGATACCACATCAACACATACCCGAAAGCATACACCAAATACACCAACACAGGTCGATGTTAAAGGTCGATGTAAAAGGTCAATGTGTTCTCCTCCTCCTCCTCGAATTCCGCTCATATCGGAGCGCCATTTCCGGGCCATCGATTTGCCCAGGCAGTGCGGAATCAACGGTGTCCGGGATGTGCCATCAGGAACGCCTTCTTCCATCCTTTTGATCAAACTTATCCCCCCTCATTACCTCCCTCCTTTTCTCCTTCTCTCCCTCCCACCCTCCCTCCTTACCACCCTCTCCTCTCTCTCTCTCCCTCTCTCCGTCCCTCCTTCATCTATCACCCTTCCTTCCCTCCTTCTGTTGTGCTTTTCCTCCCCGACTTCACTCAGATCGGAGCGCCGTTTATGGACCATCGATTCGCCCAGGCAGTGCGAGATCAACGGTGCCCGGGGTGTGCAATCAGGGAGGCCTATTTTTCTCCTGTTGCTGGCAAATACTCTGGGAAGCAAGTGTGTGGGATCGAGGTGAGCTGTTATGGAGAGTGGATTCTGTTTTTGAGGTGGCAATACAACCACAAGTATAGCATGCTCTGTCTGGCACCTTTTCCTTCTCGCCTGTTGCCAGCTATCATCCTCTACCCCTCCCACTTCCACTGGCCCAACTACAGCCCTAATATCACTCTTTCCTCCCAACCCCCCTCTTCTTTTAATGTTCCTCCCCAACTCCCCTCCTCAGATTCACGTCACAGACCCTGCTGCCTTTGATCCTCTCCGTCTCGCTCTCATCCTCCTCACCATCGCTCGCACCCTCTACCCCTCCCACTTCCACTGGCGCAACGACAGCCCCACCAACTCTCCCTCATTCTCTCCTCCCCTTTCCTCTCCCATTTTCCCCACTCCCATTTCCCAGATCCATGTCACCGACCCGGCCTCCTTCTACCCTCTCCGTCTCGCTCTCATCCTCCTCACCACTACTCGCTCCCTCTACCCCTCCCACTTCCACTGGCGCAACGACAGCCCCACCAACTCTCCCTTTCCTTCCCCCCTTGTTTCATATCCCCCCCCCCCCACCCCCATCACCAGATTCACGTCACAGACCCTGCTTCCTTCGAACCTCTCCACCTCGCTCTCATCCTTCTCATCACAGCTCGCTCCATCTACCCCTCCCACTTCCACTGGCGCAACGACAGCCCCACCAACTCTCCCAACGGGCCCTTCTGGATCGACAAGCTTGCTGGTAGCGACAGTCTGAGAAACGGTATAGATTCTGGTAGGAGTGTAGACGAGATTAAAGCCGGGTGGCAACCGCAGCTCATGTGGTTTTCAACCATTCGTGCACAGTACTTGCTGTACTCTTAACGGGGTGGATGAGATGGGGGTAGGAGTGTCGATGAGATTAAAGCCGGGTGGCAACCGCAGCTCATGTGGTTCTCGACCATTCGTGCGCAGTTTTTACTCTACCCTGATTGATGTTCTGCATGTCATTCAGGAAAGACAGTATCCATTTTCAGAAAGTCCATGAATAGGTATACAGTCGTCCTCCCTTTCCCTTATTTCTGGACCACAGTTATAGGACTTACGGTACCTCCATACAAAATTCACTTTAGGGGGCTGAGTTCGACCAGCTGGTCAGGTCACCCAGGAAATCCCGGTGCTTCTCAGCGCCTCCAGCTGGCAGGCAAACCACACCACGCCACAGAGCGCTCCTCTACTCTTCTTCTAGATGTTACAACTCAATACAAAACTACTGCAGAAGACTACGGTAACCTCGACCATCCGGTCCCTCAGAAACTCCTGGACCCCGGTGGTGCTTGTCCCTCAGCGCCCTCAGCGCCTCCAGCTGGTTTGCGAATCGCACCACGGCACGGTGCTCTGCTCCATGATCGTTCTCCTAGATATCTCAACCCAATACAAAACTACTGTAGAAGGCTGAGCTCAACCATTCGGTCGCCAATGAACTCTCTATGCTTCTCTCTTAAAGCCCTCAGCGCTTCCAGCTGGCTGGCGAATCGCACCACGGCACGGCGCTCCACCAGATCGACTATCGGCCGCGTCTCCCCTTTCATGCGCAGCCGCATGGGCGTGGGGACACCCCTGCGTTCGCTGGTGATTGGGGACAAGGGGAAGAATGGGGAGAAACAGATGGCAGATTATCACCCCTGATGCTCCACCAGATCCACTATCGGCCGCGTCTCCCCTTTCATGCGCAGCCGCATGGGCGTGGGGACACCCCTGCGTTCGCTGGTGATTGGGGACAAGGGGAAGAATGGGGAGAAACAGATGGCAGATTATCACCCCTGATGCTCCACCAAATCCACTATCGGCCGCGTCTCCCCTTTCATGCGCAGCCGCATAGGAGTGGGGACACCTCGCCGTTCTCTGGTGATGGGGAAAGGAGAAAGAGGAAGAGAGGGGAGCATAGAGCAGATCATCGCCCTTGGTCCAAAATCGGCCGTGTCTCCCCTTTCATGCGCAGCCGCATGGGAGTGGGGACTCCCCTGCGCTCTCTGGTGATGGGGAAAGGGAAAGCGGAAGAGGGGGGGACAGAGAGCAGATTATCATCCCTGGCGCTCCACCAAATCCACTATCGGCCGCGTCTCGCCCTTCATGCGCAGCCTCACAAAAATGCTCTGCCCTTGTGCCCCTGACATGGCAAACTCTCATCCTGACGTGGCAACTCACACGCGGCAGACTCACTTAATGACAAGGCAAACTCACATCATGACGAGGCAAACTCACATCCTGACGTGGCAAATCACACGCGACAAACTCACATCCTGACATGGGAAACTCGCATCGTGACGTGGCAAACTCACATCCTGACGTGGCAAATTCACATCCTAATGTGGCAAACTCACGCTCTGACATGGCAAACCGTCACATAATGACATGGCAAACTCACATCCGGACGTGGCAGACTGACACCCTGATGTGGCATACTCAAATCCTGACGTGGCAGACTCACATTCAGACGTGGCAAACTCACAACCTGACATGGCAAACTCACATTCTGACATGGTACACTGAGGGCGGGTGCAGCATGTAATCCTCGAAAAACTGCTCTATGTCGTCCGTCTTTACGTCATCCGGGAGGCCGGTCATGATGAGCTGAGGGAATGGAGAAAGAGATGGACGGATGGAGGCAGATTATCCAAGAGAGGAAGGCAGAGGGGGCGGGTGCAGCATGTAGTCTTCAAAGAACTGCTCTATGTCGTCTGTCTTCACATCATCTGGCAACCCTGTCATGATGAGCTGAAGGTGTGAGGAAAGAGGAACGAAGACAGACAGAGAGAGGTGGAGGTGAGAAGGGACGGGCGGATGTGGTGCAGCATGTAGTCTTGAAAGAACTGCTCTATGTCGTCCGTCTTCACATCATCTGGAAAGCCGGTCATGATGAGCTGAGAGGGAGTCAGGACGGGGGGAAGGGAATCGAGAGGGAAAAAAAAGAGAGGCGGATGGGGCAAGAGAGGAAGGCAGTAGCGGCGGGTGCAGCATGTAGTCTTCAAAGAACTGCTCTATGTCATCCGTCTTCACATCATCTGGAAGTCCCACCATAATACGCTGAGAGAGAGAAGGGGAGGGGACAACGAAGAATTGCATCATGATGAGCTGAGAGGACGTGGTACATGGAGGGCGGGTGCAGCATGTAGTCCTCAAAGAACTGCTCTATGCCGCCCGATTTGACATCGCCTGGGAGTCCCGTCATGACGAGGAGAGATGGACAAAGGCAGATAGAGAAAGATAGAGAGGCGAGCAAAGGGGCTTGAGGGATGCACAGTATTCTACGACTGAGGAGATAGACCAGCTTGTTGACCATTCCCCCCTCCTCGCATTTTGAGACATCTCAAAATGCAACGTTTAACGACTGAGGAGATAGACCAGCTTGATGACTACTGCTCCCCCTCCTCTTCTTTCGAGACATCTCAAATTGCAACGTTCAACGACTGAGGAGATAGACCAGCTTGTTGACTACTGCTCCCCCTCCTCTTATTTCGAGACATCTCAAATTGCAACGTTCAACGACTGAGGAGATAGACCAGCTTGTTGACTACTGCTCCTCCCCGTCGCCTCAGCCCCACTGACTGCCTCGCTTGCCGGGCCTCCTCTCTCGTGCCCGGCTGCCTCTCTTTGTTTTACCCTCCTCCTCCCTTTATGCCACCCCCTCTAAGCTCATTATTATGGGGCTGCCTCACGATATGAAAGCAGATGGAACCCCGTCATAAGGAGCTCAGAGGGGTGGACATAAAGTGGAGGAGGAGGGTGAAACGGAGAGAGGCAGTCGGGAATGAAAGCGGAGGTTCAGCAACGGAGGCAGACAGAGGGGCTAAGATGAGGGGGGAGAGCAGTGGTCAACAAGTTGGCCTATCCCCTCACTCTTCTCATCCTCATAGGAGTTTTAAGGCTCTGTTTGAGACGTCTCAAAAGTCTTATCCCCTCACTCGCTCTTCTCATCCCCAGAGGAGTTTTGAGGCGCCTCAAGAATTGTCTCTTAATCAACAGATTATTATATTGGGAGATACAGTGCTGAAATTTCAAACTGAAAGGGAGTCTTGACAAAAGCGGCAAAAAGAGTAAGCAGCAAGCAACAAGGAGCAAGAAGCACACAACAGCACCAAGCAGCAATAAGGACGCAGCAAGCGGCACGCAGCAAAGAGAAAACAGAGCAAAGCAGTAAGTAGCAGCTAGTAAGAAGAAAGCAGCAAATGGCAAACACAGCAAGAAGCAAGCAGCAAGCAGCAGGCAGCAAGCAGGAGGGAAGCATCTCACCGAGACGTCTCTCCACTGGCGAAGCTCCGCATTGTGATGCCTCTTGTGGAACGCCAGCTCGTGGTCCCTGGGAGACAGCTGGGCGAAGGCAGAGGAAAAGAGAGGCAGAGGGAGAGGGGGACAACTGGCACTTGATAGTCTAGCAGCCCTAACAGCCATGAGGCATTGTGATGCCTCTTGTGGAACGCCAGCTCGTGGTCCCTGGGAGACAACTGCGAGCGGTAGGCGGAGAGGGAGAGGTAGCGGGAGAGGGACTAGCACCCCAGCTCAACCACCCGACCCCTGCAAGCACACGGCTAGCACCGCCCCCAGAACGCACCCAAGGGAGTTGCACCTGCGAGCCCCCCCAATTGGACGCACCAGGTGAATCGACTCAAACCGTCTCCCCCACTGCCCCACACCAACGCAGCTAGCACCTCCCCCAGAACGCACCACTTGGAGCCGCATCTGCGATCCCCCCACCACAAGCCCTCCACTCCTGCCCACCCCTCCCCTCCCCCCACCCTTCTCCCGCACGTAAAGCACATACACAGCTACCACCTCCCCCAGAACACACCTCTTGGAGCCGCATACGCGAGCCCCCCCCTCTTGTGAAGCTCCACGAGCTCCCGCGCCTCGTTGAGTCAAAACCAGCCCTACCCGCACCAACGCAGGCAGCTACCACCTCCCCCATAACCCACCTCTTGTAGGCGTATCCGCGACCCTCCCCTCTTGTAGAGCTCGACGAGCTCCCGGGCCTCGTTGACTTAATCCAAGCCTACCCGCACCAACGCAGGCAGCTACCACCTCCCCCCGAAGAACACACCTCTTGGAGCCGAATCCGCGAGCCCCCCCTCTTGTAAAGCTCCATGAGCTCCCTAGTTTAGCTGTGGGTGTGGGGGGAGAACAATGCTGGGTGAGGGTCTGATCCATGAGCTCCATGGTCGAATCAGACCCTCACCCAGCATTCTTCTCCCCCCACACCCACGGCTACCACCGCCCCCAGAACACACCTCTTGGAGCTGAATCCATGAACCCTTCCCCTCTAATAAATCTCCATGAGCTCCCGGGCCTTGCTGAGTCGAATCAAACCCTAACCACGCCCCAACCACACCAACGCAGCTACCACTTCCCCCAGAACACACCTCTTGGAGGCGTATCCGCGAGCCCTGCCTTTTGAAATTTTCCATGAGATCCCGGGCCTTGCAGTAGTCCTCTGGTGACTTGAACTCGAGCTGCCTGTAACGGGGATGAGAGAGATGGAGAGTGAACGGGAGGATAGAGGTGACTGTTGAGCCGGCTCAACACTGACATTTCGCGAGCCCCCCCTTTTGTAAATCTCCACCAGCTCCCGGGCCTTGCTGTAGTCCTCTGTTGACTTGAACTCGAGCTGCCTGTATCGGAGTTACAGAGGAGAGGAGAGGAGAGGAGAGGAGAGGAGAGGAGAGGAGAGGAGAGGAGAGGAGAGGAGAGGAGAGGAGATGAGAGGAGAGGAGATGAGAGGAGAGTAGATGAGAGGAGAGGAGAGTAGATGAGAGGAGAGGAGAGGAGAGGAGTAGAGAGGAGAGTGAAGGCAGAGAAAAGGGAATGATTTGTGGGCTGCTCCCCTTGGTGTAGCGGACCACGAGCTCCCGGGCCTTGTTGAAGCCCTCAGTTGACTTGACCTCGAGCTGCCTGTAACGGCGATGAGAGGAGAGGAGAGGAGAGGAGAGGAGAGGAGAGGAGAGGAGAGGAGAGGAGAGGAGAGGAGAGGAGAGGAGAGTGAAGGGAGAGAAGGGAATCATCTGTGGGCTGCTCCCCTTGGTGTAGAGGACCACGAGCTCCCGGGCCTTGTTGAAGCCCTCAGTTGACTTGACCTCGAGCTGCCTGTAACGGCGATGAGAGGAGAGGAGAGGAGAGGAGAGTGAAGGGAGAGAAGAGGGAATCATCTGTGGGCTGCTCCCCTTGGTGTAGCGGATCACGAGCTCCCGGGCCTTGTTGAAGGAGAAGAGGAGAGGGGAGGGTGAACGGGGAGAAGAGGGAATTATCTGTGTGCTGCTCCCCTTGGTGGTCCACGAGCTCCCGGGCCTTGTTGAAGTCCTCGGTTGACTTGAACTTGCGCTGCCTGTACCGGCGATGAGAGGAGAGGAGAGGAGAGGAGAGGAGAGGAGAGGAGAGGAGAGGAGAGGAGAGGAGAGGAGAGGAGAGGAGAGGAGAGGAGAGGAGATGAGAGGAGAGGAGAGGAGTGGAGAGTCCACGGGGAGATGAAGGCCAGGGAGAACCATTGCACTACATTCGAATACAGTATACTTGCATTGTACCATTCCGTACAGCACATTACCGCACCACACCAGAGCACACCATTCCGGATACCTACGTTGTAAGCATATTTCTTGGCATCCAAGTACGCTGCGCCGCAGCGTAGCGGAAGGATCGCAGAAGCTCCTCCTTGAGCACCATGCGTGGCACGTTGAGCAGCCGATGAGATCCCACACTCCCTCATACCACCCAGCACCGCACCCCACCATGTCGCACCTTACCACACCACAAAAACACCACACCTCACCGCACTGTACCACATCACACCGCACACTGCACCACACTGCACCGCTCTGCACTGCACAGAACCGCATTCCACCCCGCTATACCAGTGCAGAGTGTGCAGCCGGTCGTCCAACACAGTGAACACGTCGGCTGGCGTCAGCGCAGGCGCAGCGTAGCGGAAGGATCGCAGAAGCTCCTCCTTGAGCATCATGCGGGGCACGTTGAGCAGCACACGAGATTCCACACCCCCTTACACCACCCAGCACCGCACTCCGCCATCTCAAACCCCACTATACCATGCCACGACACACTGCACCGCACTGCACCGTACCAGTGCAGAGTGTGCAGCCGGTCGTCCAACACAGTGAACACGTCGGCTGGCGTCAGCGCAGGCGCAGCGTAGCGGAAGGATCTCAGAACCTCCTCCTTGAGCATCATGCGGGGCACGTTGAGCAGCAGACTGGATTCCACACCCCCTTTTACCACCCAGCACCGCATTCCACCATATCGCACCTTATTGCACCACACTGAACCTCACCACACCACACCGTACCGTATCACACCGCATCCCACCGCACTGCACCATACCAGTGCAAAGTGTGCAGGCGGTCGTCCAGCACAGTGAACACGTCAGCTGGTGACAGCGCAGGGTTGCGGAGGGACCTCAGAAGCTCCTCCTTGAGCACCATGTGGGGCACATTGAGCAACAGATGGGATTCCAGACCCCCTTATACCACCCAGGCCCGCACTCCACATAGCAACACACCACATCGCACCACACCGCACCATACCAGTGCAGCATGTGAAGCCGGTCGTCCAGCACGGTGAACACATCGGCTGGCGTCAGCGCAGGCGCAGCATAGCGGAAGGACCGCAGAACCTCCTCCTTGAGCATCATGCGAATCAGCACTGAACGAGATTCCACACCCCCTTATATTAACTACCCAGCACCGGACCACACCATCTCGAACCCCACTATACCATGCCACGCCACACTGCACCGCACTGCACCGTACCAGTGCAGCGTGTGAAGCCGGTCGTCCAACACAGTGAACACGTCGGCTGGCGTCAGCGCAGGCGCAGCGTAGCGGAAGGATCGCAGAACCTCCTCCTTGAGCATCATGCGAGGCACGTTGAGCAGCTTCGCCAGCACCGCACTAGACCCATCCGCACCGCTCGTCACCGCAGCAGCACCGCTCGACGCAGCGTCAGTTGCAGCAGCATTGCTTGAAGCAGCTGCAGCACCATCACCAGCAGCAGCGCCTGCATCAGCAGCACCGGCACCAGCAGCACCAGTACCAGGAATAGAGTGTTGCGCTGAAGACGTCACTTCTCCGGCATCACTGCCACTTTCTGTGCTGAAGTCGGCGCGCTCGGAGGGTCGTTGGAGCTGCTGTAGCGCCCGCGGGAAGAGATTGCAAGCAGCCTGAAGGTGAAGAAAGGATGGGAAAAGGGGCAGGTTGGCTTTTGAGTCGACTCAAACTGCCGCTTCCCCAGCAACACTGCCGATTTCAGTGCTGAAGTCGGCGCGCTCGGAGCGTTGTTGGAGCTGCTGTATCGCCCGCGGGAAGAGATTGGCAGCAGTCTGAAGGTGAAATGGGGTGGGAGGGGGGGCAAGTTGACCATTGAACGAATAGCTGAGGAATGCCGCTTCCCCCACGACAATGCCACTTTCAGCACCAGCGGCAGATTGCTGCGCTGGATCCGCACTTCTCCAGCACTGCCACTTTGAGTGCTGAACTCGGCGCGCTCGGAGGGCTGGAGCTGCTGTATCGCCCGCGAGAAGTGATTTCCAGCAGCTTGAAACTGGAACATGGGTGGGGGGAGGGGCAGGTTGACAGTTGAAGGAACAGCTGAGAGGGAGGCTAAGGCAGCCACTTTCTCTCGTGCGTTTCTGATGTCAAGTCGTGTATCTGGAGGCGCGGCCGCAGAGCACTGCGCTGGAAACGCTGCTTCCCCGAAAGCACTGGGGGCTGGAGCTGCTGTAGCGCCCGCGGAAAGAAACTTCCGGCAGTCCGAAGCTGAAAAAAGGGTGGGACAGTTGAATGAACAATTGAGGTCGGTCGAGACACTTCTGCCCGTTTGTATCGCGCGGTTTTGATTCGAATCTCTCGTTTCTAATGCCTTGCACGGTTAGACCTTGGAGATTGGGACACTGCTACGATGTAACTTCGGGATCTGGTGTGTCTTACGCTGCAGCTGTGACATCGAGTATGTGATTCCGCAGACAATGACAGTATTTCCGATTGCTGTTACAATGTAACTCGGAGATACGTCGCCGGTGCGTCTTACTACGCAGCACCTGACACGCAGATCCTTACGCTGCATCTGTCGCCGCGGTTCAGCGCGTCTCGTGCGGATCTGAAGCCCGCTCGGAGCAGAGACGACGGCGCCGCCATGCTATTTGCGGGAGGAGCGACAAACAGTCGTGTCGCGCCAAGTGTCGCACGGATCGGGTGCAACTACTCGTGCGCTGGAAATCTATTTTTGGTCCTCTGATAGACGACGACCCTCCCGTCCAGCACAATGCGGAGTTCATCCTCCATAAAAAGGTTCCCATCGCTGGAGAAATGTTACAGCAACAAATTTTTGGGAGACTACTTTGATAGAGGAACTTACATAAAATAATTACAAAAATCTTAAATAAGTCTTAATTTTGTTGGTTTTTTGCACATGGATCTGCATAACTTCGATTTTTGAAGAGTTCCTGTTGTCATCAGTCGGTTATTCTTAGGTGGTATTGTTTCGTACTCGTTATACTATCTCTGTGTACACTTGTATCACGAAAAGCTCGGCGAAGTCATGGGTTTCAATACCCAAGTCCGAAGCTTTCGAGTCATGGGTGATCAGAGGTCTGGGATCGGACCTGGATTTGGCGATGTGAACTGGAGCCTTTCGGCAGGTCGAGATGTGTGCAAGGAATTCCCGGACTACGCCTGGGGGGGAGTCCGATGTTTTCGACATCCGTGTGAGGCGGAATCATGCTTTCATTTCGACTGATCAGCATAAATGCCGACGGACAGGCCCCCTTATTCCAAGTTATCAATCTCACTCCTCTGCTTAGTCGTTTCATACTTCGACTCTTGCGATTTCTTAGTTCCATCCATCCATGGATTCTTCGTGTGGTATTCGTCAGCGTAGGAGTGCTGCGATCTATGTCGACAGAGAGTCTGACATGATCGACTCGTTTGCAAATGATCAGGCTGTTTCTCAACCTTCCATCAATTCCGAAGCCTTTTCATCATCCGGTCTTCGCGAGCGTAGAAGTGCTACCATTTACGTCGACAGAGAGTCTGACTGTTCTTCTCCGAGAGGACAGAATAACGATTCGAGTTTCCAAGGAGATTCTCGAAATGCCGTTGAGAACTCCCCTTGTCAACTATTGCCGTGGATGACTTCCCCAGCGACGGTTCTCCATATTGAACCTTCTCCTATTGTTTCCGATGAAAACCAGGTTTCGGACAAGGAGATTCGGCTCAGATGTGCTCGCCGGCGTGCACCTCTTGACCTTCTTTACGAACTTGACAAGGTGTGAACAAAATCGTCGACCCAACTTTCTGCCACGAACTTTCGTGTCTTCTTTTTCTAATCGTTTTTTAAAGGCTTTATCTTTCAGGTTGAGGAAACAATCACCGTCAGAGTAGAGGATATTGTGTCCTCGTCGCAACTAGATAGCCGACAACGCCAGCACGTGTACGCGAAAGATATTGCTGCGGTAAGACCTAATTTTCTGGTACAATGCTTCATTTCAAGCCAAGCAGTCCAATTAATGACTCTCCGTATTGTTTTGCAGGAATCCAAAGAGTTTGCTCTACTATTAGCTTGCGGTTTGCAACAGCCACAAGATGTTCCGGATGCTGAGAGCCTTTTCAGAAGCCATGAACTGTCTGGATTAGACGCGCGGAAGATTATACTGGAGGTGCAAGACGTCGTTGATTCCTATACCCTTCATAAAGTTCACACGTAGCCACAACCTGAAGAGTGTCAGTCAGAAGCATACAATGGGGATTGTTCCTTGTACATAATTTACTAGCCGAAGGGCAAAGCAAGCTTGCTCTCGTTTCCTGTATTGCTGCATCTTTACTTAGCGCATTTGTTATTGACGGACAGGTAGGCTTGGGAAAGTTTAGTTGTCACTAAGAATAGTATACCAGATTAGTCCAATCTTCCTCTAGAGACTATATCAAGGTACTTGTTGATACATTGCTCCGCTCAGTTGAGTGAGTCTGGAAGTGTTGGATTTTTTTAGTACATCCAGTTCCAGTGTAACAATTTTCCGGCGCCAATAACGAGTAATTGTGGAACAGAAGCATGGAAGAGAAAGCATGTGAGGAAGAAATTCGTCCAGACCAGATAACGCGACGACAGCAGGTAGATTTCAGTGCTGGTTGTCCTGGCAAGCTCAGTCGACGGCATTCAAATACAGACAACATCTTCGTGTGGAAAGTAGTGTATGGTATTTCATCCGCGTTTTGTTAGTCAGCGTATTTCTTATGTGGAGTTTCTTTGCTCTGGCGCATAGCACATTCTTTCAGAATATCACCCTTTGAGGCGAATCTTCCCTATCTTCTACGTTCGCCATTTCACATCTCTCGAGATCTCAGTCGAAGTGAGCCAGATTGCACATTTTCCACCATGGCCATTCACAGCGGCGTTCTCGAGGCCCTCGCTCGTTCCCTGCATCCCGTCGCCAGTACCCATCCAGCGCTCATCTCAGCCATCCATTCCGCAGCAGCAGCAATCTCAGCCGTTTCTGGATCAGCGTTGGCCCGGGAATCGTCTCGCATGCTCTCGTCTGCTTCAAGCCCGTCCGGCGCTTCAGTTCCCGCAGACCCTTCCATAGCAGCCGGCAACTCTTTGAACTCGTCGTTCCCTCACTCCCTCTCCCCGCACTCCTCCCCTCACTCCGTCCGCCCGTTTTCTACTAGCACCGCCGCACCACCATCGTCCCCGTTTGCGCGTCCTCCGCAGCAGCCATTACCGCAGCACAAAGACCTCCCCCAGCTGCCGCCTCCCCCTCCCATGCCGCAAAGGCGGGTCGTTGTCACTGGTACGCTTTTCCCTCCTCCCTGACTGCAGTTCTTTCAGCTCAGAGCCGTTTCAGGTTATTTGGTGGTGACCGGCACGTGGGTCTGCCCGCAGCTGTGGGTCCTTGTCACCTCCCCTTCCCATGCCGCAACTGCGGGTCGTTGTCACAAGTACGAGGTTCCACAGTAACAATCTGAGCCCTAACCTGAACCCCTCTCTCCCGTCCCTCCCATCTCTCTCCCCATCTTATCCCCCTCTCCCCCTCTCTCCCCTCCCTCTCATCTCTCTCCCCGTCTTTTCCCCCTCTCCCCCTCTCTCCCTTTCCCCCAGGCGTTGGCATGGTGACCCCTCTCTGCGTGGGCGCCACTGCCACGTGGCAGGGCCTGATTGGCGGAGGAAACAGTGCCATCCGCGCCCTGACCCCATCGGACATAGCCATTCCCGGCATGACAGACAGCCTCGCCGCTGCCCTGCTCTCCCAGCTCCCCTCTCGCATCGCTGGCGTTGTCCCTCCTGTCCCTCCTTTTTGACGTCTCGTCTCCCCTCCCTCCCCTCTCTCTCTTCTCTACATTCCCACCAGGCATTGGCATGGTGACCCCTCTCGGCATCGGCTCCGTTGCCACGTGGCAGCGTCTGATTGGCGGAGGCAGTGCCATCCGCGCGCTGACCCCATCGGACATAGCCATTCCCGGCATGACAGACAGCCTCGCCGCTGCCCTGCTCTCTCAACTCCTCTCGCTTTTCACATGCTTGGTGTTGTGCCTCCTTTGAGACGACTCCTCTCCTCTCCTCTCTTCCTCCTCTCCCTTCCCCCCTCCCTCCACCCTCCCGCGCCCTTCCTCCCAGGCATAGGCATGGTGACCCCTCTCGGTGTTGGCGCCACTGCCACGTGGCAGCGCCTGATTGGAGGAGGAGGCAGCGCCATCCGCGCCCTGGCCCCATCGGACATAGCCATTCCCGGCATGACAGACAGCCTCGCCGCTGCTCTGCTCTCCCAACTGCCTTCTCGCATTGCTGGCGTTGTCCCTCCTCTCCCTGCTGCCCCTCCTGCGCCACCTGTTGCTGCTAATGACCGTCCTGACGGTCCTGCTGCTGGTCATGCTGGGGTGGAAGGAGACAGTGACAGGTCTGCTGCCAAATCAGGTCTTGAGGGCATGCCTCGGTTCGTGCAGCATGCGATAAGAGCAGCTGATGAAGCAATGATGGATGCGCGGTGGATGCCAGAGGAAGAGGAGGACCGTGTGAGAATGGTGAGTGCATGCTGCTGGTACTGGCGGTTCTGGTGGTGCTGCCATCCCCGCTGCTGCTGCTGCTGCCGGTGGTGCAGCTGGTGGGGGGTTGAAGGAAATGCCTCGGTTTGTGCAGCATGCGATAAGAGCAGCTGATGAAGCAATGATGGATGCGCGGTGGATGCCAGAGGAGGAGGAGGACCGTGTGAGAACGGTGAGTGCATGCTGCTACTGTTGCAGCTGCCGCTGCTGGTGCTGGTGCTGCTGGTGCTGCTGCTGCTGGTGCTGCTGCTGCTGGTGCTGCTGCTGCTGGTGCTGCTGCTGCTGGTGCTGCTGCTGCTGCTGCTGCTGCTGCTGCTGCTGCTGCTGTGCTGCTGCTGCTGCTGCTGCTGCTGCTGCTGCTGGGCCTGCCTCATTTGTCCTCCGCCTTTCCCTCATCGTATCTCCATGCGCTCCTGTCCCACCCACCCAGGGAGTGTGTGTGGGGGAAGGCATCGGCAGCATCAGCGAGGTGGCAGGCAGGCAGGCAGGCAGGAACTGATGAAGGCATATACCTTCCTTATCCTCCGCCTTTCCCTCATCGTATCCCCATGTGCTCCTGTCCCTCCCACCCAACCAGGGAGTGTGTGTGGGGGGAGGCATCGGCTGTATCAGTGAGGTGGCAGCAGCAGGCCACCTACTCTTTGAACAGGTGCGTGCATTGAGGGGGGGGGGGGGATGCGTGCAATGGGAGGGGGAGACGGTTCAATGAGGGGGAGAGGGGGAGCATCAGGAGCATCGGTGAGGTGGCAGCAGCAGGCCACCTACTCTTTGAGCAGGTGCGTGCATTGAGGGGGGGGGGGAGGGGCTGCGTGCATAGCATTGGAGAAAGTGAGGGGCGCAGGTGGAGGCATTGGGGGTAGTAAGCGAAAAGGTGGGAGCATGTGGGGGGGAAGGGGAACAGGTGCGGGTACTAGGTGGAGGGAGGGGAGCATCAGCATGCACTGCTCTCTCACTCTCCACTTTCCACTTTCCACTTTCCACTCTCTCCTCTTCGTATCTCACCCATATATGAACCACCTCAAGTAGCCTTCATTCCCTCCCACTCCCACTCCATGAGCAAAAGCCGGAGCACATATCACCGCAATTTGTGACAGGCATCCTCATCAACATGGCTGCTGTGCTTCTCGCTCCATTCTCTGCCTAATCTGATCTGATCCGATCTGATTGATCTGATCCAATCTGATTTGATCCGATCCGATCTGATATAATCTAATACGTGTAACCCCCGTTCTCATCCCTCTCCCCTCTCCTCCTTCCTGAGCAGAAGCCAAGGCGCATCTCGCCACACTTTGTGCCGTGCATTCTCATCAACATGGCCGCAGGGCACATCAGCATTCGCCACCGCCTCAAGGTGACGTGACTGTCAAGGGTGTGACTGTAATGATGGGTGGTGTGAGTGTAGGTGGTGAGGTGGGCGATCGTAGCATTCTCATCAACATGGCCGCAGGACACATTAGTATTCGCCACCGCCTCAAGGTGGGGGGAGTGGTGCGGTGCGGTATTACGTGATGTGACTGTATGTGAGTGATTGTGTGTGAGTGATTGCAGTGCTTGTAAGCATTGTGACTGGACGATCGCAGCTTGCACGTTCGCATCAACATGGGCTGCCGGGAACATCAGCATTCGCCACCCCCTCAAGGTGGGTGGTGTGTGTGATTGTAACGGATGTGACTAGTGATGGGCGGTGTGATTGTAGTCAGGGCCCCATCACGCCTCGGTGACAACATGTGCATCATCAGCGCATGCCACCTTCCTCTTCTCGTTTCCCTCTTTTTCCACCCATCAGGGTTCCAAACATGCCTCTGTGACAACATGTGCATCATCAGCGCATGCCTCCTTCCTCCTCTCACTGTTCTTCCTCTTCTCCCTTGTTCCCGCTTGTTCTTCTCTCCGTTTCTATCCTCTCCCTCCTCCCATCAGGGTCCCAATCACGCGTCAGTGACAGCGTGCGCCTCGTCAGCACATGCCATCGCAGACGCCTTCCGATTGGTCCGCTGCGGAGCAGCTGACGTCATCGTGGCGGGCGGCACAGAGGCCTGCATCGACGCCCTCTCCCTCGCTGGCTTCTCCCGGTGAGCCATGGGGGATGGGTGCTGAATGGTGAGCAGGGCAGTGAGCAGTGGATGGTGGTCATTGGGGGATGGTTATCGTGGCGGGCGGCACAGAGGCGTGCCTTGATGCCCTGTCCCTCGCTGGCTTCTCACGGTGGGTAGTGGGGGCAGTGGGTGGTGGGTCATGTGGGTGGTGGGTCATGTGGGTGGTGGGTCATGTGGGTGGTGGGTCATGTGGGTGGTGGGTCATGTGGGTGGTGGGTCATGTGGGTGGTGGGTCATGTGGGTGGTGGGTCATGTGGGTGGTGGGTCATGTGGGTGGTGGGTCATGTGGGTGGTGGGTCATGTGGGTGGTGGGTCATGTGGGTGGTGGGTCATGTGGGTGGTGGGTCATGTGGGTGGTGGGTCATGTGGGTGGGGTCATGTGGGTGGCAGGTCATGTGGGTGGCAGGTCATGTGGGTGGCAGGTCATGTGGGTGGCAGGTCATGTGGGTGGCAGGTCATGTGGGTGGCAGGTCATGTGGGTGGCAGGTCATGTGGGTGGCAGGTCATGTGGGTGGCAGGTCATGTGGGTGGCAGGTCATGTGGGTGGCAGGTCATGTGGGTGGCAGGTCATGTGGGTGGCAGGTCATGTGGGTGGCAGGTCATGTGGGTGGCAGGTCATGTGGGTGGCAGGTCATGTGGGTGGCAGGTCATGTGGGTGGCAGGTCATGTGGGTGGCAGGTCATGTGGGTGGCAGGTCATGTGGGTGGCAGGTCATGTGGGTGGCAGGTCATGTGGGTGGCAGGTCATGTGGGTGGCAGGTCATGTGGGTGGCAGGTCATGTGGGTGGCAGGTCATGTGGGTGGCAGGTCATGTGGGTGGCAGGTCATGTGGGTGGCAGGTCATGTGGGTGGCAGGTCATGTGGGTGGCAGGTCATGTGGGTGGCAGGTCATGTGGGTGGCAGGTCATGTGGGTGGCAGGTCATGTGGGTGGCAGGTCATGTGGGTGGCAGGTCATGTGGGTGGCAGGTCATGTGGGTGGCAGGTCATGTGGGTGGCAGGTCATGTGGGTGGCAGGTCATGTGGGTGGCAGGTCATGTGGGTGGCAGGTCATGTGGGTGGCAGGTCATGTGGGTGGCAGGTCATGTGGGTGGCAGGTCATGTGGGTGGCAGGTCATGTGGGTGGCAGGTCATGTGGGTGGCAGGTCATGTGGGTGGCAGGTCATGTGGGTGGCAGGTCATGTGGGTGGCAGGTCATGTGGGTGGCAGGTCATGTGGGTGGCAGGTCATGTGGGTGGCAGGTCATGTGGGTGGCAGGTCATGTGGGTGGCAGGTCATGTGGGTGGCAGGTCATGTGGGTGGCAGGTCATGTGGGTGGCAGGTCATGTGGGTGGCAGGTCATGTGGGTGGCAGGTCATGTGGGTGGCAGGTCATGTGGGTGGCAGGTCATGTGGGTGGCAGGTCATGTGGGTGGCAGGTCATGTGGGTGGCAGGTCATGTGGGTGGCAGGTCATGTGGGTGGCAGGTCATGTGGGTGGCAGGTCATGTGGGTGGCAGGTCATGTGGGTGGCAGGTCATGTGGGTGGCAGGTCATGTGGGTGGCAGGTCATGTGGGTGGCAGGTCATGTGGGTGGCAGGTCATGTGGGTGGCAGGTCATGTGGGTGGCAGGTCATGTGGGTGGCAGGTCATGTGGGTGGCAGGTCATGTGGGTGGCAGGTCATGTGGGTGGCAGGTCATGTGGGTGGCAGGTCATGTGGGTGGCAGGTCATGTGGGTGGCAGGTCATGTGGGTGGCAGGTCATGTGGGTGGCAGGTCATGTGGGTGGCAGGTCATGTGGGTGGCAGGTCATGTGGGTGGCAGGTCATGTGGGTGGCAGGTCATGTGGGTGGCAGGTCATGTGGGTGGCAGGTCATGTGGGTGGCAGGTCATGTGGGTGGCAGGTCATGTGGGTGGCAGGTCATGTGGGTGGCAGGTCATGTGGGTGGCAGGTCATGTGGGTGGCAGGTCATGTGGGTGGCAGGTCATGTGGGTGGCAGGTCATGTGGGTGGCAGGTCATGTGGGTGGCAGGTCATGTGGGTGGCAGGTCATGTGGGTGGCAGGTCATGTGGGTGGCAGGTCATGTGGGTGGCAGGTCATGTGGGTGGCAGGTCATGTGGGTGGCAGGTCATGTGGGTGGCAGGTCATGTGGGTGGCAGGTCATGTGGGTGGCAGGTCATGTGGGTGGCAGGTCATGTGGGTGGCAGGTCATGTGGGTGGCAGGTCATGTGGGTGGCAGGTCATGTGGGTGGCAGGTCATGTGGGTGGCAGGTCATGTGGGTGGCAGGTCATGTGGGTGGCAGGTCATGTGGGTGGCAGGTCATGTGGGTGGCAGGTCATGTGGGTGGCAGGTCATGTGGGTGGCAGGTCATGTGGGTGGCAGGTCATGTGGGTGGCAGGTCATGTGGGTGGCAGGTCATGTGGGTGGCAGGTCATGTGGGTGGCAGGTCATGTGGGTGGCAGGTCATGTGGGTGGCAGGTCATGTGGGTGGCAGGTCATGTGGGTGGCAGGTCATGTGGGTGGCAGGTCATGTGGGTGGCAGGTCATGTGGGTGGCAGGTCATGTGGGTGGCAGGTCATGTGGGTGGCAGGTCATGTGGGTGGCAGGTCATGTGGGTGGCAGGTCATGTGGGTGGCAGGTCATGTGGGTGGCAGGTCATGTGGGTGGCAGGTCATGTGGGTGGCAGGTCATGTGGGTGGCAGGTCATGTGGGTGGCAGGTCATGTGGGTGGCAGGTCATGTGGGTGGCAGGTCATGTGGGTGGCAGGTCATGTGGGTGGCAGGTCATGTGGGTGGCAGGTCATGTGGGTGGCAGGTCATGTGGGTGGCAGGTCATGTGGGTGGCAGGTCATGTGGGTGGCAGGTCATGTGGGTGGCAGGTCATGTGGGTGGCAGGTCATGTGGGTGGCAGGTCATGTGGGTGGCAGGTCATGTGGGTGGCAGGTCATGTGGGTGGCAGGTCATGTGGGTGGCAGGTCATGTGGGTGGCAGGTCATGTGGGTGGCAGGTCATGTGGGTGGCAGGTCATGTGGGTGGCAGGTCATGTGGGTGGCAGGTCATGTGGGTGGCAGGTCATGTGGGTGGCAGGTCATGTGGGTGGCAGGTCATGTGGGTGGCAGGTCATGTGGGTGGCAGGTCATGTGGGTGGCAGGTCATGTGGGTGGCAGGTCATGTGGGTGGCAGGTCATGTGGGTGGCAGGTCATGTGGGTGGCAGGTCATGTGGGTGGCAGGTCATGTGGGTGGCAGGTCATGTGGGTGGCAGGTCATGTGGGTGGCAGGTCATGTGGGTGGCAGGTCATGTGGGTGGCAGGTCATGTGGGTGGCAGGTCATGTGGGTGGCAGGTCATGTGGGTGGCAGGTCATGTGGGTGGCAGGTCATGTGGGTGGCAGGTCATGTGGGTGGCAGGTCATGTGGGTGGCAGGTCATGTGGGTGGCAGGTCATGTGGGTGGCAGGTCATGTGGGTGGCAGGTCATGTGGGTGGCAGGTCATGTGGGTGGCAGGTCATGTGGGTGGCAGGTCATGTGGGTGGCAGGTCATGTGGGTGGCAGGTCATGTGGGTGGCAGGTCATGTGGGTGGCAGGTCATGTGGGTGGCAGGTCATGTGGGTGGCAGGTCATGTGGGTGGCAGGTCATGTGGGTGGCAGGTCATGTGGGTGGCAGGTCATGTGGGTGGCAGGTCATGTGGGTGGCAGGTCATGGCACTCAGCACTTTGTTCACCCCTGCGCCCAGCCCACCCCTTCTCCCACTCCCCTTCTCCCACTCCCCTTCTCCCACTCCCCCTTCTCCCACTCCCCCTTCTTCCACTCCCCTTCTCCCACTCCCCCTTCTCCCACTCCCCCTTCTTCCACTCTCCCTTCTCCCACTCCCCCTTTACCCCCTTCCCCCCACCAGCATGCGAGCACTCAGCACTCGATTCAACGACACACCCCACCTTGCCTCTCGGCCATTTGACAAGTCTAGAGATGGATTCGTGTGCGTGGCCTCTTCCAAACCCCTCTGTACCATCCTCCTTCCTGCATGTCTGAGTTGACCTAAAAGTCGCCTTGGCCGTTTGACAAGTCAAGAGATGGATTCGTGTGCGTGCCTTGCCTCCTTCCGTTCCCTTTCCTCATTCCATTACTGTGCCCCATTCCCCTTGCGAACCATGCCATTCGTGTGCATGCCCCTTCCCCAACCCCCTTCGCCATCCCCCTTTCCAAACCCCCTTCCCCTTTCGAACCCCCTTTGCCATCCCCCTTTCCCAACCCCCTTCCCCATTCCCCTCCCCCATTGCCCTTCCCCATATTGCCACACGCTGACTGTCTCTCCCTCCATTCTCACGCCCTCATCCCATTCACTCCTCTTAAAGCTTTCCTCCTTCGTTTGTTCCTTTTCCCCTCATTTCTGAGACTCTGCATCTCTCTTAACGTGCCCTCCCTCCTGCACCCTCTCGATTGCTGCTACACCCTCCTGCTGCATCCTCTCTCTTTGCAGAATGGCAGAGGGAGCAGGCGTTTTGATCCTAGAGGTGCGTATTCAGAGGGAGTAGTGCGGATGGGAGAGTGTAAGGGGAGCAAGCATATGCAGGTTGTCGGCATGTCGGCATGTTGGCATGTCAGGATGTCAGTATCTTGGGATTTCAGCATGTGAGGATGTCAGCTGTCAGTATTGCAGCAGCATGTCAGCAGCATGTCAGCATGCCGGTATGTGAGGATGTAAAAAAAATAGGATGTCATACTGAAACTGATTTTTTAGAATTCTCTAAAAACACGCCCAAATAAATCAGGGTCAAACATGTATGCAGATGATGACGTCAACATGTATGCAGATGATGATGTCAACACGTATGATGATGACGTCAACATGTTTGGAGATGATGTATGGTTGACGTCAACTTGCCTTAACATAATGGGTGCAGCCCGGTGCAGTGTAGTGCGGTGAGGAGCGGTGCAGCACAGTGCAGAGCTGTCCACAATGGTTAGAGGAACAGGCGATTCACCAGTGTCAGGCCCATCTCCTCCGTCCCTCCTTCCCTATACTCTCTCCTTTACCCCCATCTCCTCAGGACCTAGACCATGCGGTGCAGCGCGGTGCAAAGGTGTACGCAGAGGTTCGAGGAGCAGGCAGTTCAGCAGACGCCTTCCACATCACACAGCCCTCCCCTCTCGCCACTGGAGCAGTGCTCTGCATGCGAGCTGCTCTCAAGGAGGTGAGCGCTGCTTCCATTTGCCAGTTGCCCTAGACTTGCCTCCACATCACACAGCCTTCCCCTCTCACAACGGGGGCAGTGCTCTACATGCGGGCTGCTCTCAAAAAGGTACACACTGCTTCCATCTGAACCACCTCACAGCAGTTCAGCTGAAGCCTTTCACATCATACAGCCGTCCTCTCTCGCAACGGGCGCTGTGCTCCTGCATGCGTGCTGCTCTCGAAGGAGGCATGATTTGACCTGGTGGTCTAAAGCAGGTATGATGATGGGAATCTCTGAAGACCACCAATGATGCAGACGTACCTGCTGGAGCGATCGAGAGTGGTGCATATCTCTGAGCTTGAGTGCAACTACCAGCTCAAGCCAGTTGGTCCACAGGTTTGTTGGACCAACAAGCCAGTTGGTGGTTGCACTCATGCTTAGAGATATGCACCACTCTCGATCGCTCCAGCAGGTAAATCTGCATCATAGCCAGGGGAAGGTTTCTTCTGTAGATGAGCCGGCGCAGATCATCGGCGCTGAAAATAACCTCATCGGCTCAGCTAGGGAGAGATTTTTTTAGGCCCTCAAAAATTGCATCGTAGCCAGGGGAAGGTTTCTTTCGTAGATGAGCCGGCGCAGCTCATCGGCGCTGAAGATAAAATTATCGACTTAGACAGGGAGAGGTTGCTGTTGTCACTCCTCATTGGCACTCCCTGGCACTGCTCAGTCAGGGAGTGTGAAATGAACCTCATCGGCACTCCTCTCAAGGAGGAGCTGGTCCCATGTTAGCTGTTTGTCCAGCGTCAAAGATAGATTCTTCTTCCTTTGTCCCTCCCTCTTCACATCCCTCTCTCTGCCCTTTATTACCATTCTATGGTCTTCACTCAAACTGTCTCTCTGCGTTCCTCCTAACCTCTCCACCCTTTTGCACCCCTCTCCACCCTCTCCCCTCCTTTTCACCCCTCTCCACCCCTTTGCACCCCTTTAATCTCCACCTCTCTCCACCCCTGGTTATCGCAGGCTGGCCTGCAACCATCCGATATTGGGTACCTCAACGCCCATGCCACCTCCACTCCCCTTGGTGAGTAAGCCCCTTCTCTTAGTCTTTTAATTCCTCTCTTTCCTTCCTTTTAAGTAGTCAACTCAAAAGTCAACCCCATGCCACCTCCACTCCCTCGCTGAGCACCAAAACCCTTCCATTAGTGTTCTACCTCCGCCCACTCCTCCCCATCCTCCTTCCATCTAATGTCATTGTGACCCCAGATTAGACGGTGCTCATCTCACACAAACCGTTTTGAGACGTCTCAAAGCACTTCTTCATACACGTACTCCCGGCACTCAGATTAGACGTTGCTCATCTTACACGAACATATGTATGAGGTGCCTAAAAAGAAACGGGCGCTCAAAATTCATTGCGACCTCGGCACTCAAAATGTCCCTCGTGTCTCTCTGCAGGAGGTGCGATAGAATCCCTGGCGACTTTTGAGTCGACTCAAAAGTCGCTCTCAAGGCTTTGTTCGACCGGCAACCACTCGCGGCAATGGAAGCCTTGATTCAACTCGCATGTACCTCACGTGCTGCATTGTTTCCTTGCATGTGCCTCACGTTGTTTGTTCATAGGTGACGAGATAGAAGCTCTGGCGCTCAAGGCTGTATTTGACCAACACGCACTCTCAGGAGGCCTCGCTTTCTCCTCCAGTAAGGTACGCAGCTCCCCTCTTTCATGAGTCTCCAGCAGAGTATGCAGATGTTGTCCACTTGGTGTTTAGTTAAACACAGGCTCTTCAAACGAGGTTGTGATTTATCATCTTAAAATGGTGTTGGAATTTCTCACTTTGGCTCGGTTTGGTTCGAGGCACCTCGGTTAGGATTTGCCTCACTTATAATGCACCTCATGAATGGTTGTGGCTGTGTTGTCCCTTGCACCAAAAGTGGTGTGTGCGTGCATGTGCATGTGCGCATGTGCATGTGCTTGTGTGCATGTGCATGTGTATGTGCGGATCTAAATGTTCCTCTACATGTGGATGCGGCATGAACAGGGAGCGATGGGTCATCTGTTGGGGGCTGCAGGTGCGGTAGAGGCAGCTGTTACTGTGATGGCTCTGCACCATGTGAGTGTTTCTGTACTTGGTGCTCACATGTGTTTGATAGAATGTCATGGCATGAAAGCTGCAGGGGCAGTGGAGGCAGTTGTTACTGTGATGGCTCTGTACCATGTGAGTGTTTCTGTACTTGGTGCTCACATGCTCACGTGTCATGACGGCTGCGGGGGCGGTAGAGGCAGCTGTTGCAGTCATGGCTCTACACCATGTGAGTGTGCTGCTGTCATGGCACTGCTGCTGTCATGGCACTGCTGCTGTCATGGCACTGCTGCTGTCATGGCACTGCTGCTGTCATGGCACTGCTGCTGTCATGGCACTGCTGCTGTCATGGCACTGCTGCTGTCATGGCACTGCTGCTGTCATGGCACTGCTGCTGTCATGGCACTGCTGCTGTCGTGGCGCTGCTGCTGTCGTGGTGAGGAGCAAACGCTATCAGTGTGGCACTGTGATAGAGTGAGCTGCAGGGGCAGTGGAGGCAGCTGTTACAGTCATGGCTCTACACATTGTGAGTGTGCTGATGTGATTGCACTCAATGTCAATCTGAGCCACGTCACCAAATCTGCCACGTCACCCAATCTGCCACATCCACATCAACCAATGTGCGTCCCAGCGTCAACCCTTTGATTTTGAAGTCAACCCAATCGTCATTTCTTCCCCATGCTTGCCCCCCTCTCCCTTCCTTCCCTCCAATCCCCCCCCCTGCCTACCTTCTCCTCTCCACTCTTACAGGGCATGTGCCTCCTAATGTCAACCTCGTCAACCCGGACCCTTCCATTTCTCCCTTCCCTCCAATCCCTCACACTCCTCTCCAATTCCTCTTCGACTTCCCCTTACCACTCTTCCAGGGCATGTGCCTCCTAATGTCAACCTCGTCAATTCAAACCCTTCCATTTCTCCCTTCCCTCCAATCCCTCCACGCTCCTCTCCAACCCCCCTTTGGCTTCCCCCCTTCCCATTCTTCCAGGGCATGGTGCCTCCTAATGTCAACCTCATCAACCCGGACCCTGTCTTTCAAGGAAGCTCCCTGCTCCCCAATGCCTCCCTCCCTTGCCCCCCTTCCCACCTCTCCAATCCCTTTACTGCTTTCCCCTCTCTCAACTATTACAGGGCATAGTGCCTCCCAATGTCAACCTCGTCAACCCGGACCCTGTCTTTCAAGGAAACTTCCTGCCGACGGCAGCAGCAACACCAAAGCCCATGAGAGCTGTTATGAGCAACTCGTTTGGCTTCGGAGGGACAAACGCCTCGCTTGTCTTTGGCCTCCCACCCCTTGCCTAGCACTCTGTACTCGCTCTTATCAGCAAGAGCATCACTGACAGTACCAGCAGCAGCAGCAGCAGCAGCAACACCAAAGCCCATGAGAGCTGTTATGAGACACTCATTCGGCTTCGGAGGGACAAAAGCCTCGCTTGTCTTTGGCCTCCCTCCCCTTGCCTAGCTCTCTGTACTCACTCTTATCAGCAAGAGCATCACCAACAGTACCAGCAGCAGCTGCAGCAGCAGCATCTAAGCCCATGAGAGCTGTTATGAGCAACTCGTTCGGCTTCGGAAAAACAAATGCATCACTTGTCTTCGGTCTCCCACCCCTTGCCTAGCGCTGTGTACTCACTTAGTTGGGACCGTGTGAAGTTTACACCAGCGCCTAGAAAGCAGCAACACCACCAGGAGCAGCGGCAGCATCAAAGCCCGTGAGAGCTGTCATGCGCAACTTGTTTGGCTTCTAAGGGACAAACTTTCCTACCCGGTATATTCGTCCTCCTGTGATCCCATCACTCTCCCAAACTTTCCTATCACCGCCACCACCAGCAACAGTGGGGAACTTGGAGCTGTCATAAGCATATTTTTTTTGGCCATGTTATTTATTTTAAAAAATGGAAAATCACAATCACGCGCATCTAGTGTAGTGGTATCATAGTACCCTCCCACGGTACTGACCGGGGTTCGATTCCCCGGATGCGCATTACCGCTTTTGCTTGCGCATTCCCTCTGCTTGTTTCATGCTTCCCCTTCTCCCCCGTGATGCATTGCTGTAGTCAACATGCATTTTGAGGTGCCTCTAGTCTAGAGCCCTCCCATACGCACAGGCAGCAACTGCTGGTTGGTTCCCCCTTGGGTGGCATTGTACATGGTGTATGGTTGTCACCAACATGCCTCAACATGCAGCCTTGTGAAAGGTTCAGATGGAAGGTTCAGATGGAAATTCCATGTTGCTGGGCAATGAGGTGCCCACCTACCTCCCCACAGCATAACCCCCTGCCTTTGAGCACCAGAAAGAACTTCGGGATCTCATGCAAGACCCACCAGCCTGGATGCACAACGATTTCCTTGACACGCAAATGGTTCTGACCACGCAACCTCAAATGAACTGTACCATCCTGTGCTTGCTACTGTGCTTGCGCCAGCAGCACCGCTTCACTTACGTTCCTGGAGCACAAGCCGCAGCGGCTTTGCCAGGGCCACAGTGAGACTAAACTCCTCCCCCAAGTCCACTCCACCGGACTTCACCACGTCTTCAGGCAGCTTCAAGCTAAACCGGCGAATGAAATTGGCCAGCATGCGAGCAGATAGATCCATGCCCAGATTCAACCCCACACACCCACGCCTGCCCGAACCAAATGGCAGGACACTGAAATCCTGCCCGGTCACATCCGGGGCAGACGGGCCGAGAAACCTGCTGGGGTCAAATCCATCGGGGTTGGTCCAAACCTTTGGATCGTGAGCAAGACCCCAGCCGTTGATCTGAATGATTGTGTTTGGAGGGATGGTGTAACCGCCAAGATAAACGCTGGCAGTTGTCACGTGAGGGATAAGGAGCGGTACCGGTGGGTGGTGCCTCAGAGTCTCTTTAATCACCGCCTGAAGATATGGCATCTCTTGCACTGGAAGCGACGCATTTTCAGCGCCCTGTTTCGCATTGGTTTCTTCTGCTGCTGCCGCTGCTGCTGCTGCTGCAGCTGGCTTGGCATACGCCGCATCCACCTCAGCTTGGAGGCGTTCCAGCACGTCCGGGTGCCTTGCCAGCTCAGCAAGGGCCCATTCCACGGTTTTAGCAGTGGTGTCAGTGCCAGCATTCATCATGTCCATACAAAGCAGCATCATATGCTTTCTGGTAACCCTATCCTCCCCTTCCCCCTCCATCTCCAACAGAGCATCCACCATCACTCTCTCACCACCATCCCCCTCTCCCTTCCCCGCAACCCCCGCTTTTCCGTCCGTACCCACATTTTCTCGCTCCTCTCCCTCTCCCCGCATTTTCAGCATCCGGCTTCTCTCCTCGATGCAGGAAAGCAGGAACCCATCAACATTCGGTTTAAGCCGCTTCGCGCGCCAGTAGATGCGCTGCGGGTCCAAAGGGCTGAGCCATGGAACGAAATCCGCCAAGTTAAACGTCCCCATGACCTGAAACGTCTCGTCGACAATCGCGATCACCTTCTCGCCTTCCATTTCGTCTTCCGCCACAGATCGCGGCGAAGTTTCAGTAGATCGATTGGCCAGCCGTCCCTCCCAGTCCGTCTAGTAAGCCGCTTCGAGCATCTCGCCAGGCGCGGCGGCGGAGGCGCGACGGATTGTGCTGTACGTGTAATGCTTTCCGACAGTCAGCCGCAGAATGAGGTTGAGCGTCGCACGGTTCAAATACCCTCGCAACTCCACGCCTCTCGCGTCCCCGTTATTAGCCACTTCGGCAATCGCGTCAAGCATGGCGCGGATTTCCCGCTCGCGCACGGGTAGGCTCTGCTGTAAGGCGCGCGCCGTCAGGAGATGCAGCGTCGCCAGCCGTCGCTGCGTTCGCCAATGCTCGTCGGCCGGCGAAAAAACGATGTCCTTCCCTCCGTCGACCATGAATGCGAGGAGTTGTAAGAGCGGGCGTGAAGAGCAGATCTTATCCTGCGTTTTAAGCACCTCACGAGCCAGCTACGGGGAGGATATAATCACAGACGGAAATGACCCGAGCCACACGGTCAGGATTGGACCGAACTTGTCCGCCAGCTTCGCGAGGGTGCGGTACGGCAGGACGCCCAGGTCCGGAAGATTACCGAGGATAGGCCACGGGGAAGGGCCCGGAGGTAAGGAATAACGACGACGGAGAAACGTCAGCCATGTCGTCGAGACGTACAACGCGATTGCTGCAATTATCGCCGTGAAAAGCGACGGCATTTGATAATAATCACCAATAGCTACCCATGCTTCCGACGCGGCAACTGACTGAGTGTCCATGTTTCCTACTCTTGAATCTCTTCGTAGTCTGCCTTGCGGATTCACCAGGCGCTGCCCTATCTAGCTTCGACGCTGGTCCCTCCGCATCTGTCAAATGATTTCTTTGGTCAGCCATGAGCCTGTATTATCTGCGGAGGAGCGATCAAAGCAGAAGCATGAACATAGGGAATGTCGAGTGGATAGAAGGATCTGGAGCGCGGGACGGTATTAGTTGAATAGAAAATCGGCAGAATTGTGATTCGTGGCTGGAAAACGTAATCTCATGCCGTCGTGGCTGGAAAAGGTAATCTCATGCCGTCGTGCCTGGAAAACGTAATCTCATACCAGGCCGACAAGACGGCTGATGCAAGGCTCACTTTGGGAGACTCGGATAATCTTGTTCACCTTAGGGCGTATCCAGGTTCGGGTCATGAGCACTGTTCTGGGCATCCGCGATTGGCGGATGACCCAAATAACATAAAACGCATGTTTGGGTCATGCGACCCCAAAATTGCCGCGAGGGTATTCGCGCCAAAATCAACCTCCCCACAACAGTCGTACCCAATGGAGGGATGCCAAACATTTCGAAAGGTTATTAGCGAGACCCTTACGAAACCACGCGACAATCATTGAGAAAACACTACCGTCAAAATTCACGGAGTGAATTCCCAAATGCTGGGAGCGCGACGCGAGAAATTTTAGACACGATTTGCAGAGTGGTTGGGTGCAGAGGTGTAAGAAGTGGGATATTGCACACGTGTGACACTCAACTGACGATCGCCAAAAAAAAGGCAGTAAAACCACAATCGTGCAACCAGGTGATTGGCTGTGAGTGGTTCGTGCACGTCAGAAGCACAACACCTGCACATTGACCCAAAGCTGGGGCCGCGCGCGGCTCGTAAGCCCACTTCGGGTCATGCGGAAATTCCGCACGACCCAAACAGTAGCAATGAACAGTGCTCATGACCCAATCATGGATACGCCCTTAGAGCGGGTCTTTTTAGTTCGTTTGAATGCGGGCCAATGAGATGTCTCGCATTCTACAACGTTCAAACCAGTGTTCAGATTGGTCGGGATGGGTATTGAGCAAAAATGAAATGAAAATGACGTGTCCTTAGCTTGGACCTGGTTTCTCAATTGCAATTGTAATAACAGATGATACGGTACCAGTGTTGGGAAATAGGAGACCACCTGAAGTTTCATGCAGCCATTGCAGCCATCTGCATGTGAGCTGCTCTAATGAGCACGGCCAGAAGGACCTTGATGCAAGCTTTTATCTCAGAGACTATATGATGCCATAGCTGTTTGCAGAAACCCACTTCAGCATAGAATGCTGGCATCTATCTCAACATAAATACTGTCAAAGCACATAGGTGCAAATTTTAGCTTGAGTCGTGATTTTGAGATCCTTGGCAGCCACTTGTCATAAAACCTGTGCGGATCCCCAAACAAGGGCAGCAGGGGCATGAGGGAGCAGAGAAAGCAAATGCATGTAGAGTTATGCATCAATCAAACAGATGAATAATTAACACGTTTGAGCATTGTTCACCTGCCCCAGCCATGTGAGAGGCAATTGCTTCACATAGACAGCAGTCACACAAGCCTTGCCGCATGTTTCGTTACTATGTGGTGAACTTAGTCACCACTCCTCTCCACCACTCAGCATGGGGGAGAGTAAAGACACATACACCACTGATTTATCTTTACCTCTTCCCACCTGTGTGCACTGCTGTCCTTAGTCTCTCACCTTGTCACTCATATTGTCGCTCACCTTGCCACTGTTCGTCCCACTCTTTTTGACACATACACCATTCATTTATCTTTACATCTCCCCACCTGTGCGCACTGCTGTCCTTAGTCTCTCACCTTGTCACTCACATTGTCGCTCACCTTGCCACTGCTCGTCCCACTCTTCTTCCCACTGGTCCTGCCGGGGCATGTGAGCTTGTGGGAGGGCCAGTGCGCCTTTTGGCACTCTCTGCTGCAATACGCCACCTTGCCACACCCGGAGCAGTTCTTCAGCCTCACACCACCCCCCTCCACCCTCCCACACCCCGCAGAACCGCACACACGCCCACCACAAGCAGCAGAAGCACAACCTTCAGTACACGAAACAGACCCAGCAGCAGCGCTTGGTGCAACAGCAGAGACTGGGGAAGGGAAGGGAAGGGTGGACGAGGTACTAGGGGTAGAGGACATAGGAAGGGAAATGGTGTTTATTGCTGGAGGGATGGGAGGCTCAGCACGAAAGGAAGGGCGGTAGCACGGCTCCCCCAGCAGCATCTCTCGCAGACATGCCAGCAAATTGACTCCCCCTGGCCATGGCTGAAGATAATCCGGCAAATTTACTCTCTCGCCCATCCCCTCACTATCGCTGCTGCCTCTGCCACCACCGCTGCTGCTACAGCCCCTTCTGCTGCTGCTGCTGCTGCCGCCGCCACTGCCGCCGCCGCCGCTGTTGCTGGTGCTGCTGCTGGTGCCGGCACTGCTGCTTCTACCCGGCCCATCCTGGCCGTCCAAGTCGTCATGGAACCTCGTCTGTGCCGCCAAATGGAAGAACGCACAAGCCAGCAGCCGCGAGCCCAGCTGCTTGCTGCCCCTGGAGGGAGGGCTGAGCCCCGATGCAACGGATTCAGGGTCGAACCACTTGCCAGTGGCCCGCACACTGGACGGCCACGCCATCATTGCAGTGGCACACCAGGTTCGCACCTCCTCCCACACCTCCCCATCACCCTCCCCTTCCGCTTCCTCCTCTGCCTCTCCTCGCCCACCGTTTCTTTTACTCCCTGTTCCATGCCCTTTCCTCACCTGTTGCTCTGCAATTTTCCGTTCAGCTTCAACTCGCTCTTCCACCGTCCCCATTTTCATCACCTCATCAATGCCGAGGATGAAAATCGGCCAGTTCAGGGCGATAAAGAGCAGCAGGAGAATGGGCAGCCTCTCTGCTTGCTCGCGAACCGCGGGGAGGTCACGACGCACAGCCGATTTTTTTGCAGGTGAAGGGTCGTGGGTACGCAGTGTCTGTGCAAGCTTCATGAATTCCGGGGAGCGTGGCGGGAAGATGGAGACGAAGCGGTTGAAGAGAACGGAGGCGGGGCGGTAGGCGAAGTTGGCAATGGCAGTAGTAAAGGGAATGAGGGCTTTGTAACGGTGAAAGCATGGAACGCAATGGGCACACCGCGGGGGATCAAAGAACAAGCCGGCAACATACACCAGGAATTCCGCATCGGCTGTGCAGCGAACAATGGGAAGGCTCTTGTTTGAAGGCACCAGTGCGCGAGTGGGAGCATCTGTGTGGGGTTTTTGGTCTCCGCTGCCCCCCGTGTTGCTTCTGCCCCTTCCATTTCGCCCCCTCCCACCCTTGCGCTTGCCGCTGTTAGTGTTAGTCTTCAATCTCACAATTTGTACTTTGTATTTTCTATATCCTAGAGTAGTGTAGTTTGCACATTGTGTTTGGTTGGGTGTACACCTACATCCCAACCAAACCCAAATGTAATCTCCAACCAATCTCCAACCCACCAATTGGAGATTGCCTTGGGATTACCCCCAATCCCTAGAGATTGCCCCCGATTCCCTTCCCCATCCTTTTCCTACCCCTCTTGGATGTACTTAAAGAGCTTCAAGCTCATTACTAATGCATCGCTTCTAAGCCTATTTCTGACATGGTATCAGAGCCCTTCAACCGCATACGCGGATCGTGATCTTCTTACCTCTGCGGATACTCGTCCCGCAAACCTCGGCGAAGCCATCGTCAACCTCGTCGCCGGTGATTCGCGACATTCGTCGGCGGAAATTTTCCCGCTGCACCTTCCCGTCACTTTCGACGGTAATTTATCTGGTAAGCGCATCGTCCGCGCTATAACCTAACGCTCGCTTTCCTCCTCGTCGGGCCGCCGCCCGTCGCCCTGCAGCTTCTCGTCGGGCTGCCGCCCGTCGCCCTGCAGCTTCTCGTCGGGCCGCCGCCCGTCGCCTCGCAGCTTCACGTCGGGCCGCCGCCCGTCGCCCCGCAGCTTCTCGTCGGGCCGCCGCCCGTCGCCCTGCAGCTTCTCGTCGGGCCGCCGCCCGTCGCCTCGCAGCTTCACGTCGGGCCGCCGCCCGTCGCCTCGCAGCTTCTCGTCGGGCTGCCGCCCGTCGCCCTGCAGCTTCTCGTCGGGCCGCCGCCCGTCGCCCCGCAGCTTCACGTCGGGCTGCCGCCCGTCGCCCCGCATCTGCACTCCTACCCCTTCCCCCTTCCCGCAGCTGAACAGGTGCAGCAGCGCAGCCGAGCAGCCGTGTAGCCGCGAAGCAGAGCAGCCGTGTAGCCGCGAAGCCGAGGGTGGTGTGTGGGGGGATGTGTGGGATTAGTGATAGATCTACGGAAATCGGCCGATTCGACCTAATTTTGGCGGCCTGAAAAGGAAAAAGAAAAAACCTTCTACGTGACATTCCGACGCGGCCGACATTGACGATTTTCGCTATTCCGGTCCGCCGAAGTTCCTATCGGTGACTTAAGAGCGGCGCTCCGCGCGAGAAGGGGTCTCCACCATGGCTCTCTCGTCTTCCACCATGGCGAACCCCATCACCCCGCTCCGCCTTGAAGCTGATGGCTCTAGCTCCAACTTCAAGGCGTGGAGCTACGGAGTTGACAAGCACCTCCTGAGCCGTGACGTGCAGGGCCTTGACCTCAAGGACGTCCTCCTCAACCGTGGCAAGGGGAAACAGCCTACTATTCCCCGTGAGCCGACCGAATCTCCAAGTGATACTGACGTGAGGGCGTACGAGGAGGCTGTTGAGAAGTACCGGAAATGGGAGAAGGCCGATGCTGCCATCATCAGCGTCTTCATCGCCTCCACCCCTCCCGAACTTGTCAACACGTTCCATAACTACCCTACCTCCAACGCCATCTGGAAGTACCTCCAGGATCGGTTCATGAACAAGACGGCGGTCGGCGTGGCCATTCTCATCCCTAGCATGTTTCAGGTCCGCCTTGAGGACTGCTCGGGAATGGCCGATTACATTGCCAAGGTGCAGACCATTCATGGCGAACTCAAGGAGCTGGGTATAGTCTTCCCCGAGCAAGCCCCTGCAGCCGCCCTACTTGTTGGACTCACCTCGGCATATGAGGTCACGAGGAAGATGCTCCTCACACTCTCAGCAGAGGACCTCACCTTTGCTAAGGTCTCCACCGCACTCCTCTCTGCCGAGAAAGACTCCACGGCTCAGGCCAAGGCGTACGCTATCCGCGCTTCCATGTCTCAAGCAAGTGTCGCAGCGGCTCTCGCCTCGGCGCCCTTCCAGCGCAACCGCTTTCCTCCGTGCCCCTACGTCGTCAAGTATGGGAATCGCAAGGGACAAGTGTGTGGTGGCACTAACCACCCCCTCGCCACGTGCTTCAAGAAGAAAGACGACGAATGGTACGCCATTCACGGAGTGGACAAGAAGCCGCCGAATTGGATGCGCTCTCGCAAGGCCAACCTAGTTGAGGTCCAGGACCCCGCTTCGACTAGTGCTAGTGATGCTGCTCTTGTTGATGTGCGTATCAACCTGTTGTTCCCTGGCACTGCCATGATTAATGAAGCTACCTCACAGTACATCGGCTCATCACACGCACCACAATACATAGAGTTCACACTCGATAGCGGGGCCACTCACACCGTGCTCAAGGAGACCCTCTCCTTCAAACCTTACCCAACACCTATCCCTCTCTTAGGAGCTGACTCAAGCTTCACCACCCTCGCCAAGGGTACCTCCACAGTCCCATGCCCCGCCTTCCCATCCGGCACTGTCACTGGCATGTGCGTGCCTTCACTGCGTCACAATCTAGTTGCCCAAACAGAAATTCAGGAGGCAGGGCTACGCACCATCTTCCCAGAGAACGAGGACTATTGCGACATCATCGATCCACGCACCAACAAAACTCTGGCCCGCTACACCCTCAACAGCAACGGCCTCTACACGCTACGCGTCCCTCTCCCACAGGTGTCAACCACCCAAGCACAGGCCACTATCACACCATGCTCATGTCGCACCCTCTCCAACCCGACCATCCTCTACCACCATCGGCTCGGGCACCCAAATTTCCGCACTCTTGCTGACATGGCCTCCAAGAAACTTCTCCTCGGCCTGCCAGCCGCACTTCCCCCACCACCTGACTCACCAGCTCCCACGTGCCTTGATTGCACCAAGAGCAAACTGCGCCAACAACCCCATGCTGCCTCACCCACAATCGCTGCAGCACCACTGGACCTCGTGCACATGGACGTCTGGGGCCCTGCCCCTGTTCTCGCACGAGGTGGCTATCGCTACTTCCTTATCATTGTGGATGACCACTCCCGCTATGTCTCTGTTCACCTCCTCCACACTAAGGCTGAGGCACCCGAGGTCATCATAGCGTGGGTCAAGCAGGCACAGACCACTTTTGACCGCAAGGTCAAGCGCCTTCACTCGGATGGGGGGGGTGAGTTCTGCAACGACAAGCTCAAAGCCTTCTGCTCCTCCGAAGGCATCCAGCAAAACTTCACCCTCCCTGACAGCCCTCAACAGAACGGCATAGCTGAGAGCCGCAACCACACCCTGGTGCAGATCACTCGGTGCCTCCTCAGCCACTCCAACGCTCCTCACTCTCTTTGGGGGTACGCTCTCTACCACGCTGCCCTCCTCTACAACCTTTACCCCCACCCGCACCTTCCCGACACCACTCCAACCACACTCTGGCTCGGGAAAACGCCCACTGCTCGCTCTCTTCGCGTTTGGGGATGCACCGCCTATGTCCTCCTCAACCCTCAGGCTCGACGGCATAACGGTGGCAAGCTCGGTCCCAAGACTCAGACGTGCATCTACCTCGGGCACAACGCCGACTCACCTGACTACCTCTTCCTCAATCCCTCCACTCACCAGTTGGTCAGGAGCCGTGACGTTGTCTTTGATGAGACCCGCCCATTCTACTCCCCTTCGGGACGGGACCCTCTCCCTGATCCACCCTCCCTCGTGTGGGCAGACTTTGATGCGCCTCCCGACCTCCCGCCTGCTCCTGCTCCCTCACCTCCTCCCTCTCCTGCCATCGCACCATCTCCCTCTGAGGTCACTGACCCGGCCTCACCGGTGTCTTCGGCAGCTGCTCCTCCCTCCCCCTCACCTTCCCCACTTCCCGCTGCGCCGCCCCCTCCGAGCGCACCTATCACCTACCATCGGCGGTCCCACCCTCCGGCCCCACCTCCTCCCCCGGCTCCCCCCACCACAGAGGAACCCGCTCTCCCACAGTCGCCCGAGCTGATCACGTACCGCCGGCGACCCCTTCCCCCGCCCAAGCCTGCTAAGTCACCCTCTCCGACCCCGCCAGCCCCACCCTCTTCCCCGGTGGCTCATGGCACTCGCTCACATCGCGCTACTCTTCCACTCGCGATGGTTCTTCGATACACCGCGATCACACCGCCTCCTCCTGCTGGGGGGGATGTGCCCTCTACCCTTCTAGAAGACAGGCATGAGGAACTGTGTGATCTCCATGCAGTCCTTCCTCAGCTCTCACACATCTTCCCCGACATCACTGGCTCACCCTCCCTCAACTTCGCGGAGAACCCGACCATCCCTATCCCTCTCACCGTCCAAGAGGCTCTCTCAGGCCCTCATTCTGCCAAATGGCGTGCTGCCATGGACGCGGAGATTGCAGCATTCACCCGCAACCACTCCTTCGACGACGAGACTCCACCTCCAGGAGTCAACATCGTCGGGGGCAAGTGGTTGTTCCGTGTAAAACAGCTCCCAGACGAGGCACCGGTGTTTAAAGCGCGCTACGTAGCCAAGGGCTTCACCCAGCAGCAGTACCGCGACTTCTTCCTAACCTTCTCCCCCACATCCAAACCTCCCACCATTCGTACGCTCATGGATGTCGCAGCTCGAGAAGACTTCGAGATCAAATCCATGGATGCCTCATCCGCCTTCCTACAAGGACGTCTCAAGGAGACAGTGTTCATGGACAGACCAGAAGGCTTCCCAGGAGATTTCCCTCCCAACACTGTCTGGAAGCTGAATCGCCCCGTCTACGGCCTTAAGCAAGCCCCTCGCGAATGGCACAACAAGGTGAAAGAAGTCCTCCTCTCCCTGGACTTCCACCCTTCAACTGCTGACCCGACTCTCTTCATCCGCCGTCATTCTGAGCCCTTCTACATCCTAGTCTACGTGGATGATTTCATCCTCGTGGCCAAGGACTCGGCCCAGATGACCTCAGTCCAGGCAGCCCTAAGCAAGGCTCTCCAGATGAAAGACCTCGGTGACCTCAAGCACTACCTGGGGATGGAGATCACTCGTGATCGCAAGGCTCGCACCATCTCACTCTCCCAGGAGTTCTACATCGACAATGTGCTCAAGCGATTTGAGATGGAGCTATGCACACCTGTTGCCACCCCGCTGCCGCTGCAACACCTCCTCACAGCTCCAGCGGTACCCACACCAGAGGCCTGCTCTGAGCCATACCCGGAGCTTGTTGGGTCCCTCATGTACGCCATGATGTGCACCCGGCCAGACCTGGCCTATCCTGTCAGTGTCCTCTCTCGCTACGTGGCCCCTGGACGCTTCACTGACCTTCACTGGAAGGCAGCCAAGCGGGTGTTGCGCTATCTTCAGGGCACCAAGTCTCACGTCCTCACACTCGGTGGGCTCTCCCCTCCTCGCCTAGAGGGTTACACCGACTCCTCCTGGGCTGATGACCAGACCGACCGACGCTCCTCTCAGGGGTACTGCTTCACCCTTGGGAGCGGAATTGTCAGTTGGCGCTCCACCAGGTCGTCTGCAGTCTCCCTCTCCTCATGTGAGGCAGAGCTCTACGCAGGCACCATGGCTGCTCAGGAGGCTCGTTGGCTCACCTTCCTCCTCCAGGAACTTGGTTTCCCACAGTCCGCCCCTACCCTCTGGTGTGACAACCAGAGTACCATCCACATCTCTCAAGACCCTGTGTATCACACCCGCACCAAGCACATTGAACTCCGGCACTTCTTCATCCGTGACCTTGTCCAACAAGAGCAGTTGAAAGTGGAATACGTTGCATCTGACTGCAACCTGGCTGATCTGTTCACCAAGCCCCTTGGGAAAGTTCCCCACCACCGTCTCCTTGGCGCCATGGGGCTCTGTGCTCCACCCTCTCTACCCTGAGTTCGATTGACGCCTATGGGGGGGTGTTAGTGTTAGTCTTCAATCTCACAATTTGTACTTTGTATTTTCTATATCCTAGAGTAGTGTAGTTTGCACATTGTGTTTGGTTGGGTGTACACCTACATCCCAACCAAACCCAAATGTAATCTCCAACCAATCTCCAACCCACCAATTGGAGATTGCCTTGGGATTACCCCCAATCCCTAGAGATTGCCCCCGATTCCCTTCCCCATCCTTTTCCTACCCCTCTTGGATGTACTTAAAGAGCTTCAAGCTCATTACTAATGCATCGCTTCTAAGCCTATTTCTGACAGCCGCCTCCACCCTTTGCTGACTGCTTGGATAACCTCTCTCTAACCTCCCCTCCACTCCCATCCTCCTCTCTCGCCTCAAACTCCTCACTCTGCTCTACAATCCCCAGCCCAAAGCATCGTGCACTTCGATCTTCAGGAAGCTTCACTGCACCTTCATCGCCCTGGGGCCACTCGCCCCACTCCAAGGGGGCGTTGGCTCCATCCGCAGGCTTGGGGATGGCACCGAACCTGATCAGTAGGCTTGGGAGGTCGCGGAAGGGGTGGTGCATGGGCAGGACTTTGACTGGTGGGCTGTCCTTGGAGCATTGCTTTGCTGAGATGGAATCTGAGCCGTAGATGCGCACCCACTGCAAGATGCAACTGATGCGATAAGTGAAGACCGCAAGAACGGGGTTAGTGTTAACAGGATTGCCGATAGCACCATTGCCAGCCAAACTTCGGGCTCCAGACGAGGCAGCAGTAGTAGGAGCACAGGCAGGTTCTGTTGGTGGTGCTGCTGCAGCTGAAAGTGCCTCTGTTTCTGCAGCTGCGTCTGCTGCTCCCATCCCCACACCGTCTCCCACCCCTCCGCATGCTCCCACTGCTCCACATCCCTTGCCTCTCTCACTCATTTCCTGCCTCTGATTCTCTCTTCTCTGGCTTTCCCTTCTCAGCCTCTCCCTGGCCTCTTCAATAGCTGCGTCCTCCACCCGTATATTGCTTGCATTGTTCCCATCTAGAATGTACACTCGCCCTTCTTTGCAGTGCTCTGGCCTGGAGAACACTGAAGCGACAGCCAGGGCGAAGTCAGTGGCACCCACGCCACTCACATACATGCCCTTGGGAATATCCCTGCCTTCCAAATTGCTGCTGCTGCTGCAGCTGCCATCATTGCGGCCCCTCTCACTGCAATGACTGCACCGGAACTCCCTCACTTCCCCCCCTCCATGCTCCAGAATCCAAGCCATGCCATCCACATACCTCTCCCACTCACGCCCCTTCAAATTCTCCCTCCACTTCCCTCCCTTCCCATCCCTGCCACCATCGCAATCACACTCATCCGTCCCCTCCTTGCTGCCTACCTGCTCCCCTCCGCCACCTTCCCCTGCTAACCCCCTCCCGTTTCCAGCCTCAGCTGCTTCCCCCATGCCGTTTCCACTGCCCCTTTCTTCTGCCATGCCGCTTCTGCCCTCCACAGCTCGTGCCATCGCCTCAGCCATGAGTCGGATCCCCGTCTCCCACGACGCTTCAGGGCTGCCCATCCACGGCATCATCACCACCTCTCGTGCCATTCGGCCGTCTCTCAACCTCCCTATGTCCTCAACAGACCCCCTAACCACGCCATCTGCATCCCTTGCTGCTCCTCCCCACCCCCTCCCATCTGCATGCACATTCTCAGCAGTCCGTCCCCCAGCTCCCCCCTTCCCCTCTCCATGCGCCTTCTCCAGCCCGCCTGACAGCAAATGCTGCACAAAAAACCCAAACCCTTCCTTCAGATCCGCACTCTCCTTCACTCCCAGCACCTGCACCAGCGTGGAAGCGGCGACATCCGGCTGTCCCTGTCGGCTTACTCCCAGATCGACCGCGAGGGAAGGATAGGCAGTGTCATAGAGTTCCTTCTGAGCCTTCAGGCAGTGTCATAGAGTTCCTTCTGAGCCTTCCATAGAGTCACAAACCGGGGGAACCTCGCTACAAGCGCGAGGAAGGCAGCAAAGCTGACAGCACGGCGGTAGGCGGCCCAGCAGCTGCTGCAGCGCCAGCAGCAGGACCACGCTGCACCTTCAGCTTCAGCAGGAGAGGCCGTGGGAGGAGCAGAAGAATGTGCAGCACAATCGCCAGTAGAAAAAACAACAGGCAGGCGGGATCTGATCCTCCCCAGGTCCATGAGCACGCCCACACGAGGCTCAGCCAACCACTCGAGAAGCATCGCCTCCACACATTGGTAAGGCGCGTTTCTATTCTTCCATTCCCACTCTACCAGCGGTGGTACCCCCCCAGGCCCCCTAGCGCCTGCACTGGCACCCTCTGGGAGAACTCGACATCGGCCCGGGTTTGGCGGCTCGGTGGCGCAGCAGGGAGGGAAGAAGGGACCATGTTGTGCAGTTGAAGGCGGAAGGTCGATGTTGCCAATGTTGAGAGCGCGCTGTGCTCGGTAGCTCACTGCCCTGTCGAAGCAGCACTCGCATTCCTTGAAATCCCAGCTGCTTCTCACATCTACGTAGTGAACCATGTCCGCGCGCGACAGCAGCTGGAGCTTCTCTGGTCTTTCCTGAACCCTCGCTCTCTCGGTTTCCCCCACCACTGCGTTTCGCCCCTTTGCCTGTCCTGGTCCTCTCCTTTCGTCTTGGACTTGCAACTCCTCCAGCATTTCCCGAACCTCCTCCGAACCTGACAGTATTCGACGTGTTGCTTCCAGAGCTACAGAAGCGGCAGAGGCATCAGGGGGGATAAACGCATCCGCGTTTCCATTTCCCCCAAAGCCTTCCCCTGGGAATCCTTTCATCGGCCCGTGCTCCTCGTCGCTGTTGGAAGCAATGTGGTCCCATTTGCCGTAGTCAATAGAGCTGGTGGTAGCGGCAGCATGAGGAGCAGCTGCATCAGGAAGCGCAGAAGAAGGAACAGGAGAAGAGGGAGGAGGAACGGTAGGAGCAGCAGCAGGAAGCACAACAGCAGCAGGCGTCGCAGTGGTAACAACACTAGGTGGAGCAGCAGTGACAGAAAGAGGCACGATGATAGTAGCAGGTACAGCAGCAGGACCGATCACACCCTGTTCAGCTTTATCCTTGCCCTTATCCAGTCTGTCTCTACGCACAGCTTTCATGGGGAGAACTTTGATGGTTGAAGTCGATTTGAGCTTCGCTTGTTCTACAGTTGAATCAGGCGAGAGGTAAACAACCTGGCCAAGTACCATAAAACGGACCTGCTGGGTCCGAGCCGGAGACTGATTTCTATCCAGCGCTCTCCCGCTGTCTTATGCACATTCTTGTGCTTCACTTGGTAAGCAGCAGTTTGGCAGATGGGACTGAAAGAGTCTGTTGAAGACTAATCGAAGAGGCTCTTCTCGAGAGGCAGGTATGTGAACGTCCACGCAGGACGATATATATAACTTACTTTCAGAACATCTATCGGTACATATGCTACTGACGTCGCCATTGCTAGAGTTCGCTTCCTCTTTGCTACCATGATCGTCGGATTCACGTGGAATCAAATCAGCCGAGACCCTGAACCGAACGTTGAAAGACATTTCGTTGAATGATTTCTTCAGTTACGGAAAAAGAAGACAATGTATATGACAAATGTCCGTTTTCAGTAAGATAAGCCGAAGCATTCCAGATGAGAGCTCGAATGTAAGGTACTAGGCGTTGTTGCCATGGAAGCGTATGGATTCCCTGGAACGGAGGAGAAGGAATTCAAAGGACCCACCTGCATCACCCTAAAAGGGGCTCGGTTTGGTGGGCCGCGTTCCTTGTCCGAAATCTGCTTCATTCATGGAGGCTTCATGCCACAATGTGGAGTAACATAACGGGTAACTGCACCGCTGCTTGGTTTCGTAACAACGGTTCGGGTACGACAACAAGGATTCGGTAACCCAGTTGCGATAAGGACGACCAGATTGGTTGCAAATACGGTTGAAATTCAAACCACACGACCCTCAGACGGGTAACCAGCCCTATCCAGTGTCACCTCGACTCTGAGTGTAAGGAATTTTCTCGAATTCCTTATCGGGGTTGACTGCTGCGCGTACAACCCGATTTTCGGAGTTCGCACGTTCGGGCGATTTCCACGCTGCCGAGGCTCCTCGCGTCGCCTTCGGCATTCCCATCGCCAAACCTGCACCCAACCTCGCTCGCCCGAGGTTTCCTCCTAGCTAGGCTAGCCCTACATTAGTCTGTGCATTCATTGTATTCTCAGTTCATTCAATCACAGCCTCGATATTCGTTTACCTGCGCACTCTCTTTTACAACTCATAACACTGAGTGTGTTGATCCCTGTGGTGGTTCGGATGGGACGCGACATTTGGTCAACGTCAGCGGACAGACTCAAGTCAACCCCCAACAAGCCATCTTCATCTCAAGCGGTAGCTGAGAAACCATAATCCTGCTTTTATTCTTCTGTGAGCTAGCGTATTGGGAGCCATACCCACCCAGCCGACCATGGAGGGTAGGTCGTTAGTGTTTTTTTGCAATGTCTGAGTTCTTTCAGGTCGTACTCACGAATGCAATTTCCAGGTCCACGCCTGTTGCACAAAGTTATCAGGGAGGGGGATTTTAATGAAGTGCTAAAGGTTCTGGATAAGGGAGTCGACATTGAAGCGAGGGACGCTGTAAGAGATGTTGCTTTCTCTTTTCGTTTCCTTAAGTTGTCAGATTAGAATGACGTACTAAAACTCTTCCGGATTTCAGGAAGGCCAAACGCCTCTCCATGTGGCTGCGAGGCTTGGCCATGAGCGTATTGTCGACGTTCTTCTGATCAAAGGCGCGAAAGCTGAAGCACGTGACACTTGGGTTCGTAGGACGCAGTATGTTCACAGATTTTCCACATGGACAACGCATGCAATTTTTTTCTTCGCATGTATCAGGGCCAATGGACTGCTCTTCATCACGCCGTTTGGGGAGGTGGAACTGGAGCGGTAAAGCGTTTGCTGGACCATTCCGTTGACAAAGATGCACAGGACAAGGTTAGATTCGTTGTCTTTGAGTGCGATTTTTCCTGTGTCGTCAGTCACATTCACTCCTACTGCAGGAAGGTCAAACGCCTCTCCATCTCGGAGCAATGCTTGGACGTATCGTGGAAGTCATCATGCTGTTAGAATCTGGAGCCAATCATGATGCACGGGATCAGGTAATACTTGGCAGTCGTGAGACATTCCTTTCACTATTTACTGAAACGAGAAAATGCCATGCAGAAATTCTTTACTCCGCTGCACTGTGCAGCAGCATTCGGCACAGTTGAGCTTGCACAAGTTTTGCTGCAAAGAGGAGCTGACAAGACTGCCAAGACAAAGGTAAGATCCTTAAACCAGGACATCTCCAATAAAACCGATGTCAACCGAATCTCGTGCTGCAGGATGGGAAGACACCATTGCAAATAGCCGAGTCCAATAAGCGCCATGACGTTGTCCAAATGTTTAATCGTTATGGATCAAAACGCTCAAGTCAGGTATGTTGCAGTTCTGTTACTGAGGCGTCGTTGCCTGTGAACATGGTGGTTCCTGACATTGCCATATTTCAGGTAAATGCTGCTTCTATTCAAGGAACTATCAGTCAAGTGGAGATAATGAAGCGAGCTGAAAATTCTGTTGGCAAAGCATATGACGAGATTGCTGTTCGAGAAGCATCAGGCAGGATTGAAAAGCTTGAATTATCTCTACAAGAAGCACAGAAGAAGGCTGTAGCTGAAGAAAAGAGGAGACTTGAAGCTGAGGCGAAGTTCGTCACTGAGTCCAACAAGCGGAAGGAGGCCGAAGCGAGAGCCTTGGATGAGGAGAAAAAACGGAAGGACGCAGAGGCACGGAAGAGGGTTCTTGAAAAGCAAATGGCTGACGCTATGCACACAGCAAGTGAAGGGGAACAGCTGAGACAAGAGATGGAAAACCAGCTTGATTCTGAGAGGTCTTTCCGGATCAATGCTGAGAAGAAAGTTGTTGAACTTCAACGGAGGCTGGAGCTGGTGGAATGCCAGCTGCATGAGGCTGCACATTTGAGACGCATGGCAGAAGTCAAGGCGAAGGAAGAAGAAGAGAAGCGGCTGAAGCTTGAGGTAGCATTCAATGAGGTTGAGAAAGCGCATAAGGAGTACAATGTGAAGGTGAAGGGTGATCAGGAGGTTTTGAAGGGCATGACCCTGAAGCTTGAGGAGTCAGAAAATAAGCGGCTGGAGCTGGAGCAGAAGTTGAAAGAAGAAGCTGAAAAATGCCGCAAAATGGAGGCATTCAATCGCCAGGAACTGAAGCTTAGAAAGGAGGAGGAAAAAATGCGAAGAGATTTTCAGGCGAAGCTTCAGGAGGAAGGAAAGAAGCGGTCTCTGGCAGAGCTCAGAAGTGGAGATGAGGCAAAGAAACGGGCTCGAGCTGAGATTAAGGCTCTGGCGGAAGAGGGCAAGGTGCATGAGCTGGAGGCGAAGCTTGGTGACATGTTGGCCAAAAACAGGGAGCTGGAGAAGAAACTTGCTAATGCAGTTGACTGCCTTCGCAAGAATGATCTGCAGTGTGACAATGCGGGTGTGGTGGTTGGGGCGCGAGGATCAGAGAGACCGCAACAGATGAAGGATGCTGAAGCGACCGAGACAGTGAAGGAGGGTGAGAAAGAAAGCCTGAAAGCAGATTCCTTGGCTGCTGATGGCAATGGTGCAGCAGTGGCTGAAGATTTGTTGTCCCAGGAGACTGGAGTGAGCTCGCAATACGAAGAACTGCTGAGGCTGAGGGAGTTGGTGAAGGTACAGGAGCGTCAGCTAGATGAGTCCAAGGAGGTGATCAAGACTCTCATGTCTGCAGCTGAGATGGGAAGTTCAGTCAGGACATCTCGGGCTTCAAACGACCCTATCTCTCATGCAAGATTGTCTGCAGCAGAACCTCCTGCTGGATCCACATGTGAAGCTGATGAGGAAGAGGAAGGTGCAAAAGAGCCAGAGAATCAGCAGCAGCCCTTCAAATCGGATGTTGAAGCCTTGAGGGCTGAGAACGCCTCTCTTCAGTCTGCACTGCAGAATCTTTCTGCAAAGGTAAACTTTGCTGCCACTTCAAAATTTTGTGCATAAGCTTCTAACTGCATTCCACTTTTGCAGATCCTCGAACACTCTGATTGCAAGACTACGATTGAAGATCTCCATGCTGAGCGGAAGAATCTGGAAGAACAGCTGGCCTATGAGAAGAAGCTGCGAGAAGACCTATCTATCGAAGTTAAGGAAGCCAAACGTAAAAAAGAGGAGGCAGAGATAAAGGCTGCAGCTATGAAGGAATGTTTGGCAAAAGTTGAGGTTGGTGGACATTCTGCCACAGCATCTCCTAATGCCAGTCCAAGCAAAGCACCAACAATGCTGGAGAAGCTGAAGATGCGTACACCAAGAATGTTTGAAATTCCACACAAGTGAGCTTTGAGCGTGGTGGTGACAAGCGAAAATGCATCAAGGCTTGCAACAGGGAGATATGTTTCTGGTTTAGGTTCATTGTCTAATCGTATCACATCCAGTTTATGGGTTAGGCATAAATGATGCATCGTAGCAGTTTAGACTGAGCGTAGTGGTTTCAAAAGGATGGTGTTATAGGAACATGACTTAAACCAGACCTGTAGCTCAATAATCTTATTCAATTTGCAGCGACATAAACCTGATTTAACGTGATCATGGTTTTCCCTGACTCAACCTCTCTTGCACATGCTTCAAAGCTCGCCCAGCTGCCTCGTTCGCAGGAACCTTCTCTTCCACCACCAGCCGCTGGAACTCTTGTCGTACTGCCATAGCAAATTGCTCTCGCGGCTGCTGCTGCTGCTGCCGCTGCTGCCGCTGATGCAGTAACCACTGCTGATGGTGCCTTGATTGCTGAAGATGTTGGAATTACTTCATTATTGACCTCTTGACTTTTGCCGTCCACAATTCCTGTGCTTGTGGGTGCTTTCGCATAATCTGTCTGCAGAGGCTGCTGGCGTGCAGTGTAAAGGTCAAAGCAGGCAAGCTGAAGGCAGCTGCAGGACGGGTCTTGGACGGCTGAGATGACCAGCCTGCGAGACAAACAAGGGGAGCAAGGGGTATCACTTACATGAACTCTTGCGAATTTTACAATCGTCACTCTAAACCGGCTGTACAGTCAAGTTGCAAATTGATGCTTGCCATCTAACAAATGTAAAAGATTGTGAAATGCAGAATTACCTGATGGTACAGCTTGACATTGGGTCAAATTACGTGCCGACGCAAAAGTGAAACACGAGAGATATGCAACATGGTACTTGAATAATTTTGCTCTGGTACCTTAAGAGAGTCGCTGAGGCAAATCTGCACCTGAACAGAGTCGCTGTGGCAAAGCTGTACCTGAACAAAGTTGCTGGGGTTTGCTTGGCTGGGCTGATCGTAAATACTTTAGTCTGATGCCTGCTGCTGAAATGCACACCAGCCTGTGCATCCAGAACGCTCCAAGTCTTTCCGCCATCCTTGCTGGCTTGCAGCGACCTGATACAGTGTACGTAGTGCATGGGTGGAATGGTATGTTTCACAAGCATTGCACGGTATGACTTTTGAGACGACTCAAAAGTCATCTTGATGCAGTGTACGGAGTGCATGGGTGGAATGGTTGTTTCAAGACATCATGCATTGCACGGTGAGTCAATGAAGTGATGCATTTCTGGCACTTAAAAAAAAGGTTATTTGAAACGAATGTGCTTGTTCTTCACTACCATTCAAGAGCACATGTGAGACTCACCAGCAGCAGGGGTCCCTTTCTGGGCAATCATTTCCTGATGTGATTGAATACATGGTGATTGTAACAGGAGCAGAGTCACTGAGCCGATACTGTAGCCATGTACCTGAGGGGAGCGCCACCGGAACGATAAGAACGTCCACAAGGAGACAAGAACATTCGGAGTCGCTGTTGAGGTTTCTCATGAGTACTTCCAATAAGATCATTTACGGAAAGACAAGAAGGTAGGATGATGTTACGAGCTGGATGAATGAAGATCGAGATTGTACTCACAATGAAGCACATAAATGGCGAGGGATGTCATCAGATGGCACGGCATGGCATGGTGTGGCGGGCATGCCATGGCATGGCATAGCATGGTGGGCATGGCATGGTATGACAAGTCATGGAACATCATGGCACAGCATTTCACGGTGGCTCATAACAGCATACCTTTCCCTCCCTCATGATGCAGCCATTTAGTGTGCAGCGATGCATCGCATGCTGATATGGCCTGGGATGGAGGGCAAACGGATGGAGGGAGGGAAGCATGGGTGGGAGCGGCATATACAAGGGCAGTAGAGCCTTTCAACTGTCTTGCAATAAGGGCTCTTTCCAACAGCCATTGGGTGTGCAGCGATGCATCGCATGCTGATATGGCCTGGGACGGAGGGCAAACGGATGGAGGGATGTAACGCGAGAGCATTTATCGAGTTGAAACACACCGCAGCCACAAATACCCTTCTTACCTTCTCTCTGGATGCAAACTTCCCAGAAGCCCCAACCCAGTGAAACAAAGTATATTCTCCCATCCACAGCCACACCACACCCACCCCTCTCACCATCTCATTGGGTGCGTTCTCCCCATCAGAAGACACCCAGCCGCCACACACCCTCTCATGCTGCACCAACCCCTGCAGCCACACCGCACCTCCACCCCCTCACTCCCTACCACTACCAACCACACCACAAACCACACCACCCATCTGACCATCTCACCATCTCATTAGGAGGGTTCTCCCCATCTGCTGATACCCAACCGCCGCACACCCTCTCATGCTGCACCAACCCCTGCAGCCACACCGCATCTCCACCCCCACCACTCCCGGTCCGCATCTGCTCCAATGCCTGCTTGACACGTGGCAGCACCTCCTGTGCTGCTTGTAATCCCATAGCTGCCAGCACAGCCCTTTGTCCGTACCTCCATCCTCCCACCCCTGCTGCTCCCCCTTTCCCATTTCCACACGTCCCCTCTTCTCTTTGAGTTTCACACTCCTTCACCCCTATCACCCAACCTGTCCCCTCTCTCCCCTGAATCTCTTCCTCCCTCTCCTTCCAGATCTGAACCCCCATGGCAGTCAGGACGGATAGCAGGGGAGCTGCGGAGGAGATAGGACTCTCTTGTGTGTTGCTGCTGTTGCCGTGCTTGCTGCTGCTCTTTTGTTCGCTGCTATTATGCGAACTGCTCCCATCACTGCCACTTGCAGTGTCTGTGGCCACAACAGCAGCAGCAGTAGATCCACCAGCACCAGCAGCACCAGAAGCAGAAGTATTGGAAGCAGCAACAGCACCACCACTCGCACTGACCGTTGATGACGCTATTGCATTCAAGAGTATCTTGCGGAAGGGGTCACATCGTTTGTCGTTGAGGGGCACGGAGCGGGAGCGGAAGGGGAGCGAGCACAGAACGGAGAGCAGAGAGAGGAGAGGTTCTAAACATGTGCCTAGCGACTTTTGCGCCGCTGCTGCTGATGCTGCTTCATGACTTGGAGAGCCAATAACATCGCGACACATGTCCCCTACAGCAAGCAGCAGTGCTCCCACGTGCTCATCCACAATCCTCCTCTCCAGCCTCCCATCCTTCCCCTCTTTCCCCCTGTCCCCCCCATCACCCTCCCTATCCGACCCCAGTTCCCCCCTCGCTGCTCTCCACTCCACAGAACCGGTCTGCCTCCCTCCCAACACCACACCATCCCTCTCCCCTCCCTCCCCTCCCTCATCTCCTCCTCCCCTCCCTCCGCTCAGCTCCTCTTGCTCCCTCGCATCCCTCTCTTCCAACTGCTTCCTCTCATCCACACTAACCCCAGCTCGAGCCCTCCCTGTCACCGCTGCCACTGCCGCTGCTACAGCTGCCTCTGATGCTTCTGTCCGCCTGTGCTGGAGCTGTTTTGGAGGGTAAGGGTTAGGCGGTTGGGGGAAGGGAAGGGCAGGAGGGGACGAAGAAGGAAGGATGGTTGAGGAAAAAACCAACACGCAATGGCCTGGTATTACTGCTTGCTTCACATCCCTCCCCTCCCTCCGCTCAGCTCCTCTATCTCCCTCACATCCCTCTCCTCCAACCGCCTCCTCTCATCCCCACCAAGGCCCGCTCAAGCCCTCCCTGTCACCGCTGCCACTGCCGCTGCTACAGCTGCCTCTGATGCTTCTGTCCGCCTGTGCTGGAGCTGAATGGTGGAGAGGCAGAGAGATGGGTGGGTGTGGGAAGAGGAGGTGTGGGGGAAAAAGAGGGTGGGGGGGAGGGGAGGGGAGAGGAATGATGGTTGCGCACAGAAACAGAGCAATGACCACTAGCTTCACTCAGCTATCATCGTCACTGCCGCCTTCTCTCCTCCAACCGCCTCCTCTCATCCCCACCAAGGCTGGCTCGAGCCCTTGCTGTCACCGCTGCCACTGCTGCTGCTACAGCCGCCTCTGATGCTTCTGTCCGCCTGTGCTGGAGCTGATTGGGAGGGTGAAAACGGGGAAAGACGGGGAAAGGCGAAGGAGGGATGGTTGAACACAAAAGGCGCCCACTAGCGTCAGCCGTCGTTGCCACTGCTGCTGCTACAGCCGCCTCTGATGCTTCTGTCCGCCTGTGCTGGAGCTGATTGGGAAGTGGTTGGGTGTGGGGAGGAAGAGTAGAAGGATTGCTGTCACTGCTGCTGTCACGGCTGCCACTGCTGCTGCTACAGCCGCCTCTGATGCTTCTGTCCGCCTGTGCTGGAGCTGAATGGGAGGGTGAGGGTTTGGGCAGTGGGGGGATGGGAAGGGCAGGAGGGGACGAAGAAGGAAGGATGGTTGAGGGGAAAACCAACACGCAATGGCCTGCTGTTACTGCTTGCTTCACATCCCTTTTCTCCAACCGCCTCCTCTCGTTCCCACCAAGGCTGGCTCGAGCCCTTGCTGTCACCGCTGTCACTGCCGCTGCTACAGCCGCCTCTGATGCTTCTGTCCGCCTGTGCTGTAGCTGATTACAAGGGAGAGGGTTTGGGTGGGTGGAGGAAGGAACAGTGGGAGGAGGAAAGGCGAAGAAGGACAGTTGAGGATAAAAAGTGAGCAACGTTCAATAATACTACTAGCTTCAGCTACCGTTGCCACTGCTGCTGTCACCGCCACTGTTACAACTGCCTCTGATGCATCTGTCCGGCTGTGCTGGAGCTGAGCTGATTGATTGGGAAAAGAGAGTTGGATGGTAGGGTGAAGATGAAGGATGCGTTATGGGAGGGAGGCGAGTCTGTTTTTAATTATTTTCAAAAAACAGAGTCTTGTGAAGAGGAAGGATGCGTTATAAGAGGGGGGCGAGGAGAAGGAAGGATAGCTGAGCTGAGCTCAAATGGAATTGAGTCGACTCAAAACACGTGTTTTGGGTCGACCCAAAAGCTGTTCCATCGCATGTGATGTGCCGGTGATGTGTCAAGATCCCTCGCTGACTTGTGAGTCGTGACCAGTGACAGTGACCTACCTCGCTCCATTTCTGTGTGTATCTTCGAACGACGTCAGCCACTCCATCCCTCCCCACTCCGAACACGTATGTCAGCTTCTTGCCCCACCTGCTCGCCCAGGCACAATGCAAGAGAAGTGAAGGAGAGAGGGCACGCAGAAATAAGGTGACTTTCGAGTCGCTTCAAAAACGTCAGCTTTCTTGCCCCACCTGCTCGCCCATGCACAATCAGAGAAGGGTGAGAGAGAGTGCAAGCAGCAAGGGTGCCCTTGGGGTCGACTCAAAGTCACACGTATGTCAGCTTCTTGCCCCACCTGCTCGCCTAGGCACAGTAAACGATTTTTTTTTTTTTTTTTCAAAAAAAAAGCAACAGCATTTAATCACCTTCAATCACCCATTGCAGGTGCTATATGCAGTGCTGCATGCGTGCATCCATAGCAAACTGTGTCTGCAAACAGCACCGAGACTGGAAGCGACAAATGGGTGCAAACAACCCATTCTTTTACCTTCATCGCATGGTTTGATAAACCATTGGCTGACAGCCAGTCAGTCAGACCTACAAGCACGGATGCCATACAGCTGTCAAAATGATTTCCTTCCATGTGAGTGCATTCTTCCCCAATTTCAAGGATCTGTGGCGCAATGGTAGCGCGTCTGACTCCAGATCAGAAGGTTGCGTGTTCGATTCACGTTAGGTTCAAAGCCTGCATTTTCCTCCCAACGGTTTTTTTTTTCTCTCCAAGCCTTGAGCCGTGTCGACCAGGTTTGCGTCGTGTGTTCATGCACTGTAATGCACTTGTCTACATCGCGGCACTGTGACATGCGGTTCTCTTTTCATGAGACGAGGTCATGGCACTGTAATGGCTGGAACCAGGTCAGCCTCGGAAACTCTTCTGGTCCACGAGTCTGGACCAATGCAAGCCACGAGGAGACTTTTGAGTCGACTCAAAACAAGGTGACTTTTGAGTCGACTCAAAAGTCACTTGGTCAGCCTCAAAAACTATTCTGGTCCAGGAGTCTGGACCGATGCAAGCCACAGATGTTACCACTCGTTTCAAGAACCCGGGCTCATATTCAGCTTTCCACGATGATAGTCGGACCCTGGGCGAGAGGACGAGGGTGGCGACTTTTGAGGCGCCTCAAAACTGGACCAATGCAATGCAAGCCACGGAAGTTACCACCCGTTACAAGAACCCGGGCTCACATTCAGTTTTCCATGATGATAGGCGGACCCTGGCGAGAGATGACTTTTGAGTCGACTCAAAAGCTGACTTTTGACTCGTTACAAGAACCCGGGCTCAAATTCAGTTCTTCACGATGATAGTTTTGGGGCGTCTCAGAACTACATTTTGAGACGTCTCAAAACTCCAAGTTACCACTCGCTACAAGAGCCCACTTTCTCGTTCCGTTTTCCATGATGAAAGTTTTGTGGCGTCTCAGAACTCCATTTTGAGACGTCTCAAGACTCGAAGTTACCACTCGTTACAAGAACCCACTTTCTCGTTCCGTTTTCCATGATGATAGTTTTGAGTCGTCTCAGAACTCCATTTTGAGACGTCTCAAAACTCAAAGTTACCACTCGTTACAAGAGCCCAGGCTCACATTCATCTTTCCACGATGATAGGCAGAAACTGGCGAGAGGACGAGGGGGGGCGAATCCACCGGCCATTTCGTGCGACGTTCTTTATTTAACAGAAAGATATGCGAACGAAGTCTACTTTTGAGGCGCCTCAAAAGGACATGCGCACGAAGTCGCCCTACCTCGCTTTCGCCCAATCGCATTGCACCATGGTTAAATCACAAATGGTGGTTACCCTTGCCGTGCCCAGGAATTCATACCAAGCGGCAAACCTCTCCACAAAACCATCTCCACCTAGCACTAGCCATTCCCATCCCACTCAACTGCACCATGCAACCACTCCCCACCCACCCTTTCTCGTAGAGCAGAGGCGTGTCAAAGGCTGCTTCACACGGGTCCAGATGCATCCACCTGCAGGGAAAAGGGGTAGGGGGAACGTGGGGGGTTTGGGGTGGAAAGGAAGGGTGATTAAGCACACACCCTACATGATTCTGCGCCATCCCACTCCCCGCCCATCCTCGCTCGTAGAGCAGTGGCGTGTCAAAGGCTGCTTCACACGGGTCCAGATGCATCCACCTGCACGGGAGGGGGAAACGGAGGGCAGCAGTGTGTGAAATAGCGTGTCTAAAATGGCATCTCAGAAGAGGCGTGTCAAAGGCTGCTTCACACGGGTCCAGATGCATCCACCTGAAAAGGGGGGGTTGTGAAGGGATGGCAACGAAAGTGTGAAATGGTGTGTCCACGCCTCGAACATGGCGTGTCAAAGGCTGCTTCACACGGGTCCACATGCATCCAGTGGATGGAGAGAGGAAGGGGTGGGGAAGGGTAACTGAAGGCGTGCGTGGGAATGCACACACACAATGCCAACCATATATTCACTCCCAGTCCACCCTTGCTCATAAAGCAGAGGCGTGTCAAAGGCTGCTTCACACGGGTCCAGATGCATCCACCTGCGCGGGGGGGGAAGGCCGGGGGTGGGAGGAAGGTGTGAGAATGCAAGCATCAAAAGCAGAGGAGAGTGATTTGCTGGTCATAGAGCAGAGGCGTGTCAAAAGCTGCTTCACACGGGTCCAGATGCATCCACCTGCATGAGGGGGAAACGGAGGACAGCAGTGTGCGAAATAGCGTGTCTAAAATGGCACCTCAGAAGAGGCGTGTCAAAGGCTGCTTCACACGGGTCCAGATGCATCCACCTGCACGGGGGGGGAAGGCCGGGGGTGGGAGGAAGGTGCGAAAATGCTAGCATCGAAAGCAGAGGAGAGTGATTTGCTGGTCATAGAGCAGAGGTGTGTCAAAAGCTGCTTCACACGGGACCAGTTGCATCCACCTGCACGGGGGGGGGACCAGGGGAGAGGAAGGCAAGGCAAGGCAAGTTGATGGGTCATAGTAGAAATTTAGTAGGTGCATCTGATAGGTAGGTGTGCTATTTTGATCCACAGCAGCATGGTCCACCAGACATCTTTCGAGGCGGCTCAAAAGACACACCGACGACCCCCAACCTGGTCCAACAGGCACCACACAAAAGCCACTCTGCAGAGGAATCCTTATCACGACGACCAACATAGCATGCACCTCTGCTTGGCGTAAGATTGGCACTCACTCCACACGTGGTCTGTCCAATCCACTCCCTGCCACTGTCGCCATTCCCGTATCCCCACCCACCCATCCTTGCCCGTCACTGAAGCCCCATAACACGCACCTCTGCTCGGAATGTGAGCAGCACTCCGTCCACACATGGTCCGTCCAATCCACTGCCTGTGGGCATCACATGCACACACACCCACAATGCCATACAAGCCCCCTCAGAGAACTCTCAAACGCACCTCTGCTTGGCATACGAGTAGCACTCAGTCCACACATGGTCCGTCCAATCCACTGCCTGTGGATATCACATGCACATGCACATGCACATGCGCATACACATGCGCATGCACATGCACATGCGCATGCACATGCACATGCACATGCACATGCACATGCACATGCACATGCACATGCACATGCACATGCACATGCACACACACATGCACATGCACATGCACATGCAGGCATGCAGATGTGCAAACATGCACGTGTTCCATCCACGATCCATCCATGGATCATGGATGCATACATGCACATGTGCACAAACATGAATATTATTTAATGAAGACATATGATTCTTTCCAGGACTACATTGAGCAGTGCAGAGCTACACCATCAGCTAGCATAGCCACAGTTACTATCAACTTATCCATTCTGTTCAGTTCAGAGACCTGCCTGGCATCACTACAGTCACACTTGCCTCGCATCGCTATAGTCACACCTGCCTGGCATTGCTATAATCACAACTGCCCCGCATCTCTATTGTCACACCACACACACCTGCCTGGCATCATAGCCCAGAGCCCGGCAGCAGACGTTGCTTTTGAAAAGTTTCGACAGTGTGACACATGGATGGCATCGCTATAGTCACATCACACACACACCTGCCTAGCATCGCTCTGGTCACATCACATCACATCACACACACCTGCCTGGCATCATAGCCCAGAGCCCGGCAGCAGAGAGTGAAGGCGTTGCTTTTCAAAAGTGACCTCGCTATAGCCTCGTCCCTATAGTCACATCACACACACCTGCCTGGCATCATAGCCCAGAGCCCGGCAGCAGAGAGTGAAGGCGTTGGCCCACTCGCCACAGCGACCCTCCCTCGTGTCCAGGAGCTGTGTGGTGTGGAGGGAGGGAGGGAAGAGAAGGTAGGATGAAAAGGAAAATGGCAACCAAGTCAGCCCTGTCAACAAGCGGAAGGGAGAAGGAAAAAGAGGGGCAACTATGGGTGGGTGGGACAGCTCAGCCCTGCCGGCAGCAGAGAGTGAAGGCGTTGGCCCACTCGCCACAGCGTCCCTCCCTCGTGTCCAGGAGCTTTATGGCGGAGGAAGGGGAGGGAAGGGGGTTTGGAGGTGAAAAGAACACAGACGGCGACGTGGGTGGGATAGGTCAGCGCTGTCCATAACAAAGCACATGGTGAAGGCGTTGGCCCACTCGCCATAGCGGCCCATACCTTGGCAGGATCGTTGTACCGCACAAAGCGAGCCACCGTGCCGCACTGCTTGCACCTGCGAGCGACACCCGCAGACACGACAAGCACATACCCAGAGCCAGAGACAGAGAGGGGGTAGAGGGAGAAGGGAACATTGAATGGGAGGGGGGTGGAGGGGAGGCAGAAGCTAAGGACACACCTGACAGTGACACCCCCACCCACCCCCACCCACCCCCACTCATCCCCACCCACCCCCAACCACCCCCAACCACCCCCACCAATCCCCCCACCCACCTCCACCCACGCCGACCACATGCGCACCCATACGAGAGAGAGAGAGAGAGAGAGAGAGAGAGAGAGAGAGAGAGAGAGAGAGAGAGAGAGAGAGAGAGAGAGAGAGAGAGAGAGAGAGAGAGAGAGAGAGAGAGAGACTTGGAGGTGCTGCCAGCAGACACTTGGTCGGCGTGGGGGGAGCAGCTGCTACACACTTACCTGACAGCAGCACACACGGCGATTCCCCGGGACGAGGCGGAGCGAGGGAGAATCTGGCGGCAGGCTGCCCTGCCCGTGACACTGGGCGGCCTCGGCATCACCAACCCAGCCACGGAAGGAGTGTTCGCATACCTGGCCTCGGTCATTTCATCCGACCACCTGCTGCGCTCGTTCGGTGACACTTTGCACCCTGCAGTCGCCCAGCTGCTGCCGCTGATGGATGCAGCCGCCGACTTACCTTCAGCCCTGCCAAGGCGCCTTGCAGCGGCAGAGGCCACGCTGCCCCCAGATGGACTAGAGGCGCTACAAGCCGGTCGACGCGGGACCGATGGCCTGAAGCTACAGCAGGCCTTGTCGCTGGCCGTTCACACCGCTCGCTACATCGAGGTGCTCGATGCCTCGCGGGAGATGCCGCTGAATCCACTCTTCGGCCACACGCAACGCCTGCAGTCACTCCTCGGCCCCGGGGCGGGAGACTGGCTGCTAGCCATCCCCCTGATCCCGGCTCTTCGCCTGGGCCCCTCGCAGCACTCCACTGCTTCCTCCTTCCGCCTAGGCCTCCCCCTCCCTGTCCCTCGGCGCTGCGACTGCCGACACCGCACGACCTTCCCGGACCACCGGCTTCCCAACCACCTAATGCGTTGTGAGAAGGGCGGAGGGAGGATTGCCACTCACCATGCCCTTCGGGACGAGTGTGCGAAGATCGCAGCAGAGGCGGGCTACACGGTGCACAAGGAATCTACAATCTACTCACCGGTCGAAAACCTGAAAGCGGATGTTTGCATCCGCCATCCCGACACCGGCGAGGTCCACATGTGCGACATCACCGTGACGGACCCGGTCTCCCACCAGGACGAGTTTGCACGTAAGGCACCGGGGTGGGGTGCTAGGATGGAAGCCGCGAAAAAGGAGGACAAGTACGCACGGCGGAACGCGTGGGTAGGCTTCCACGCCATGGCGGTCGAGACCTACGGTTACCTCTCCCCGGGAGTCCATGACTTCCTTCGCAGCTGCGCCGAGCTCGCGGGCAAACGGCGGTTCAACGCTGCGCCGAAGTCCAGGGAGGTGGCCAGGCTCCTCACGGAGTACAGGCAGCGCTGGAGCGTCACACTCCAGCGCGCCCAGGCCAATGCCCTCCGCGACAAGACCCATGAGGCCTTCGCCGCGGATGAGCTCGGCCTGCAGGGCCCGTTTGGCAGCCTGGGGGAGGAGCAGCTGAACCAGCTGCTGGAAGACCCCACCGGCCAGTAGGGTCGTGGGGAGGAGGGGTGGGAGATGAAGTCGTTGTAGTGCTTACCTGTTTGTTGCTTGTTGGGTCATGTTTGTTTGTTTGTTTAGATTAGCTTAAGCTTAAGTGCCCCTGTGTGTTTTGCCTTGCTGATCAATACGAAGGACCACTCGAGAGATGGATCACAAGCGCGTTTTAACGTCTCAAACGTCACTCACACCCACCCACACCCACTCACACCCACCCACCCACTCCCATGAAGTACACACCCAGAGTCAGAGACACAGACAAAAGCGCAAGTGAGGGAAGGGAAGGTTCAATGGGAAGGGGTGGGTACGTCCGCCTAGCACAGGGGGCACAGAGGGCACAGAGGACACAGAGGGCACAGAGGACACAGAGGGCACAGAGGACACAGAGGGCACAGAGGACACAGAGGACACAGAGGACACAGAGGGCACAGAGGACACAGAGGGCACAGAGGACACAGAGGACACAGAGGACACAGAGGACACAGAGGACACAGAGGGCACAGAGGACACAGAGGGCACAGAGGACACAGAGGACACAGAGGACACAGAGGACACAGAGGACACAGAGGGCACAGAGGACACAGAGGGCACAGAGGACACAGAGGGAAGTCGTGCATATTCATCCCATCCCTCTCAAATCCCTCCTCTCCCCTCCCCGTCCCCTCTTTCCCCCCTCCACCTTCACCTGTGCAGCTCCAATCCACCCGCTGTCCCCCTCACAGCAGGTCATGAATGGAAGGCACAGGTGGGTGTGGATGTGGCAGGGGCAGAAACCCTCTCACTCCATCCTCTATGCCTCACACTCCCACCTCTCCTGCCCTCCCCATCACCCCCCTCCCCCTCCCCCCTCACCTGTGCAAAGCTCCACTCCACCCGCTGTTCCCCCCACCGCAGATCATCAGAGGATGGTGTGCTGTTGCCATGGAAGGCACAGGTGGGGGTGAATGAGTGGCAGCAGGAGCATTCCTCTCATTCAAGACTGAGCCTGACGCACACCATCCCCTCCCCCCCTCACCTGTGCAGCTCCACGCGGTTTCCCCCCCACAGCAGGTCGTCAGAAGAAGGCGTGCCGTTGCCGTGGAAGGCACAGGTGGGGGTGAATGGCATCAGAGCACTCCTCTTTTCCCTAACTTCTTCCCCTCCTCCCCCCCTTCACCTGTGCAGCTCCACGCGGTTTCCCCCCCACTGCAGGTCATCTGCGGAAGGAGTGCCGTTGCCGTGGAAGGCACAGGTGGGTGAGGGTGCAACAGCGGGAGCACTCCTTTCTCTCTCTCGAAACCATGCGTGACACAATCCCTCACCCCTTCTCCTGGGATCACCTTGTAGCTATACCCGCTGTCCTCCCCACTGCAGGTCGTCGCTTGAAGGAGTGCCGTTGCCGTGGAAGGCACAGGTGGGGGGGGTGCGGCAGTGGGAGCAGTCCTCTCACTTGAGAAACCATACCTGACACAATCCCTCCCCCCTTCCTCCTGGGCTCACCTGTGTAGCACTACCCGCTCACCCCCCCACTGCAGGTCTGCGGAAGGAGTGCCGTTGCCGTGGAGTGCCACGTGGGGGGGGTGCGGCAGCGGGAGCACTCCTCTCACTTGAGAAACTATGCCTGACACAAACCCACTCCCTTCCCGCCCCTCACCTGTGCAGCTCCACGCGGTTTCCCCCATTGCACATCGTCAGAGGAAGGCGTGCCGCTGCCGTGGAAAGCACAGGTGGGGGTGAATGGCATCAGAGCACTCCTCTTTTCCCTAACTTCACCCCCTCTTCCCTGCCCTCACCTGTGCAGCTCCACCCGCTCTCCCCCCCACAGCAGGTCGTCAGAGGAAGGCGTGCCGCTGCCATGGAAGGCACAGGTGGGGGAGCAGCAGTGAGGGAACTCTTCTCACTCGGACGTATGCCTCACACGCCCCCCTCCCTCCCCCCTTCCTCCCCTCGCCTGTGCAGCTCCATGCGCTCCTCCCTCGTCAGAGGAAGGCGTGCAACCATGCCTGACACCCACCCCCATCCCTCTCCCCCCTCTTCTCCCTTTCCCGCACCTGTGCAGCTCGACACGGTTTCCCCCCCATTGCAAGTCCTCATTCGAAGGCGTGCCGTTGCTGTGGAAGGCACAGGTGGGGGTGCGGCAGCGGGGGCATGGCGGGGAGTCCACCCATCTGCAAGGAGCAGGGAGACGAGGAAAAGGAAAGTCGAGGTTATGGTGAAGGTGCTGGTGAGGAGGGGGTCGGAAAAGGAAAATGGTAGAATGATGGTGAAGGGGAGGGGTGAGGGGGATGGATGGTTAATTAAGACAAGGGCGTCCCTGGCAAAAGAATCATGGACCTTGCCAAATGGACCTCCTTTGATCTGAGTCAGGTGAAACTGCAACAAAAGAATCGTCTAATCCGGCACGACAATCACCTGAACCGAATTGCCATCACCTGAACTGCATTGCCATCACCTGAACTGCATTGCCATCACCTGAACTGCATTGCCATCACCTGAACTGCATTGACCTGAACTGCATTGCAATCACCTGAACCGCGCTGCAATCACCTGAACCGCGCTGCAATCACCTGAACCGCGCTGCAATCACCTGAACCGCGCTGCAATCACCTGAACCAGGACTTGAACCAAACCAGCAGCTGCCTCAACAGAGCGTCACGAAACTCTCCCTCTGACGGCTGGTACTGGCCTTGCTGCGATGGGGACGGGATGGTGACGGTGACAAGGAAAAAGAAGGGAAAAGACTAAGGTATGGTAGGTCTGTGGTGCGGTAGGCTGTGGTGTGGTAGGCTGTGGTGCAGTAGGCTGTGGTGCGGTAGGCTGTGGTGCGGTAGGCTGTGATGCGGTAGGCTGTGGTGCGGTAGGCTGTGGTGCGGTAGGCTGTGGTGCGGTAGGCTGTGATGCGGTAGGCTGTGGTGCGGTAGGCTGTGGTGCGGTAGGCTGTGGTGCGGTAGGCTGTGGTGCGGTAGGCTGTGATGTGGTAGGCTGTGGTGCGGTAGGCTGTGGTGCGGTAGGTTGTGATGTGGTAGGCTGTGGTGCGGTAGGCTGTGGTGCGGTAGGCTGTGATGTGGTAGGCTGTGGTGCGGTAGGCTGTGGTGCGGTAGGCTGTGGTGCGGTAGGCTGTGGTGCGGTAGGTTGTGGAGTGCCAGTCGCACGGGCAGAGGGTGCTTCCAAGCCATTCATCCTCTTCGTACTCACACCCGCTGCCATCTTACACCCAGCAGCAGAACACTGTTTTACAAAATTAGCAGATTTCTTGCCAGTTCATACATGGCATTTGGTAGGATGAAGACAAAGGAGATTTTTGAGTCGACTCAAAAGTCACCTTTAGTCGACTCAGAAGTCATTTCTTGCCAGTTCATCTATGGAAACTGGTAGGATGAAGACAAAGGACCGTAGCATAGCACAGCATAGCATAGCACGATACAGCACGGCATAGAATGGCACAGAATGGCACAAAACGGCACACAGCACAGGACAGGATAGGACAGGACACAACAACATTGGAAAGGGTGACTCAACCCAACCGACCCGGCCCGACCCAACCTGACCCGGCCCGACCCAACCCAACCCGGCCCGACCCAACCCAACCCGACCCGACCCGGCCCGACCCGCCCCGGCCCGACCCGGCCCGACCCTACAAGGATTTACCACCCATGCCTACTGCAGCTGCCTCCTCCAGCTGCTGCAGGGGAATGGAATGAGCGAGGTCCCCGCGCAACCCGACCCGACCGGTCCCGACCCCGACTTATGACCATGCCCCTGCCCCATGCCTACTGAGGCAAACCTGACCTTGGCAAGGGAGACAGCAGCGGCCTCCTCTAGCTGCTGCAGGGGAATGAGCGAGCGCGCCTTGGCCTGGCGTGATGGGTCCTCGTACTGATGGGGTTGAGTGTGGTTGGGATGAGAGAAGAGGAGGGCAAATGTAGGGACCTTTGAGTCATCTCAGAAGTCACCTCTGCTGCATTGGAATGACCGAGCGCGCCTTGGCCTGGCGAGATGGGTCCTCGTACTGGTGGGCGTGCCGTGTAGCGTGGGAGGGGGGTGAGAGAACAAGAGGTGGATGAAGGGACTTTTGAGTCATCTAAGAAGTCACCTCTGCTGCAGGGGAATGAGAGAGTGCGCCTTGGCCTGGCGGGATGGATTCTCGTAGTGATGGGGATGTGGAGTGTGGAGAGGAAGGGGGATGAAGATACGCAAGGGGGCAGCAGGAGAAAAGGTGAAGGATTGTTGATCAAGACATCCACGGGAACGAGTACAGCGTCTATTAGCACAGGGATTAATGCACAGGGATTAATGGTCAACATTTGCAGAAATTGCAGCCCAAAATAGCACGCCGCACTGCACCACATTGCACCACACCACTCTGCATGAGATTGCTTTAGAGTGGCAGCAATCGCCCCACTAATGCCGCCAGACCTGACTTGCTCGTCTCACTCACAAACAACACCTGGTGCTGCACCACATGGCACCGCATGGCACCGCACTCCACTGCACTCACTCACCTGCATGACATTGCTCCAGAGCGACAGCAGCAGTCGCCTCTCCAACGCCGCCTGACCGTTCCCTTCCCACCACACCAGCCACCCCTTGCTCGTCTCATACACACACCATTCGACGCACGCATGGCACCGCACAATACCGATCTGCACTGCACTGCACCGCGCTCACCTGCATGACATTGCTCCAGAGCGACAGCAGTCGTCCCTCCAACGCCGCCTGACCATGTCCCCCACCCACTCCCCCTTCCTTGTCTCACAACACCAGGTGATGCACCGTATGGCACCGTATTGCACCGTATGGCACCATATGGCACTGTATTGCACCGTATGGCACCATAAGAAACTGCAGCGCAGCACACTGCACTCACCTGCATGACATTTGTCCACAGAGACAGCAGCCGCTCCTCCAATGCCGCCTGACCGTGCTGCTGCCCCCTCAGCTGCCCCCCTCTCAGTTGCAGCTGCTGCAGCATGGCCTGCATGTCATGTGCCTCTGACTGCTGTATCTGCTGCGCCAATGCTGCACCACATGCCACCCCACTGCTCTGCTCCACACCGCACTCACCTGCATGACATTGCTCCACAGCGACAGCAGTCGCTCCTGCAATGCTGCCTGACCGTGCTGCTGCCCCCCACTCAGCTGCTGCCCCCCTCTCAGTTGCAGCTGCTGCAGCATGGCCTGCATGGCATGTGCCTCTGACTGCTGAATCTGCTGTGCCAACGCTGCATCCTCCTCCTCCTGCTCTTGTGCCAATACATGCCATGACAACATGACGCACCATGATGTGATGTGACATGCCATGACCATGACGAGACATGCCATGACCATGACGTGACATGCCATGACCATGACGTGACATGCCAACACAAGATGATGCACCATGACGTGATGTGACATGCGACGTGACATGCCATGACCATGCCACACCGTGCCGTGTGATACGACAAAAGAGCAAGGAGGAATGTGCTAAACACGATGGGGGACATGACGGGGGTTTGGCATGGCACAACCCATGTTACTACGTGAAGGCACCAGCAGCCGATACCATTGTCCTCCCTGCCTCTCTCGCCCTCACCCTCACCACCCTCCTTCCCCTCCGCTCCCTTTCCCCTCTTCTCTCCCTCTGCTCTCTCCCCCTCCTCCATACATCCATCCATACATGCTACATATCTGCAGTCGCCTTGCAAGCTCCGCATCGTCCTCTCTGCTGCTCTTCCCTTTACGCCCCTCCTCTACCCCTGCCTACTCCCCCCCTTTCTCTCCCTCCGCTCTCTCCCCCGCCTCCATACATGCATACGTCCCACATACCTGCAGTCGCCTTGCAAGCTCCGCATCGTCCTCTCTGCTGCTCTCCCCTTCCCAACCCTTAGAGCTCGCAAGGCGCCAATAGAGCATGCAGGAGTGCTGATACAAAGAAACATACACACATGCTACATACCTGCAGTCGCCTTGCAAATTCCTCGTCGTCCTCTCTGCTACTCTCCCCTTTACGACCTGCCTCTTCCCCCTCGCCCTCCGCCCCCTTCTCCCCCGTCTCCCCTTGCACCACCCCATTCCCCCTATCGTGCAGCACCAGCACCGCGCCACTAGCCGGCAGGAGGGAGGCCAAATCAGCATGCGGCGAGGAGAGGTCAACGGAGGGGTTGGAGGACAAGGAGAGCTGCAAGGGGGCCGGGAGAAAGCAGTAAGAAGAGATGTTTTTTAGGTGACTCACAAACAAACCGGCACGCGGCGAGGAGGGTCAAGGAACGGACCGGATGGCAGGCAGGGAGGGCTGCGATGCGAGCAGGCAGGGAGGGCTGCGATGCGAGCAGGCAGGGAGGGCCGCAATGCGAGCAGGCAGGGAGGGCTGCGATGCGAGCAGGCAGGGAGGGCTGCAATGCGAGCAGGCAGGGAGGGCTGCGATGCGAGCAGGCAGGGAGGGCTGCAATGCGAGCAGGCAGGGAGGGCTGCAATGCGAGCAGGCAGGGAGGGCCGCGATGCGAGCAGGCAGGGAGGGCTGGCTCGGTTCACAGTGGACGTACCGATTGGTTCTCCGGCTCGATTCCTGTGAGCGAGAAGATCTGAATCTGCAGCACCTGCATGTGGATGGACGGCCAGGGATGGACGGCCAGGGATGGACGGCCAGGGATGGACGGCCAGGGATGAGGGCCAGGGAAGGGAAGAATCGGGAGGAAGGGGAGTGAGGGGGGGTGGGAAATGCAGCTTGGCACGATTCGCAGCAGGCAAGGGTAGGTAGGTCCAAAACAGTGGAAGTGAGGATAGATGGCTGTGCTGATTCTTGAGGTGCCTCAAAATCAGAGGGAGTGAGGACGAGTTGAGTTGGTTGAAGAATGCATGAGAACAGGAGGAGATTACTCCAGTGCCAACCCACCCGTTCTCCCTCCCGCTGGTGTATCATTTCTTGAGGTGCCTCAAAATAAACTCGCCCTCTCTCGTCCCACCTTCCGGGAAACGAACAGGTCCAGCCCTCTCTCGACTCTGTCCTGTACAGAACCACCCACCCGTCCCCCTTGTCGTGTATCTAGGTGACTTTCAGTTAACGCAATAGTTGAAATCTCTCATCCCATCCCCCGCGAACAGGAACAGCACAATCTCGACTCTGTCCTGTACCCACCCACACATCCCTCCTGCGGTGTATCTAAGACGGTGCTTGCTCTCTGTTCCCTGCATGCTCGGCCCATCCTCGCATCCCTATCCCCCCATCCAAACTCTTTCCCATCCCCCTTCTCCGATCCATGCTTCCACCGTCCCTACTTCCGCCGTCCCTACTTCCGCCGTCCCTACTTCCGCCGTCCCTCCTATCCCGTCCCTCCTGTCCCGTCCCACTTTCTCACATCAACCCCAACGCCTCACCTCCACGCCCATGTCGACCTCCACTTCCATTTCAAACCGCTCCTCGCCGAACACCACCGTAACCTCTCGCGCCGCCATCGCGGATAGCGTAAACACCCGCCGCGCTGAACGGGCCACGTGGCGCACCCGTAACTTCGGAGAGGCTACAGATCTCGACAAGTGGCGCGCGACCGACCGCTGCCTGAGTGCTGCGATCGACACGGAGGAAGGGCCGACACGTGGTTTCAGTAGATTTGAGTGGAACTTCGTGCAATCGAAACCCCGCACTCCTAACACGTTGTTCTCTTAAAAAAGTCGGTACCCAGGCTGCGTCAACGTGGTGAGAGAGAGTGAGTGGAGGAGCGCGAGGCAGGTCCCTGGAGAGACCAATCGCCTCGAGTTGATATAGCATGCGGTACCCTGCCTTTCCGATGCCGGCTGCTAGTCACGGTGATCGATAATAAAGACAAGTTGATGATGCGTCCCGTCGTCACGACACTTCACCGACTGTTATTCTTCCTACCTTGTTTGAACTGTAAGCTCCCTCACTGAACTGATCGGTGGTGATTTATTACGCTCTACCTCACTCTCCACTCTTCACCACGAGCAAGTCCGAATCAGGACTTGGGTCTGATGAAGGGAAGGCGTATTCCTGCAGAGACTTTCGACCATCTGAAGGTTTTCTGTGTGTGAGCAGCACTGTACGACACGATCTGTGCTTCCTCAAACGGAACGAAGCCCAGGACGAATGTAACTGTACCCGCATTGAAAAGGAGAAGCAACATTCCTGGTCCGACTGGGCGTGGATGACCAACATTCCTGATCCCAGCCCAGCCGCGACCCTACGAAGAATCGTTTTCTAGCCGGGACAAAAAGGGAAAAGCCGAGGGTTTCGGATAAGGACCGCACTAGAAATTATCATAGCTACTTTCAACCGCGCCAAAAAACGAACCTGCCAACCGAGGACACGGATGAGTTTTGTATGCACGTCGCTCCGGAAATCTTCGCTCTCGCTAGTTACATGCGCAAGAATTATTTCGTCAAGAGAACAAGCCACATTGTGAGATTGTTTGCGTCGGCTTGAGTTCGGCCCCTGGGATTGTCGAGCCACTTTCTGTCAGTATGTGAATTTCGCGCCAAAACTGACCAAACCTTTCCAACGTCTCCCTGAAGCCAAACCAAAGCAGACCACACCACACCAAACCAACCGAGCCGAACCCAAGCAACCAAGCAAAGCTCTTCATTTCCAACCAAAATTCTTGCTGGTTGGCCTCGTCCTACCAAAATTCCTTGCTCACTCTTCACACTGCATTTGCTGTAGTTCAACCACTCAGCAGTCAGCCATAATCAATCCTGTGAGTCCTGAGTCTTCTCTACGTCAATGGTACCAGCAAAGCGGCGCTGTCACTAAAACTCACAGCTTTGTCTTTATTACTGTGTTTCCCTTACCACGCTCCTGCAATGCTGTTGATTTGCGACAGCTGCTGTGCCAGGTCAGACATTTGCAATTATACATTGTTTCTTAATCAGAGCGAGAGATACTAAGAACGCGTCACTGGCATTCCGCGATCTCAACGTTCTTCTCTGAAGCGTCGAAAAAGGTAGCCTCGAGGCAAGCATGGTGGAATTAACAGTTCTCAGCGAAAGTTCTGCACGAAAACCTGTTCTTGCATCAGTTTTCAAGACACTACTTACGACAATCGTTTACAGAGCTGTAGGCTCGCGATAGCGCGTGTAAAAATAGGCGGAGAAGTCTCAAGATGTAGCATTGTCAACATGCATTCGTGACGGAACCAGAAACAAGGTAATGTGGACCACTGGAATCAAGTCGAAGTTCCTAATCGATAGGCACTTCCTCGAGTATTGCCTGCACTTCTCTGTTCAAGGTTAGATTTAAAAACCTAGCTTATTCAGAATCAGGAAACTTTAACCGATAGGCACTTATTCAAGTTTTGTCTGCTTTTGTCGCACATGGCGGTCGAGGTAAAATTTCGAATCCCAAGTGATTTGTTGCGATGCGCATCAGACGGCATTAGAGATAACGACAGTAGCACAGAGGTTTGGAGTCATAGTGACGTCATCACCGGTAGTGACGTCATCAAAGGAAGCCACGACAGCTCTTTTGAAAACGACTCGTCCGCATCATCCCACACTGTCGTCACCCTTACGGTTTCCCCTAAGGAACTTCTTGGGTCAGTCTTCAACAGATTGTTTCAGACTCATCTGCCGCACTGCTGCTTACCATCATCACAAAAATCCTGCGTCCAGAAAGCCGTTGAAAAGAGTTGCTTTGGAGCTTTGTCGAATGATTTATAAACTTAGTGTTTCGAACGCATTTTTGAGAAAGTATAGTGCGCTTTCCAAATGCTTTGTCGAATGCTTTTCAAATGCTTCTGCAATGCTTCTCTATTCAAAGCTGCATCTTGAATACCTTCAACTGAAGTTTAGTAAGAGTCTTCCCGAAGTGATTTTGGAGATTAGATCTCATTGCATTTTACTCTTTAGTGAGTTTGTATATTGAATTCATACTGCTTATAATTGGACATTCCACAAACGTTATTAATTTATACAATTCATGATTCTTGTCTGATTGAGTTCAGATTTTCCATTACTAGAAATGCCAACATTATGTAAAATATAACCATAACACAATGGTAGCTAAAAATAGATAGAACTACTCTCGCCTACAGCTGGGGGTGATCTACATGATTTGGGCATGGTCTTGGCCGAAGACAGCACCTTCTGCAGGTCACCAAGCAACCCCTGCAGTTCACCATAAGAGTTAGCCATGATATTTAAACCAGTGACATGTAAATTGAATGTTTACCAGAAAAAAAAAACCAGAGATTAATAGGAAACTGCCTGCCAGCAAAACAAACCAACAAAAACGAAAGCGTTTCATTCGCTAGCAGTTCCATTCAGCGCAAGAGTAGGAACTAGCGCTTCTTTGAAGGAAACCGCGCGACCTGCACACGGGGATAACAAAGACTTAAAACGAGGAGAGAGATATGCACCGCGGAGCACAAGGCTTCACTAAGTAAACGGACTGCATGACCGTAGAGACACAGCCAACAACATTTGTTAGATAACAGAGAAGGATCTAATGTGACCTTAATCAGAAAACAGCGCGACCTGGGCTTCGACCTGCACATGTTGATCAAGAGGAATTTAAACGAGGAAAGCGCAAGTACCACAGAGCAGACACCTACACGAAGTAAACGGAGTGCACGAGGGGAGAGACACACAGCCAATTAGGCGCACTCGTGGCAATTGCAGAAAATAACGAGCTACTGGGACGGTTGAGACTATCGCGACAGTTAAACAACGGCGACGATGAGACAATGACAACGATTGAGACTATGGCGGCGGTTGAGATAACGAGACTGGAAAACGTGCCAAGGAAGAACTAAACTAAAATCAGTCACAGCCACCCTAGAATAACAAAATGAGAGCCCACTTCACCTTTTCTGTGCAAGCGTAAAGGGTAGGGTGGAGGGAGGTGGTGTGGATGGGGTTGGTTAGTTGGCACAAGTGGTGGTGGTTGGGCTGGATTTTGTTGAGGTGGATGCAATGCCGGCTTTGATTGGTTGAACAAAGTGGTATGCTCAGCTGGATTGAATGAGGCGAATTTGGTTGGTTGGAGAGATTTCTGGCCTGGTTGGGGTTGGTTGGGAAAGGGTAATAGGGTTTGGCAAATGCGCGTTGACTTTGGACATATGAATTATTATAAAAATTCAAAGCAGTGTTTGTAGTCCAGCCAGTTACGAAATTTGGCCCCGATGTGAAAGACCTGGGTTCAAATCCCAGAGCGGACCTTTTCTGAAATTTAGCCACCGCCCTCCCCCCAAGCCAGTTTTATTACCTTGCTGCGTCTCATAATTGAGGTATCATAATGATCCACACTTAACTTACTAATCATAAAATTTTTCAACCTTATTATTGTTTCAACAATTAACACCTGACAAACATTTCATTGAAACATTGCAAAACCATTACTAAAACATCAGCAAAGCATTTGGTCCGACAAAAATGATATACAAATGATATATAGATGATTCCAGGATGATTGTCAAACGATTTTTGAAAACTTGCTAAAAAAAAAATGGTCAGATGATTTCCAGACGCACACATTTTTGTGATGATGTGAGACACGTCAGCAGCAGCAGGGAGCACTAGCTGGGGTGAAACTGGGAACGGATCGTGTCGCTCGGCCGCAGCAGCAGAAGCAGTCCGTCCGCTTCATGATTTTTGGGCAGGTATCGTACCTTTCCCCCCAGGCATCAGTACAGCAAGCCAAGCTTAAAACGGGTACAACCATCCTAGTGCTTCCGTTGAATGCAGGGGATCATGGAGAAGGCCTGGGTGAAGCTGAATCAGCAGTCGTCGTTGCAGCAGGTTTGAATGGTCCAGCTGCGGCGCCTTCGGTGGACGTGCCTGACGTTGCTGCTAGCGCTACTACTGCTCTTGCCCGTCGCATCAACTACAGCAAATGGGACCACTTGCAATCCAGCAGTGACGAGGAGGACGAGGAGGAGAAGCTGAAGAAACAAGGAAAAAAAGGAGTTAAGAGCAGTGGTGAGGGGAAGGGCAAGGCCCAGATCTTCGCTGCTGCCAATGCCAGCACCTGCCTTCCTCGGCTTGTTGGAACACTGTGGGACGACCTGACTCTTCAAAACCCTCAACTTTTGATACCGGTAACCCACGATCTGCCGATGATGAACAAGCGTAAGGGACGGGGGCCAGCAAGGGCAAGAGCTGAGAAAGATTCAGAGAAGCTTCAGCTGCTGTGTCGGGCGGACATGGTTCACTATATAGACGTGAGGGACGCGTGGGGCATGGCCGTGTGCGAGTGCTGCTTCGACCGCGCCGTGAGCCAGCACACAAAACACGCCCTCATCATGACCAATCTCAAAGACTTCCGATATCACCTACGAGAAACACAGCCTTTCTCCATCCCCCTCACTCCCAACCGTCCGACCAGAGCGGTATACGAGTTCTCTTTGAAGGTTCCCGTGCCAGAGGCAGCAGCGCGGCTGGGAGTGCCGCCTAACATGCACTTTCAACTCAAGTGTGACGTGGCCCCTTTGCTCTGTGCGGAATCGATGATTCTCGAGTGGATGGCTGAGCCTCGTGTGGGCGTGCTCATGGACCTGGGGAGGATCAGATCCTGCCTGCCTGACATTCTGAGTGACATTCCAAGTGATGCAGGCATACCCCTTGGCTCTGTCGCTATTATGACAAATGCTTTCCCTGCTGATGCAACTGCTGTCCCTGCTGCTCCTGTTTCGCCTGCAGCGCGCTCCTGCTGCTGGCGCTGCAGCAGCTGCTGGGCTGCCTACCACCGTGCTCTCAGCTTCGCTGCCTTCCTCGTGCTTGTAGCGAGGTGCCCACGGTTCGTGACTCTATGCAGAGCGCATGCATCAACTGCCATGGCCTATCCACCCATCATGTCTGCGCTAGGGGCAGGCAGGCAGAGGGAGAAAGACGTTCTTGCTTCCATGCTGGTTCAGATACTCGGGGTGAAGGAAAGCAGGGATTTGGAGGAAGGGTTTGGTGTTCTCATGCAGAATCTTCTTTCAGGTGGGCTGGAGAAGGCGCATGCAGAGAGGTGGGGGAGAGCAGGCAGGGGATCTGTGGTAGGAAGGGGTAAATGGCAGATGGAGAATGATGGGAACCAGGAAGGGTCATGGGAAAGCATAAACGGTGGTAGTGGTAAGGATGGTAGGGACGGGAAGGGTGGGCAGTGGAGGGAGCATCTGAAGGGACGTGTGTGGGAGAGGTATGTGGATGGCATGGCTTGGATTCTGGAGCATGGAGGTGGGGAGGGAAGGGAGTACAGGTGCAGCCACTGCAGTGAGGGGGGCAGCAGCAGCAGCAACAGCAGCAGCAGCAGCAACACTGGTGACGGCCGCAGCAGCAGCCATCTGGAGGGCAGGGATATTCCCAAGGGCATGTATGTGAGTGGCGTGGGTGCCACTGACTTTGCCCTTTTCGTTGCTGCAGTGCTGTCCTCGCCACAGTACCGCACAGAGACCGATCTTTACTGTCAGGATGGGAACACTGCGAGCAAGACATGGGTGGAGGATGCAGCTATTGAAACAGCCAGGGAGAGGCTGAGGCGGAGGGCGCAGGGTGAAGGGCAGCAGGCAGAGGTGAACCAACAACAGCATCCGCACTGCCAGCAGCATCGGCATCAGCACCAGCAGGGGCAGCAGCAGCATTTGTCCCGAGAGGTGCTGCTGCTCTAGTGGGACCCGTGCCTGTGAACACAATCCCTGTGAACACCAACCCTGTGATTGCAGTCTTCACGTATCGTGTTGCCTGCATTCTGCAATGGGCCCGCACGTATGGATCGGAAATCGTTCCTGCTCGTCAGTGTTGCAAGGAAGACAGCCCACAAGGGAAGGTTCGGCCCATGCGTCACCCGCTTCGGGACCTTCCGAGCCTGCTGGTCAGGCTCGGTGCTATCCCCAAGCCTGTGGATGAAGGCAGACTCTCCTGGGAGTGGGAGGGGTGGCCTTGGGGCGATGAAGCTGTGGTGAAGCTTCCTGATGATCCGAGCGCAAGATTCTTTCGGCTGGGAATTGTGGAGGAAGCAAAGGGGACAGCAGAGGAGCATGGGGCAGGAGAGAAGGGAGGACAGAATCAATCTGGGCAGGGGCCGAATGCAGGAGGCAAGATGGGGGCCGGGAGGGGGCAAGGAGGAGGCAAAGGGAGGGGCAAGCGGGAGGGAAGCACTTGAGGGCACTGGAAAGAAGAGAGAATTAGAGGGCTGACGAGCGAAGACCAGAGAGGCCTGCACCGGGTGCTCACAGATCTGATGCCGCTGGTGCAGAGGAAATACCCCATCGTTCGCTGCACTGCCGATGCCGAATTCCTGGTGGAGTTCGCTGGTCGCATGATCAAGCCACCTGCATGCGCGCAGTGCAAGGAATGCTTTGCTCTCTTTAACCGAGACATCCCTTTCCTCGGGGTTATCGCCAACTACGCCTACCGACCTGCCTCCACCCTTTTTAACCGCTTTGTATCCATCTTCCCGCCACTCTCTCCGCAATTCAACCATTTGGCTGGTCTTATCGGCCTGCCGCCGTTCCCTGCCAGGCTGCCTGGCTCTGCAAGGTCGCCTGTGGTGCAGGCGCAGGCAGAGGAGGTACCTATTGTCTTCCTGCTGCAAGTGGCTTACAACTGGCCTCTCTCCATTCTGGGAATCAAGGAGTTGCAGAGTTTCCACAGGCGGGAGTGGGAGGAGGAGCAGGAAGGACTGAGAGTGGATGTGCGGAGTAAAGGACGGAAGCGGGGTGAGGAGATGGGGAAGGGCTTGATGAGTGGGTGGGAGAAGGTCGAGGAGGAAGAGGAGGAGGACGGGAGGGTGTGGGAGGAGGTGCGTACGTGGTGCCTTGCAGTGTTCTCTGCGTGGGCTGGCAGCTGGAAGCTGGCGGTGCGGGGATTGGGTGGCACGTGCAAGGGAAGGAAACAGGCTGGTCAGGGAGGATTGGAGGGAGGCGTGTATTTGACTGAGTGGGGGCGTGAGCTGTGGATCAAGGCCATGACACCGCGCTTCTGTGAAGACGTGCAGAGCTTCGCTGGCCCTTCTGGTGCCAGCGGCAGGAGCAGCTGCAGCAGTGGCAGTGGCGGGAGTGGCAGGAGCGGCAGCAATAGTTGTGTAAGTGATGGGCGAAGCAGAAACAGCAGCAAAAAAAATAGTTGTGTAAGTGAAGGGAGCAGGGAGGATGATGGGAAGGAAAAGGAGGAGGAGCCGGCTTATCTGAAGGCATGGCCAGGGGGAGTCAATCTGGTGGCATGTCTGCGAGAGATGCTGCTGGGGGAGCCGTGCTACCGCCCTGCCTCCCCTGCTGCCCCTGCCACCCCTGCTGCCCCTTCCACCCCTGCTCCCTTGTCCACCCCCCCAGCTCCACCCACTGTTGCCACACCATGCAAGGCGACTGCACCCATTTCAGTTACAGGAGGCTCTGATTCAGCTGCGGCTGGGGGGCGTGCGTGCGGTGCTGCGGGGTGTGGGGCAGTGGAGGGCGGTGGTGTGAAACTGAAGAACTGCTCTGGGTGTGGCAAGGTGGCGTATTGCAGCAGAGAGTGCCAAAAGGCGCACTGGCCCTCCCACAAGCTCACATGCCCTGGCAGGACTAGTGGGAGGGGTGGTGGCAGCAGTAGCAGTGGCAAGGTGAGTGGAACAGTGAGTGAGACAAAGTGGCAGCAGCAGGGTGTGTGGCAAGGGGAGTGGCAAGGGGAGTGGCAAGGGGAGTGGCAAGGGGAGTGGGTGAGCAAGGTAAGAACGTCATTGACTAGAAGCATCATAATACCCTTCATAAGCAAGGTTAGTATTGGCATGCAGCTGTGCTTGTTGTGCTTGCTGCTGTGCTAGCTCCTGTGCTTGTTGTGCTAACTTCTTTTCTTGTGCTAACTTCTTTGCTTCCTCCTGATCTTGTTGTGTGGACTGTTGTGCTTCCTCCTGTGCTTCTTGTGCTAACTTATGTGCTTCGTGCACTAACTGCTGTGCCTGCAGCGGTGCTTGTTGTGCTAACTGCTGTGCCTGCAGCTGTGCTTGTTGTGCTAACTGCTGTGCCTGCAGCTGTGCTTGTTGTGCTAACTGCTGTGCCTGCAGCTGTGCTTGTTGTGCTAACTGCCGTGCCTGCAACTGTGCTTGTCGTGCTAACTGCTGTGCCTGCAGCTGTTCTTGTCATGCTAACTGCTGTGCTTGCTGCTGTGTGCTGCTGTGCGTTTCTGTCACTCGGCCTCCTTGTGCAGCACCTCTGAGAAGTCTCAACCGTGCCCACAGTGAGGGTGGGTGTGCGTGCTGCTGCTGTGCTTGCTGCCAAAAGATGTACCTTGTGTAGTAGCAGCTCTTAGAATGGTCAACTGAGGTGCATTTTGAGGCGCCTCAAAATGCACCTCGCTGCTGCTGTGCTTGCTGCCAAAGATGTATCTTGTGTAGTAGCAGCTCTTAGAATGGTCATACCCTTTCTTTTGAATGAGCTTCGTTTCATGTGTTGATTGACTGGAATTCCTATACTCGTTCGCTCTCTCTTCGCTGGCTTTTTTCTCATTGCCCTTCTTCCCATGCCCACCCTCGCACCCATCCCCTCCACTTGCCCTGCACAGGCCTACGTGTAACTGACATGTTCAGTGTATTGTGTACCTTCTTATGCTGAACTTTTTATAAAAAGGATGCATGCATGGGGTTAGCACTCAGAAGTGGTAAGTACATAGTGTGGTTGACCCCAGCGTTTAAGAATTACTTTTGAGACGTAGGGAGGTTTGATGAAATAATAGTACTGGTTCATGGTTGTTTGGTTCACATACACAAATGTTATGCACTGCACGGAGTACATACCCTGTTATCAGCTGCAGCAGGGCTTCAGGTTGTAAGCTTTTGTCGCCGGTTTCACTGAATTTCAGAGGGGCTTTTGGAATGCAGCCTGGACATTCTCATCTCAGATGACCCACGCTGTGCAGCCTATTCTTCCAATGTACCAGTACCCCTGAAATCAGTCTCCTTCATATCTTCAGAGTTTCTACCAGCCTAGAAGGTTTGACGAGGTGAGAATAAAGTAAGAAATGAAACACCCACATGCATGCAATCACAAGCAGCCACCTTAGTTTTGATGATGATACCGTATATAATACAAGCCTCATCAGCGAGTGACGCTAGGCGATCTCAGAAAGGCGAGGCAACCCCAGCAGGTGCCACAGCAGGCATACCACCACGAGCAGACACAAGAACCCAAGGCTAGCACACCACACTCCTGACAGCTGCCACTGGCAGGAAAAGACAGAAAGGCAGGCAGGAGATGGGTTGATACTTGAGGCGCCTTGACACGCAGAGGCCGCTGCAATTCATTGCAGATTCAATCTGGCAAGACTTGTTTCAACCTTTTTTGTAAACAAAAGGGACACGGGGAAACCAGCATTCCACTTGCCTTATTGCAGAATCACCCCACGTTTCTCACTCAACCTCTTACAATTCACGCCTCACCATACCCCACTCTCACTATAAACCCTCTCAACATTCACACGCATTGCACTTCTGAAAGTGCTACAAGACACTCTGAGAAGGAACCTCATTATTGAGCCCAGTATACCACGGTTTAGCATTCCGTGCCTTGCCTTGCGCCTCTCTCACACGACTCACTACTCTTCAGCCACTGCAACGACCTCGCCACTTCTGGAGCGCCTCTAAAGCTCGTAACCTTGCACAGACAAACACTCAAGCCTGGCCACTCACCATGCTGCTCTCCACTCCCCATGCTGCTGGCCAGACAGACACACAGACCTGGCCATTAATCATGCTGCTGTTCTTGGAAGTTATTTTTGAGAATTCTCAAAAATAACTCGCATGGATTTGCACGCGAGCTTATGGAAGGGCAGTGTGCCTTCTGTGATTTCAGTGTCGACTCAAAACGCACCATGCCACTGGCCTTGGATTTGCAAGTGAGCTTATGAATGTTGTGCCTTCTGTGATTTCAGTGTCGACTCAAAACGCACCATGCCACTGGCCTTGGATTTGCAAGTGAGCTTATGAATGTTGTGCCTTCTGTGATTTCAGTGTCGACTCAAAACGCACCATGCCACTGGCCTTGGATTTGCAAGTGAGCTTATGAATGTTGTGCCTTCTGTGATTTCAGTGTCGACTCAAAACTCACCATGCCACTGGCCTTGGATTTGCAAGTGAGCTTATGAATGTTGTGCCTTCTGTGATTTCAGTGTCGACTCAAAACTCACCATGCCACTGGCCTTGGATTTGCAAGTGAGCTTATGAATGTTGTGCCTTCTGTGATTTCAGTGTCGACTCAAAACGCACCATGCCACTGGCCTTGGATTTGCAAGTGAGCTTATGAATGTTGTGTCAGAGGTCCACTGGTGATCCCCGATTGATCCTAGGGAAGGGTTACAGGCACGGCGGCCTGGGGGGTTATGGGCGCACTCACCCGCTACACAAACAAGCCCTTTTATCCCAGTGGTTAGTGGCTGGGATTCTGACATGTTATCAGAGCGAAGGTCTCGGGTTCGAATCCCGGTGTGTGCACCTCGGGCATCCCAGTGCGGGGGGGTGTCAGAGGTCCACTGGTGATCCCCGATTGATCCTAGGGAAGGGTTACAGGCACGGCGGCCTGGGGGGTTATGGGCGCACTCACCCGCTACACAAACAAGCCCTTTTATCCCAGTGGTTAGTGACTGGGATTCTGACATGTTGTGCCTTCTGTGATTTCAGTGTCGACTCAAAACTCACCATGCCACTGGCCTTGGATTTGCAAGTGAGCTTATGAATGTTGTGCCTTCTGTGATTTCAGTGTCGACTCAAAACGCACCATGCCACTGGCCTTGGATTTGCATGTGAGCTTATGAATGTTGTGCCTTCTGTGATTTCAGTGTCGACTCAAAACGCACCATGCCACTGGCCTTGGATTTGCATGTGAGCTTATGAATGTTGTGCCTTCTGTGATTTCAGTGTCGACTCAAAACGCACCATGCCACTGGCCTTGGATTTGCAAGTGAGCTTATGAATGTTGTGCCTTTTTTGATTTCAGTGTCGACTAGAAACTCACCATGCCACTGGCCTTGGATTTGCAAGTGAGCTTATGAATGTTGTGCCTTCTGTGATTTCAGTGTCGACTCAAAACGCACCATGCCACTGGCCTTGGATCTGCATGTGAGCTTATGAATGTTGTGCCTTCTGTGATTTCAGTGTCGACTCAAAACGCACCATGCCACTGGCCTTGGATTTGCATGTGAGCTTATGAATGTTGTGCCTTCTGTGATTTCAGTGTCGACTCAAAACGCACCATGCCACTGGCCTTGGATTTGCATGTGAGCTTATGAATGTTGTGCCTTTTTTGATTTCAGTGTCGACTAGAAACGCACCATGCCACTGGCCTTGGATTTGCAAGTGAGCTTATGAATGTTGTGCCTTCTGTGATTTCAGTGTCGACTCAAAACGCACCATGCCACTGGCCTTGGATTTGCAAGTGAGCTTATGAATGTTGTGCCTTCTGTGATTTCAGTGTCGACTCAGAACTCACCATGCCACTGGCCTTGGATTTGCAAGTGAGCTTATGAATGTTGTGCCTTTTTTTATTTCAGTGTCGACTCAAAACTCACCATGGCACTGGCCTTGGATTTGCAAGTGAGCTTATGAATGTTGTGCCTTTTTTGATTTCAGTGTCGACTCAAAACTCACCATGCCACTGGCCTTGGATTTGCAAGTGAGCTTATGAATGTTGTGCCTTCTGTGATTTCAGTGTCGACTAGAAACTCACCATGCCACTGGCCTTGGATTTGCAAGTGAGCTTATGAATGTTGTGCCTTTTTTTATTTCAGTGTCGACTAGAAACTCACCATGCCACTGGCCTTGGATTTGCAAGTGAGCTTATGAATGTTGTGCCTTCTGTGATTTCAGTGTCGACTCAAAACTCACCATGCCACTGGCCTTGGATTTGCAAGTGAGCTTATGAATGTTGTGCCCTCTGTGATTTCAGTGACGACTCAAAACTCACCATGCCACTGGCCTTGGATTTGCAAGTGAGCTTATGAATGTTGTGCCTTCTGTGATTTCAGTGTCGACTAGAAACTCACCATGCCACTGGCCTTGGATTTGCAAGTGAGCTTATGAATGTTGTGCCTTCTGTGATTTCAGTGTCGACTCAAAACGCACCATGCCACTGGCCTTGGATTTGCAAGTGAGCTTATGAATGTTGTGCCTTCTGTGATTTCAGTGTCGACTCAAAACGCACCATGCCACTGGCCTTGGATTTGCAAGTGAGCTTATGAATGTTGTGCCTTTTTTGATTTCAGTGTCGACTCAAAACTCACCATGCCACTGGCCTTGGATTTGCAAGTGAGCTTATGAATGTTGTGCCTTCTGTGATTTCAGTGTCGACTAGAAACTCACCATGCCACTGGCCTTGGATTTGCAAGTGAGCTTATGAATGTTGTGCCTTCTGTGATTTCAGTGTCGACTCAAAACTCACCATGCCACTGGCCTTGGATTTGCAAGTGAGCTTATGAATGTTGTGCCTTCTGTGATTTCAGTGTCGACTCAAAACGCACCATGCCACTGGCCTTGGATTTGCAAATGAGCTTATGAATGTTGTGCCTTTTTTTATTTCAGTGTCGACTCAAAACTCACCATGCCACTGGCCTTGGATTTGCAAGTGAGCTTATGAATGTTGTGCCTTTTTTTATTTCAGTGTCGACTAGAAACTCACCATGCCACTGGCCTTGGATTTGCAAGTGAGCTTATGAATGTTGTGCCTTCTGTGATTTCAGTGTCGACTCAAAACGCACCATGCCACTGGCCTTGGAATTGCAAGTGAGCTTATGAATGTTGTGCCTTTTTTTATTTCAGTGTCGACTCAAAACTCACCATGCCACTGGCCTTGGATTTGCAAGTGAGCTTATGAATGTTGTGCCTTCTGTGATTTCAGTGTCGACTCAAAACTCACCATGCCACTGGCCTTGGATTTGCAAGTGAGCTTATGAATGTTGTGCCTTCTGTGATTTCAGTGTCGACTAGACACTCACCATGCCACTGGCCTTGGATTTGCAAGTGAGCTTATGAATGTTGTGCCTTCAGTGATTTCAGTGTCGACTCAAAACTCACCATGCCACTGGCCTTGGATTTGCAAGTGAGCTTATGAATGTTGTGCCTTCTGTGATTTCAGTGTCGACTCAAAACGCACCATGCCACTGGCCTTGGATTTGCAAGTGAGCTTATGAATGTTGTGCCTTTTTTGATTTCAGTGTCGACTCAAAACTCACCATGCCACTGGCCTTGGATTTGCAAGTGAGCTTATGAATGTTGTGCCTTTTTTTATTTCAGTGTCGACTAGAAACTCACCATGCCACTGGCCTTGGATTTGCAAGTGAGCTTATGAATGTTGTGCCTTTTTTGATTTCAGTGTCGACTCAAAACTCACCATGCCACTGGCCTTGGATTTGCAAGTGAGCTTATGGAAGGGCCAGTGCGCCTTTTGGCACTCTCTGCTGCAATACGCCACCTTGCCACACCCACCGCAGCTCCTCAGCTTCACACTAACACCCTCTGCCATCTCACACCCCAGAGCACCACACACAGCCCCTCCCAAATGAGCAGAGCTACTGTTTTTTGCGCTGTTGTTTCTCTGCCGAATGGAGCCTTCAGGAGGTGGTTTACCAGCAACTATGCCATTCAGCAGTGTTCCTGTGCTACCAGGAGCATTGTATGTAGCAGCAGGGGAGGCAGGGCGGTAGCACGGCTCCCCCAGCAGCATCTCTCGCAGACATGCCACCAGGTTGACTCCCCCCGGCCATGCCTTCAGGTAAACCGGCTCCTCCCCATTCTTGTCCTTCCCCTTACTACCACTCCAGCCCCACCAACTACCCCCGCTGCTCCTGCTGCTCCTGCTGCTGCTGCTCCAGCTCCCACTACCACTGCCAGCCCCTCCCCACCTCTCCAGATCCTCTTTATACCGCATCTCAACAGCCCTCTCCCACATCTTGGGACCCCGTCTCCTCTCCCCCTCACCCAAGTGCTTGCTGCCCTCACAAGCCTCCCCCATCCCCGCCCCCACCAGCCTCAGGCTAGTCCGCCAAGCCACCATTGCTGCCAGGCACCATGACCGCACCTCTTCCCACACCTCCCCACACTCACCCACCACTTCCCCGCCACCATCTCTCCGTCCTCCCCTCCTCCCATTCTTCTCTCCTCTCCTCCCCGTGGCCTTCCTCCCCCCTCTGTACCCCTCTCCACTCCCCTCTCCGCTCACTTCATCCCACCCCACCCCTTCGAACTCCTCTATCTGCAGCACCGCTTTTGGCCAGGTGAACGCAACAAGCAGCAGAAAGAACACCGGAAGCTGCTCAGCTCGCTCTCTCGCCACATGCAGGTTCAGCAGCGCAGGCACGTCCGTGGGCAAGGGTTCCATCTGTAGGTTAGCCAAAAGCTCGTTGAACTCCGGGGAGTGCGGAGGAAAGACCGATACAAAGCGGTTGAAAAGGGCACTCGCAGGTTGATAGGCGAACGTGGCGATTAGAGTGAGGGCGGGGAGAAAGCGGGTGAAAGTGTTGAAGCATTCCCTGCAGTGAGTGCAGGCTGGTGGGGTTACCAGGTAATCGGCAAACTCCACTAGAAACTCAGCGTCTGCAGTGCAGCGCACGATGGGGATTTTCTTGTTTTGTGGCGCCACAGATGCTGCCAGAGCCTCTAGAAAGCTCGGTGCGTCGTCTCCGTGTGCTGTGCCCCTCCCCACCCCGCTTCCGCTACCCCTGCTAGCGTTCCTGCCAACCCCCCTGCCTCCTTGCCCGCGCATTGCTCGTCCTGTCCTTCCAGGTCTCCCTCCTGTATTCCCTGCCTCCTTAGATGCCTTTCCCCCGCCTTCCTCTCTCGTCCCGCCTTCCTTCACTATCCCCAGCCGAAAGCATCTCGCACTGGGGTCCTTAGGAAGCTTCGCAGCAGCTTCATCTCCGCGGGGCCACTCTTTCCACTCCAAGGGGAAGCTGCCTTGGTCAAGAGGCTTGGGTATGGCGCCGAGCCTGACCAGCAGGCTCGGAAGGTCCCGAAGCGGGTGGCGCATGGGCCGGACCCTCCCTTGTGTGTTCTTCTTGAAGCACTGCTTACCTGGGATGAAATCTGAGCCGTAGATTCGAACCCACTGCAAAATGGAAGCCGCTCGATATGTGAAAGCAGCAACCACAGGGTTGGTATTGACAGGTGTAGCTGCTGCACCAGCTTTGGTTGCTATATTCAGTGCTGCTGCAGCGGTAGCTCCAGAGGCTTTATCAGTTGCAAGTTGCAACAGCTGTAGCGGTTGTATCGACTATAGCAGATGCCACTCCTTCTTCTCCTCCTCCTACTCCTCCTCCCCCCCCTCCCCCCTCGCCCCTCACCCTTGCCACCCTGTCTCTGCCTCCTCTCGCCCCCAACTCCCGCCTCAGCCTCTTTCTGGCCTTCTCAATAGCTGCATCCTCTATCCGTGTCTTGTTTTCATTGTTCCCATCCACAAAAAAGACTTGCCCTTCCTTGCGGCACTCTGGCTTGGAGAGCACTGAGGCGACTGCAAGAGCAAAGTCACTGGCACCCACGCCACTCACATACATGCCCTTGGGAATATCCCGGCCTTCGGTGTTGCTGCCACCTGTATCACTGCTGCTGCTGCTGTTGCTGTCCCTGCAGCTGCTGCTGCTGGTGGTGCTTCTCTCACTGCAGTGGCTGCACCTAAACTCCCTCCCGTTCCCACCTCCATGCTCCAGAATCCAAGCCATGCCATCCACATATTTCTCCCACACACGCCCCTTCAGATGCTCCCTCCACTTCTCCCCCTTCCCATCCCTGCCACCCTCACCATCTCTCCCCTCCGCCCCCTCATCCACTGTCCCCCCACCACTGCCTCCCCATTCCCCTCCATTCCCCCCATCCTCAGCCTCGTCCCCCCCACCCATCCACCCCATCAACCCATCTCCCTGACTCCCCACACCCCTCCTGTCCCCGCCCCCGCCCCCGCCCCCGGCCCCACCCACCGCACTCAGAAAGCTATCCATGGCGGCTCTTCTGTCCACGTTCACCATGCCTGTCACCTCTTCGCGTCTCACACCACCCCACGCACTGCCTATTATCCCAATCGCCGATTCCTCCATTTCAATGCTGCTGCCCCTGTCCCGCCCCATGGCCCTTCCGCTGCATGTACATCTCCCCATGCCCCTTCCGCTGCATGTACATCTCCCCATGCCCCTTCCGCTGCCTGTTTCCTCCCCCATGCCCCTTCCCGCGTCAGCTTCTTCCCCCATGCCGCTTCTGCCCTCCACCGCCCGTGTCATAGCTTCCGCAATCAGCCTAATTCCCCGCTCCCACGTCTCTTCAGGGCTCCCCAACTGCGGAAATATCATCACCTCTCTAGCAACCCTACCGCCCTCCATCGTCCCTATATCCGCACCACACCCCATTTGCCCCATTTGCCCCATACCCCTGCCTCTTGCATCCTGCCCTCCGGCTCTCCCCCTTCCTTTCTCCTCTCCATGCGCCTTCTCCAGCCCGCCTGACAGCAAATGCTGCACGAAGAACCCAAACCCTTCCTGCAGATCAGCACTCTCCTTCACCCCCAGCACCGGCACCAGCACAGAGGCGAAAGAATCGTCCTCCTGTTGCCTGCCCGCCCCTAGCTCGGCCACGAGGGCTGGAAAAAACGCGTCGTGCGAGTCCATGTGGGCCCTCCATAGAGTCACGAAACGGGGCCACCTCGCTACAAGCGCGAGGAAGGCAGCGAAGCTGACAGCACGGCGGTAGGCAGCCCAGCAGCTGCTGCAGCGCCAGCAGCACGACCACGCAACAACAGGAACAGCAGCATTAGTAGGAGCAGAATGAGCAGAAGAAGTGGAGGCTTCGTTAGAAGCAGTCCCGACATCCAGGATAGCAGGCAGGCGGGATCTGATCCTCCCCAGGTCCATGAGCACGCCCACACGAGGCTCAGCCATCCACTCAAGAAGCATTGCCTCCGCACAAACAAACGGCGCCCGCTCGCATTTCCAATGGAACTGAATATAATCCGGTGCGCCCCCTCTCCCACCCAACGCCTCCACAGGCACCTGCGACGAGAACTCGCGAATGGCCCTAGATTGCCGGTTCGGCGCCGCAGCAGGGACGGCGGAAGGCAAATGTTTGTGCAGGTGGAATCGGAAATCTTCTAGGGACATCATGTTGAGCGCGCGCTGCGCTCGGTAGTTGACGGCGCGGTCGAAGCAGCACTCGCATTGCTCTACATCGCGAAAAAGGACTTGCCAGTAGGCTGCAGGAAAGTTGCAGAAAAGTAACTCGGCGGATACTTTGGTTTTGCAACTTCGCAGTGATGGACAACAGTTGCAGAAATGCGAGTCACTGGACAGTTGACAAAAAGTTGCAGGAAAGTTGCAAGAAAGGTGCATTCCAGCAACAGTTCCGCAATTTCGCGTACACTCGTCGGATACATTTCAATCACATGTATGCAGTTTCACGACCTGCCACGTGGCATGCGTACAGTTTGGAGTTCGAAGTGTACGTACGTCGGTACGTTCGCGAAGATATTTTGCCACGTAAGCAAAGATATTTCTGCCAGGTGTCATTCTCAATATGTGAACGCCAGCTTGCCACGTGGACCAATCAGACAAGACTTCGCGTGTGCGAAAATTGAATACTACTGGCCGAGAATTTGTCTGAACAGTACAAGCGGACCATTCGTTTCAAGGATTATTTGTTACAGGTGGGGTTGGAGGTAATCTACAATATTATGGACGTCTGCATACATATGATGTATACACATTTAGTCAACACGAAACACCTAAAACCAACAATCACTAAGCGTCTGGTTCTACATGTAGTCACACAGGGCGAAATCATGCTTCGTTTTAAAGCCTGCAAACACAAAGACGACATAATGTTAGACCTTGGTTAGTCATATGCTTGTTCCCCACCTTAGTGACTTATCACCCAGGGCCTTGACGTAGATAGATAATATTGCCGTCAATGTGCTTCACAGGGCCTGGATCTTGATACCCCCCTGCATATGAAAATTAACATCTCGTGACTTCCATTAACCCTGCACATGAATATTAAACCTGAAACACGATGACTAAGAACAACAAACATGAAAACGTTATCGTTAAAGCCTACATTCCAGACAACATGGGTTAAAAACGCGCATGGTTCTTATCAGAGGCAGAGAGAGACCTTCGCGCGACTACCACACCTTCTCTCTCATGCAGAGAGCGTAGAGACGATTTGTGTAGTGGGAGGCTGCACAGGAAAACAACAACGAACCTGTTAAAGGTGGCACAGGCGTGCAATTTGAAATGGGAGGAAATAGATCTGCATTCATTATGGGAAGAAATGAACCAAATCGAGAAGAGAAGAAGCCTAAAACGTGAGAAGAAATGAAAGAGTGAGGATAAGAACAGGAGTGATGGGCGTCACATGATTCAGTATGCTTACAAATTTCAGTATGCAGCTGAACGTGTTTAGTACACACACCGGCGCTTTCCGCGCCGAACAAGGCGCTTCCGCAGCCGGGCAACGAGCTTTTCGTCGCTGCGTCCGTAGGTTGACGGGTGCTGAGTCCGCGGCGATTCGTGCGCAGAACGTCTTCCGAGTGAAGGATTGATACTTCATACACTAGTTTATTAGATACACAACGTAAGACGTACGTTCTACGGTATACGCTTGCTGAGGGGACGGCAGAGACACGAGGTGGGTCGAAATGGAACAATAACCTGAGCAAGATGTGTGAACATCAGCTGGGCAACTAGCGGTTTAGGGAGAGATACACTCGTAGTGTGATGCTTCTAGAGCTCCAATGTGTGATGATGTGTCGTCACGGATGCCGTAGATTTCTGGTTTAGGTTAGACCACACCAGTAATTGGTCATTAAAAAATCGTGAGGATAGCTCAATTCCGGTTACCTGTGGTTCGGAGAAGCCACGTCACTTGCACAGAATCTGAACACTTTGGGTGTGACATGGAACTGTGTGCCAGCTGCCAGTTACGATTCTGGCTTGTTTTTTCGCGAGCCTCGTTTTATTTTGTATCCCAGTTACTGTGCTCGCAACGTTCGACAATGCCCACCTGATTCGGGCTGCAGTGTTCCTCAATCGTACACCAGCACGGGGGACTCAAGAGATTTGGTCGTGACCAGGTGTGCTGTTCGGTGAAGATGATTCGAAAATGATGCAATAAATTCGCGGCTCGGGTAACCCACGTATCCACAATTCGCGCCTCGGGTACCCCACGTATCCAACATGCGCGGCTCGGAAGCCACATGTATCCGAAATTGGTGCATGTTCCATTTTTCACTCAGAGCTTTTCGGATACTTTCTGCAACGTTTCTGCAACTTCCCTGCAACCTTCAGACTTAAACTCGAATTTGAGCCAAAACCTTTTCCAGCTAGTAGCTCCCAGGCGTCTCGCACGTCGAGATAGTGAACCATGTCCGCCCGACACAGCAGCTGAAGCTCCCCCGCCAATGCTTCCTCTGTTCCCCGTTTTTCGCCGGATCCCCCTCCATTCTTCTGCGTTGCGGGGCCTACACCCGTTAGTTCCTGCCCTTTTGTCCCTTCACCACCTGGTTCCTCTTCTTGGGTGTCCCATGTTCTCAGCCACTTCTGAACGTCCTCTGAGATCGGTTTATTCCACCATGCTTCCCTCAAGGCCGCCTCCTTCGCCGCTTCAGAGACGAACGTTGGAAACGCGGAAGGCCGGCGACGCATTCTAAATACTTTTACACTCTGTCTTAAAAAAAAAAGGGTATCTTCGTATTCTGAAGTGTTAGAAGACGTATGATCTGGTTTAGTAGCGGTCGCTAATCAGTCGCGCTAAAATAACTTTTAAAAGAAACACGTTAGATCCCGTAAAGCTATGAGCTTTTATGACAACACTGCTTGGCTAGCTCCATTGACGCGGGGAAGCCTCATTGAAGTGTTTGAGCATAGCTGTGGTAGTAAATGCAGCGAAAGAATGTGTGGAGATTCTCTCGAATCACAGAATTCAGAAAGCCAGGGCTGAAGTGGTTAACCAAAACGAAGTTCAAATGTGAAGTTTTCTCGGCAACGAGGGGCTGTGATTGGTCACCTTGGTTCGGCTCGGCTAGTTTCGTATGGTGTGGTTTGCTTCGGGTTAGCTTCGGTACTGACAAGGTTGTGCTGGTTTTGGCGCGAAAATTCAGGTTTTGATGGAAGTGGCTCGACAAACTTTAGGGGCTAGGTGGACGCTGATAGGTCGACGAGCTCCAGCAGAAACAGACGAGCTCACGATATCGAATCAAGACGAAACGATTTGTGGACAATGTAACTTGCGAGAACGAAAACGTTTTCTCGCAGCAACCTACAGGGAAACTGACAATTACTATCCCTTCCCTGTCTGAGGATCAGGAATCCACTTTTGCTTGAGCAGAACCTAGCGGCGTCGGGTTTGCGCTACCGCTTTAGTCGTTCTTGGTCGGGAGTGAAGCATGAGGTAGACCGCCATAGTCGAAAAAACACTCTTGGAGAGAGCTTATAGTTGAAGCAAGGTAGGCGAAAAAACACTCAGTGAGGTGTGGTGACGACGAGACGCATCATCAAGTTAACTCTATTTTAGACCACCCTGGCTAGCAGCAGCCGTCATCGGCAACAAAGCGCAGCATGCAAAATAGTCATATCGCGGCATTGGTCTCTCGCGAGACCTTTTTCGCGAGGACTTTCTCGCGCACTTACTCTCACTCTTTGCGTTTGCGCGGCCCGGGTGCTCTCTTTTCCAAGAGAACAACCTTTTAGGAGTGGGAGTTTCAGATTGCACGAAGTTGGATTCAAGCCGAATCAGCTTGAACCACGCGGGTGCCGTTCCGTTGTGTCGCGCGCCGCACCCAGAGAAGATGTCGCGCCACGTGTCGAGATCTGTAGCCTATCCGAAGTTGCGGGTGCGCCACGTGGCTCGTTCAGCGCGGCGGGTGTTAATGTTACCTGCGATGGTGGCGCGAGAGGTAGCGGTGGTGATCGGTGAGGAGCGGTACAAAATGGAAGTGGAGGTTGATATGGGCGTGGAGGTGAGGCGATGGGGGTTGTGGGAAGTAGGGACGGCGGGAGCAGGGCGGCGGGAGCAGGGCGGCGGGAGCAGGGCGGCGGGAGCAGGGCGGCGGGAGCAGGGCGGCGGGAGTAGGACGACGGAGTCATGGATGACGGAGAATTGGAATTGGCTGGATAGAAATGTGATGATGAGGATGGTCAGTCGGCATTGGAGGGGCGTCTGAGAAATGCCATGCAGGTGAGCGTAGTGCGATGTGGTGTGGTGCGGTGCGGTGTACTGTGTACTATCTTGGGCCTATAGTTTGATCAGACATTGGCCACTAAAGGCTGTGCTGGCAAGCGCGTCCTCATTTCCGTCTTTTTCTTCTTCTCATGCCCCCCCCTAACGTTCATTTATCACCCTTCCATTCCACACTGCACACTCCATATCACACCACGCCACACCCACACCAGTACGGGGACCCATCACGCCAGGCCAAGGGGCGCTCATTCATTTCCCTGCAGGAGGGGTGACTTTAGAGACTCAAAAGTCCCTTCATCTACCTCCCGTTCTCTCATCCCATGCACCACCACATCCCCACCAGTAAAAGGACTCATCACGCCAGGCCAAGGCGCGCTCGCTCATTCCCCTGCAGCAGCCGTAGTGGTGACTTTTGACTCGATTCAGAAGCCCCTTCATCTACCTACCTCTTGTTCCCACATCCCTCATCTCTCATCCCACGCCACACCCACTCCAGTACGAGGACCCATCTCGCCAGGCCAAGTCGCGTTCGCTCATTCCCCTGCAGCAGCTCGAGGACGCCGCTGCAGTATCCCTTGCTAAGGATCGCCTCAGTAGGCATGGTAAGGGTCGTTATACGTCCTGCCCGGGTTGGGTCCAGTCAGGTGGATGACTCGATGAGGCCCTAGCCGACCCGCTCTGGCCTGACCTGGCCTGACTAGGTCGTGTCGGAGCAGGTCAACTAGGGTTGGATCGAGTCAGTTAGCATCAGTGTTTGCCTCAATCCCTGGAGGATCTCGAGGAGACTGCCCACTGACAATTCTCCAATTCCTGAACCTTTCAAGGGTTGGACTGCACTGCATCGGCGATGAGAGATTTCCGGGACGGCTTCAAGGTCCTGCTTAAGTACGCAAGGAGGCTTTTCGAAGACAAGGGTTTTTCAGATCTGCGAATTTCCCCCCCCCCCCCCCCCCCCCCCCCCCCCCCCCCGCTTTTTTTTTTTTTTTTTTTTTTCCCTTTTTTTGCTGTTGATCCTTTGTTAAAGCGTCACCGTCACGTAATGCTGCCCTTCGACTATGAGTGAGGAAGAACCTCATTCCCTGCAGGACTTTTTGAGACGTCTCAAAACGCGTCGGGTTGGGGTTTGCCTTATCCCCTGCAGGATCTCGAGGAGGCTGCTGCAGTCTCCCTTGCTTGCTACGGTCGGATTTGCCTTAGTGAAAAGAAAATCGTCATAGTCACAGCACAGGTCAGTGAAGGGTCAGGTTGGGTCGAGTCGGTTCGCGTCAGGGCTTGCCTCATTCGACTGCAGACTCCTTGGGTCAGGGGGGTTCAGTTCGCGGAGGCTGCTGCAGAGTCCTTGCTGATGTAAGGTTCACCTCAATGGAAATCGTTATGGCCATTAGGTCACTTGAGAATTCTCAAAAGCCATTGGGTCCAGGTCGGGTCGGTCGGGTCGGGTCGGGTCGGAATTTGCTTCACTCCCCTGCAACAGGTTGAGGAGGGCTCAGAAATTGCTCACAAAGACCACAGTCTCCCTTGCCAAGGTTCACCTCAGTCGGCATGGGGCTGGGGCATGGTCATACGTCCGGGTTGGGTGGGGTTGGTTGGGGTGGGGTGGGGTGGAGTGGGTGGGGTGTGGTCAGGGCTTTCCTCATTCCCCTGCAGCAGTTTGAGCCTCGAGCGGGCCGCTGCGGTCTCCCTTGCGAAGGTTCACATCAGTAGGCATGGGGCAGGGGGGCATGGCGTGGGCAGGGGCATGGGCATGGCGTGGGCAGGGGCATGGGCATGGTGTGATGTTTCGGATCTGGTTGGCTAAGGCTACACAACAGCACGTGTACATGATTCTAGCATCATGGACGCTGTTTTCCCCCGCTGTTTGTGCATGCAGTCTTTGGACCCGCTTTGAGCCTTCCCAAAACAGGGTCTCACTACACATTTGGGCGACCACTGTTCAACGCATAACCCCTGGCCAAAGCTCTCTCTGAAATACTTGAACCATTGTTACACGAATCACCTTGTCAGAATGTGTGAGCCTCGATGGCGCAGTCGGTAGCGCGTAGGTCTCATAGCATTCTGACTCCCACTTTGCTGGGCGGAGCCATCCTAAGGTCGTGAGTTCGATCCTCACTCGGGGCAGATGGTTTTGCGCGGTGGTATTTGCTAGTGGCAGTGGCAAAAACGCATGGCAGTGACGAAAACATATCAAACTTGCCAGTGGCAATGACCAGTAGCATCAGAGCTAGTGATAATTGCAGACCGTTTCTTGTTTTTTGTTCTTCGTCTCTTCCCCCCTCCCCAACCACGCAAACCCTCACCCCTCCTAATCAGAGGCGGCTATCGCAGCGGCATTGCCACTGGTGACAGCAAGGGCTCGAGCTTGGATGAGAGGAGGCTGTTGGAGGAGAGAGATGTGAGGGAGAGAGAGGAGCTGAATGGAGGGAGGGGAGGAGGGAGGAGGGAAGGGAGGGAAGAGAGGTGGTGTGGTGTTGGGAGGGAGAGCAGCGAGGGGGGAACTGGGGTTGGAGAGTGATGGAGGTGATTGGAGGATCAAGGGTGAAGAGGGGAGGGAAGGAAGTGACCGAAAGAGGATAAAGGAGAGGAAGAGGGGAAAGATGAAAGGTTGTAGAGGAGGATAGAGTATGGGCACGTGGTTAGACTGCTGCTGGGTATAGGGGACATGTCCCGTGATGTCATCGGTTCTCCAAATCATGAAGCAGCGTCAGCCGCATCAGCAGCAGCCGTGTAAAAGGCGCGAGACACATGTCTAGGCGCATTCCTCTCTCTGCTCTCTGTTCTGCACCCGCTTCCCTTCCACTCCCGCTTCCTGCCCCTCAAAGACAAACGATGCAACCCCTTTCGCAGGATGCGCTTGGATGCAGGAGCATCGTCGACAATCAATAAGAATGCGATAAATGTGTCCTTTGAGGCGCCTCAAAATGTGTCTTCATGTGCGTCAACCACCAGCAGCATCAGGATCGTCCCTCTTCTGTGTGGCTCTACTCGATTAATGCTCCCTGGTTACTTTTGAGAATTCTCAGAAGTAACACCATTTATGCCCCCTGATTACACCCTTGCTGCTGGTGAGTTTCGCAAAAGTTCAGCGCATAAGTGGTAGTGACAGGACTACCTGTTTCAATCAACCTCTAAACTCCTTCAGCCAGCCGAAAATGCATCAATCATTTACTCGTGCAATGCATGATTCCGTCAAGCGATCCCGAGCGGGGCGAGTCCCGGCCATTCCAAGCACAAAAACGCACGCACACGCGATTGGGGGGATTGAGTCGCCTTGCCGTTTTTGCTTCTGGCTTTGTTGGTTTTGGTGCCTTTTTTTTTTTGTTTGTCCTGCTTTGTTCAGCTAGAATGGGGGGTTCTGGGGGTAGGGGGACTTAGGGGAAAAAAGGGGGGGGAGTGTGTTTGGTGCTTTTTTTTCCGGTTTATCCTGCTTTGTTTTGCTGTAATGAAGAATTTTGGGGGTAGGGGGACTTAGGGGGACTTGGGGGGATCGGGGGGATGGGGGAAAAAAGGGGGGGGAGTGTGTTTGGTGCTTTTTTTTCCGGTTTATCCTGCTTTGTTTTGCTGTAATGAAGAATTTTGGGGGTAGGGGGACTTAGGGGGACTTGGGGGGATTGGGGGGATGGGGGAAAAAGGGGGGTGGCTTGTGACGTGGCATGGCGGTGTGGTGTGACGTGGCATGCAGGGGCGGGGGGGGGGGGGAGGGGGGGGGGGGGGGTGGCCGTGATGACGTGGCGGTGATATGTGTGACATGGCGGCCGGTGACGCGTCGGCGAGAGGTGGGTTGGGTGCGATGACGTGGCGGTGGTGCGTGTGTAGGGGGGATGACATGGCATGCGGGGCGGGTGTGACGTGGCAGCGGGGTGAGCGGGGCGTGACGTGACATGGCGGCCGGTGACGCGTCGGCGAGGTGGGTTGGGTGCGATGACGTGGCGGTGGTGTGTGTGTAGGGGGGGATGACGTGGCATGCGGGGCGGGTGTGATGTGGCACCGGGTTGTGACGTGACGTGTCGGCGAGGTGGGTTGGCCGTGATGACGTGGCGGTGGTATGCAGGGAGGTGTGACGTGGCATGTGAGGGTTTGTTGCGCTGTCTCACACCTCCTTTCCCCCCCTCCTCCTCCCCCCGCATTTGCTCGTGCGTTGTGTTGCTCTCAGGCCGTTGGTGCTGGAGAGGCCGTGCAAGTCGGAGAAGATCCCACTGTTGTGGGGGTGTTAGCATGGGTGGGTGAGGGAGGAGGGGAAAGTAGACGATTGAATATAGTAGAGGGTAGATGCATCGAAGTAGGTCTTGCTTGCAACTGTGAATGGGTGTGCACGTGGAAAGAGTGGAAAAGAAAAGCAGGGTAGGAAGCGCACCTAGTGCTGCTGCATGCACGCGCGTTCACAAAGATGCATGTTAGGTTGTTATGCGTAGCGAAGCGATCCCGAGCGGGCGAGTCCCGGCCATTCCAAGCGCAAAAACGCCCCCGTGCTTGTCTCACAACACCAGGTGATGCACCGTATGGCAACCGTATGGCACCTTATTGTACCTTATTGCACCTTATTGCACCTTATTCCACCTTATTCCACCTTATTGCACCGCAGCACATGCCGCTCACCTGCATGACATTGGTCCACAGCGACAGCAGTCGTTTCTCCAATGCCGCCTGACCATGTCCCCTCCCCACCCCCCCTTGCTGCTGCTGCCCCCCTCTCAGTTGCCGCTGCTGCAGCATGGCCTGCATGGCATGTGCCTCTGACTGCTGTATCTGCTGTGCCAATGCTGCATCCTCCTCCTCCTGCTCTTGTGCCAATACATGCCAAGACATGAAATGTCAACATGATGCACCACGACATGCCATGATGCCACATGCCATGCCATGCCATGCCATGCCGTGTGACATGCCATGATGCCATGCCATGCCATGCCATGCCATGCCGTGTGACATGCCATGATGCCATGCCATGCCATGCCATGCCATGCCGTGTGACATGCCATGATGCCACATGCCATGCCATGCCATGCCATGTGACATGCCATGATGCCACATGCCATGGCATGCCATGCCACGATGTGTGACCATATCATGCACCATGACATGCCATGGTCATATCTTGTGTCATGCCATGTGATGCCATGTGATGTGATAAAAGGGCAAAGAGAAGTGTGACAAACCAAAGGGGGTCATGAGGGTGGGGGAGCATAGCCCAAAAAATGAAACGATATCAAGTGGTATTGGCAGTCGCCTTGCAAGCTCCTCATCATCCCCTCTGCTGCTCATCGAATGGGTGCCACTTAACGCATGATGGAACACTGATACATGCATACATGCATACATGGATACATGCATGCATGGATACATGCATACATGGATACATGCATACATGGGTACATGCATACATGGATACATGCATACATGCTGCATACCTGCAGTCGCCTTGCAAGCTCCTCATCATCCTCTCTGCTGCTCTCCCCCTTACGGACCTCCTCTTTCCCCTCCCCCGTTGCCCCCTTCTCCCCATCCGGCCCCTTCTCCCATGTCTCCCCTTGCGCCCCCCCATTCCCCCTATCATGTAGCACCAGCACCGCGCCACTAGCCGGAAGGAGAGAGGCCAAATCAGCATGCGGTGAGGAGAGGTCAAGGGACGGGCCGGAGGAGAGAGAAAGCTGCACGGACGAATGGGAAAGGTGGTAAGAAGGGATTGGTATGTCTCCCACTTTGTCCCCCCTTCTCTGATCGTGCAGCACCAGCACTGCCCCACTGGCCGGCAGGAGAGAGGCCAAATCAGCATGCGGTGAGGAGAGGTCAAGGGACGGGCCGGAGGAGAGAGAAAGCTGCAAGGACGAATGGGAGTGGTGGTAAGAAGGGATTAGTATGTCTCCCACTTTGTCCCCCCTCCCCCTATCGTGCAGCACCAGCACTGCGCCAGTAGCCCGCAGGAGGGAGGCCAAATCAGCATGCGGCAAGGAGAGGTCAAGGAAGGGGTTGGAGGAGAGGGAGAGCTGCAAGGATACCAGGGGAAAGGCGGTAAGAAAGAATAGAGGTGATTTTTGAATAGGCTTCCCCCTATCGTGCAGCACCAGCACTGCCCCACTAGCCGGCAGGAGAGGGGCCAAATCCGCATGCGGTGAGGAGAGGTCAATCGAAGGGTCGGAGGACAGGGAGAGGTGCAAGGACGAATGGGAGTGGTGGTAAGAAGGGATTAGTATGTCTCCCACTTCGCCCCCCCTTCTCTGATCGTGCAGCACCAGCACTGCCCCACTGGCCGGCAGGAGAGAGGCCTAATCAGCATGTGGCGAGGAGAGGTCAAGGGAGGGGCTGGAGGAGAGAGAGAGCTGCACGGACGAATGGGAAAGGTGGTAAGAAAGGACGATACTGGTTACAGAGCGCCTTGAAAAAAAAAAAAAAAAAAATCGGCACGCGGCAAGGAGAGGTAAAGGAAGCATGGATAGAAAAGAGGACAAGGAGAGATGCACAGGCACCGGACGGGGGGGAGGCGGTACGGTGGTAAGATGGGATAGAATAGGGATGACCACCGGATTCAACCACCACCCCATCCCATCCCATCACATAGAGAGTGGGAAACTTGTGGAACAGGGGAAAGGAGAGAGGGACGCATGACTGTGCATGACTGTCTGAACCATGTCACGCCGCGGCAACAGCTGATTTGGTCTTGATCAAGGCCCCTGGGCAAGCGCAAGCAAGTCGTTCAAATTCGCTGCGCGACGAATTTCTGAGTCGACTCAGAAACAGATTCATTGATATAAATCCTAAACGAACATCGCATCACTCGATGTCCGACATACCAGTTGATTCTCCGGCTCGACTCCTGTGAGAGAAAAGTTTTGAATCTGCAGCACCTGCATGTGGATGGACGGCCAGGGATGAATTGGGAGGGAGGGGGGAGTCGACAGGGAGGGGGGAGGAGGAGGGGAGAAGGGATGAAGTTTGGCACGATTCACAGAATGCAAGGGTAGGTCGGCACAGGGCCAGGTAGGACCGAGTTTGAAGAGGATAAGCCAGCTTGGGTGATGCCTGAGGTATCGCAAAAGCAGAGGGAGTGAGGATACGGTAGTTGGGCGGGATGAATGAGAGCAGGTGGAAAACTATTCTGCCTAGTCAGTCGGACTCAATGGTCAATCATATCTCTCATCCCATCGCTCAGGAAGAGGAACAGTTCCAGCTCTCGCATCAGTCTGTCCTGTACCGACCCACCTGTTCCTTTTGTGGTGTATCCAAAATGCTTCCTCTCTATCCCCTTCAAGCTCATCCCCATCCCCGCATCCCTATCCCCCCATTTCAGTTCTTTCGCCATTCCCTCTTTTCCGATCCATGCTTCCGCCGTCCCTCCTTCCGCCGTCCCTACTTCCGCCGTCCCTACTTCCGCCGTCCCTACTTCCGCCGTCCCTACTTCCGTCCCTACTTCCGCCGTCGCTCCTATCCCAACCTTCCTGTCCCGTCCCACTTTCTCGCATCCCCCCCATCGCCTCACCTCCACGCCCATGTCAACCTCCACTTCCATTTCGAACCGCTCCTCACCGAACACCACCGTCACCTCTCGCGCCGCCATCGCGCACAAACACCCGCCGCGCCGAACGAACCACGTGGCGCACCCGCAAATTCGGACAGGCTACGGATCTCGACTCGTGGCGCGCGAGCAGCTGACTGGGTGCGGCAAGTGACACAACGAAACGGCAGCGATGTGGTTCAAGTTGATTCGACGTGAGTCTAACTTTGTGCAAGCTGAAGCCTGCACGAGTGAGTGGAAGAGCGCGAGGCAGGCCTCGGGAGAGACCGATAGCCGCGGTACTATATTGCATGCGGAAGCTTTGCCTTGCCGATGACGGCGGCTGCTTAGGGTGGTAAATAATGATTTCAACTTGATGCAACCCGTCGTCGACACTTCACTAACTGTTTTCTCCCTACCTTGCTTCAACTGTACGCTCCCTCGCTGAACCGATCGGTGATTTATGGCTCAGGACGCGTCACAAGTAGAACATCGATCCTGCCTAGAATCGGTGTTTAGGTGGTTACACAATTTCGTTTATTTTCGTTAACGTACAGTTTTCCCTTCTAAGTCAGGCGATCGATGTGCCCCTGTCACACATCGATCGTGCAATTTCGTCCACATCGGGCAATTTTGCCCCATGTTTTTACGATCGTGTCACTTGAAACTTCAAAGCAGTCGTGACACACCGATATGGCGATCGGTTTGACAGGTTCGGTGAACAACCCTGATCCTTCCTCGATATTTTACTTGTGACGCGTCCTCACTACCTCGCTCTACTTCACGATCGCAAAGAAAGACTGGCCTGGTAGTCCGAGTCCGAATGAGGTAGCTTCGGTCTGCTGAAATGAAGGCGTTTTTCTGCGAAGACTCTCGACCGTCCGATGTCATCGAGAGTTCGTTTCTATCGGCTGGAGTTCGGTCACCAACCAGTATCGACCGAACCCCTTGTCGAACCACTTCCGTCAAAACCTGTATTTCGCGCCAAAACTAACCAAACCTTCCCAACGTCTCTCCGAAACCAAACCAAAGCAAACCCTACCACACCAGACCAACCGAGCCGAACCCAAGTAACCAAGCAGAGCTCCTCACTGCCAACCAAACTTACACAATTGACTTTCTGGTACACCTAACCACCGCTATTTTCTTTCGGTCTATCTTCAACCCCCACGTGTGCAAAGGGGTAGGCACCCTTCAAAACGTTTTTGACCGAGGGTTGTGTCGGACGTCATACGCTCTACGCAGAGTTAGTTCCTGACTCCTGAAAGCTACGCAATGGGATGCGCAACAACAAGCAGACTCCACACGAGCCGAAATTGTCTTACACTCGCCCGATTGAAATCTCCATTTGATGTCATTCATAGTCCCCTATAACGAGGTTTCTAACAGAAAACCCCAAAAGCTGGGCAGGGATTACATGAAAATCGGGAACAGTGCCAAGGTCAGAAGTTGAAAATAGCGGTGGTTAGTGTAGACCCCTTGAGGCTGGCTCGCTTTGTTGATTCAACTAACCCTACTTGCTCTTCCCACTGCATTTGATGTAGCTTCAATGCTCAGCTTCCAGCTATGATTCAAGGAGTCTTCTCTACGCCTATGGAGCTGGCAAAGCCGCGCTGTCACTAAAGCTCACAGCCTCGCCGGATCGAGATAACTTTTTTCTTAACGCGCTCTTACAATGCTACTTATTCGCAACAACTGCTGAGCCAAGTCAGATGTTAGCAAGCACTTCAAAATCACAACGATTTCTGTTTCTTAATTAGTGCGGTAGGTGTCAAGAATGCGTCGACGGCATTCCGCGATCCCATCGTTCGTCTCTAAAGCGGCAAAGGAGGCGGTATTTAAGGAAGCGTGTTGGAATAAACCGCTCTCAGTGGACTTTCTGCACGAAAACCTGTTTCTGGTTGCATCAGTTTCCAAGGAGAAGTTTATGACAACCGCTTACACAGCTGTAGCCACGCGGTAACGTGTACATATTGGCAGAGAAGTCTCAAGATACCGCGTTATCCACATGCATTCGTGACAGAACCAGAAATGTGTATCAACGGAATCGAGTAGGAGATTTTAAGTGATATGCACCTCCTCGAGTATTATTTGCTCTGTCGCACATTGCGTTCGAAGATAAGTTTAGAATCAAGCTGACCTTTTGAGGCGCTCAAGATAAAAAAACCTAATCGATAGGCACTTATTTAAGTTTTGACTGTCGCACATGGCGTTTGAGGTCAAGTTCAGTATCCCAGCTGATCTTATCCGACGCGGATCAAGCGACAATAGAAATGACGACAGTAGCACAGAGGGTTGCACCATCCGTAGTGACGTCAGCAGTCATAGTGACATCATCAGCGGTAGCGACGTCAAAAAAACAGGCCACGATAGCTCCTCTAAAAATAACCCATCCGCATCATCCCACGTTGTCGTCGCAATTACCGTTTCCCCTACTGAGCTTCTTAGGTCAGTCTTCAACAGACTGTTTCAGTCACATTTGCCAAGCTGCTGCTTACCATGTGAGACACGTCAGCAGCTGGAAACACATGTCGGGGTTACTCGGAAGCAGCAGCTCGTCCGCTTCATGGTGTTTGGCCAGGTAGCGTACCTTTCTCCTCAGGCAACGGTACAGCGAGCCAAGCTTAAAACGGGTACAACCATCTTAGTGCTCCCTGTGGAAGCAGCGGATCATGGAAAAGGCTCGAGTGATGCTGAAAAGGCTGTGCGTTCTTCTGTTGCTGCCACCGTGACAGCTCGTGCTGCTGCTTCCGTAACACTCCCTGCTGCTGCTTCAGCGAGCCGCATCGACTACAGCAAATGGGACCATTTCCCTTCCAGCAGCGACGAGGAGGAGGAAGAGGAGGAGAAGCGGAGGAAAGAAAGGAGCAAAGTCCAGAGTATTTCTGCTGGCGCTGCTGCCAGTGCCAGCACTTGCCTTCCTCGGCTTTTCGGGACTCTATGGGATGAGCTGCCACTTCCAAATCCTCACGCATTGACATGGGAACCACAAGATCAGCCGATGATGGACAAGCGGAAAGGACGGAGGCCAGAGAGGGCCAGAGCTGATGAGTATCCAGAGAAGCTTCAGCTGCTGTGTCGGGCGGACATGGTTCACTACCTGGACGTGAGAGACGCGTGGGGCCTTGCTGTGTGCGAGTGCTGCTTCGACCGCTCTGTGAGCCAGCGCACGAAGCACGCCCTCATCATGACCAATCCCAAAGACTTCCGATACCACCTGCGAGAAACACAGCCTTTCTCCATCCCCCTCGCTCCCAACCGTTTGACCCGAGCTATGTATGAGTTCTCATCAAAGGTTCCCGTGCCAGAGGCAGCAGCGCGGCTGGGAGTGCCGCCTCACATGCACTTTCCACTCAAGTGTGACGTGGCCCCTTTGCTCTGTGCGGAAATGATGATTCTTGAGTGGATGGCTGAGCCTCGTGTGGGCGTGCTCATGGATCTGGGGAGGATCAGATCCTGCCTGCCTGAAATTCTAAGTGACATTCCAAGTGCCGCAGGCATACCCGTTGGTTCTGTTGCTATTATTACAAATGCTTTCCCTGTTGCAGCAGCTGCTGCCCCTGCTGCTTCTGTTTCCTCTGCAGTGTTCTCCTGCTGCTGGCGCTGCAGCAGCTGCTGGGCTGCCTACCGCCATGCTGTCAGCTTCGCTGCCTTCCTCGTGCTTGTAGCGAGGTGCCCGCGGTTCGTGACTCTATGCAGAGCGCATGCATCGACTTCCATGGCCTATCCACCCATCGCGAGTGCGCTAGGGGCACGCAGGCAGAGGGAGAAGGACGTTCTCGCTTCCATGCTGGTTCAGATTCTCGGGTTGAAGGAAAGAAGGGATTTGGAAGAAGGATTTGGTGTTGCCATGCAGAATCTGCTCTCAGGCGGGCTGGAGAAGGCGCATGCAGAGGGGAAGGGGAGAGCAGGCAGAGGCGTTTTGGAAGGAAAGGGTAAATGTCAGATGGGGGATGATGGGAACCTGGAAGGGTCATCATGGGAAAGCATGGACAGTGGTGATGGTAGGGATGGGAAGGGTGGGCAGTGGAGGGAGCATCTGAAGGGGCCTGTGTGGGAGAGGTATGTGGATGGCATGGCTTGGATACTGGAGCATGGAGGGGGGGAAGGGAGGGAGTTCCGGTGCAGCCACTGCAGTGAGGGGGGCAGCAGCAGCAGCACTGGTGGTGGTGGTGGTGGCAGCAGAGGTGGCAGTAGCAGCAGCAGCAGCAGCAGCAGCAAACTTGAAGGCACGGAAATTTCCAAGGGCATATATGTGAGTGGCGTGGGTGCGACTGACTTTGCTCTCTGCGTTGCTGCTGTGCTGTCCTCGCCACAGTACCACAGGGAGACCGATCTCTACCTTCAGGATGGGAACACTGCGAGCAAGACATGGGTGGAGGATGCAGCTATCGAGACAGCCAGGGAGAGGCTGAGAAAGAGGGCGCGGGATGAAGGAGGGGCAGCAGGCAGAGGTGAAGCAACAGCAGCCTCAGCACTGCAACCAGCATCAGCATCAAAACCAGCAGGGGCTGCAGCAGCAGTTTCTCCCAGTGGTGCTTCTCGGGTGGGAGTGGGACCCGCGCCTGTCAACACAATCCCTGTCAACACAATCCCTGTCAACACCAACCCAGTGATTGCAGTCTTCACATATCGTGCTGCCAGCATTCTGCGGTGGGCTCGCACCTACGGGTCTGATATCGTCCCCGCCAGTCAGTGCTGTAAGGAAAACCCACAGGGGAAGGTCCGGCCCATGCGTCACCCGCTTCGGGACCTTCCGAGCCTGCTGGTCAGACTCGGTGCCATCCCTAAGCCTGTGGACCAAGACAGCTTCGCCTGGGAGTATGAGGAGTGGCCTCAGGGCGATGAAGTTGCTGCAAAGCTTCCTAATGACCCCAGTGCGAAATTCTTCCACCTGGGGATTGTGGAGGAAGCGAGGGGGACAGCAGGGGAGTGTGGGGCAGGAGGAGAGAAGGGCGGACAGGGATCAAATGCAGCAGGCAAGACTGGGACCACGAAGGGGAAAGGAGGAGACAAAGGGAGGGGCAAGCAGGAGGGAAGGAGCAGAGGGCGCGGGGGAGAAGAGAGGGTTCGAGGAGTGGAGTGTGACTTAGACGAGAGGCTGCTGCAGCAGCTGCTGACAAAGCTGCGGCCGCTATTGCAGAGGAAATACCCCATCTTTCGCTGCACTGCCGATGCCGAGTTCCTATTGGAGTTCGCCGGGCATTTGGTCAAGCCACCTGCATGCGCTCAGTGCAAGCCCTGCCTTGCTGTCTACAGCCGTAGCATCCCCTTCCTCACGCTCATCGCCAATTACGCCTACCGACCTGCCTCCGTCCTTTTCAACCGCTTTGTATCCCTCTTCCCGCCCCTCTCTCCCGAATTCAACCGCGTCGCTGCTCGTATGGGCGTGCCGCCTTTCCCTGCCGCCGTGCCGGGCTTTCTAAGGTCGGCCCTGCTGCACAATCGGGCAGAGCTCGATCCTGTGCTCTTCCTGTTGGCCGTGGCTCCCAAATGGGCCGCCCCCATTCTGGGAATCACCGACCGCAAGGACCTTCACAGGCTGCGAGACGGAGAGGAAGATGACGGGAGGGTGTGGGAGGAGGTGCAGATGTGGTGGCTGGCCGTGGAGTTTGCATGGACGGGCAGCATGAAGCTCGAGGCCGAGACATTGAGTGACAGGTGCAAGGAAGGAAAGGAGCGGGCCGGAAGGGATGGAGCGCGGGGAGAGGAGATTATGAGTGACAAGTGGCGCGAGCTGTGGAAAAGGGCTGCCATGCCTAGGTACTGTGAAGACATTGACAGTGAGAAAAGGCTTTCTGAAATGATCAGTGAAAGCAGCATTCTCAGCGACATCTTCGGAAGCAGCAGCTGTAGTCACGGAAATGACAGTGACAGTGGGGGTCGACGGACGAAGGGGGATGATGGGAAGGGCCAGCAGGGGGAGGAGCCGGCTTATTTGAAGCCATGGCCAGGGGGAGTCAATTTGCTGGCTTGTCTGCGAGAGATGCTGCTGGGGGAGCCCTGCTACCGCCCTGCCGCCCCTTCTGCCCCTTCCACCCCTGCTGCTTCTTCCACCCCTGTTTCCTCGTCCGCTTGTGCTGCCGCTGCTGCCCCTTTCTCCCATGCTGCTCCATCCACCAGTGCTACACTAAACCATGCAAGTGGTCCTGCTTCTGGTGGGGAGCGTGTGTGCGGTGCTGTGGGGTGTGGGGCAGTGGGGGTTGGTGGCGGTGTGAAGCTGAAGAACTGCTCTGCATGTGGCAAGGTGGCGTATTGCAGCAGAGAGTGCCAAAAGGCGCACTGGCCCTCCCACAAGCTCACATGCCCTGGCAGGACCAGCGGGAAGAAGAGTGGGACGAACAATAGCAAGGTGAGTGGCGAGGTGAGTGGCAAGATGAGAGAGTAAGGACAGCAGCGAGCACATGTGAGTAGAGGTAAAGATAAACAAAGGTGTTTCCTTTTTTCCATGCTGAGTAATGGAGAGAGTGGAGAGGAGTGGTGAGTAGGTTCACCATAGCGTAGAAAGCAAGTTGCAAGCCTCATGTGTCTGCTGTCCATCTGAAGCTATTGCCTTTCGCATAACTGGGGCACATGAACAATGACCATACATGTGTCTTGGCTTCTTTTGTTTGATTGATGCATGCATGTTTATGCATTTGCTTCATCAGCTCCTTCTCGCACCCGCTGCTATTCTCTCCTCTGGATCTGCACAGGTTCTGTGAAAACAAGTGGCTGCTACGACAGTCAGGACCAGGGCCTATTTTATCAGGGTAAATCACCCTGATGCCCTGATGAACAGGGTGGTTTTTAGGTAGTAACACTGATGCGTTAGGGTAATTTTTTTGGGACCTCCATTTACCCTGATGTGCCAGGGTTTATGATTAAGCTACACTGTCGCCTCAGGGTTGCCGATCCTCTTATCGAGTTTTACCCTGAAGCGAGTTCCAGCCAACCCCCGAAACCCCCCCAACCTTCCCCTAACCCCCCTATGTCAAATGATATATATGTGTGATATATATTGGTAGGCTGTAGTGGGGTAGATGTTATAGGGGATAACACTTTGGGGTTGTGTCTCTTGTAGCAATCTCTCTCGTCAATGCAACTCAACCTTGCCTAGCTATCTCGACATGGCATCTAGAGCAGGTTCTTAGGACCTAAGTTTAAGGGCCCACCAGTTACTAAGTTACCTCACCAACGGCCTGCCTACCTGCCTTGCCTGTTTGTCTGCCTAGCCTGCTGCCCGCGCGCGCCTCGGCTGCGCGCGCACGCCTTTTTTTTTTTTTTTTTTAGCGCGCACTGCTGCTGCCAGCCGCGTCGCGCCCCGTCCATCGCCCGCGCACCCGCCCTGAGCCCGCACAGCTCGCGCGCGGCCCGTCCCTGCCTCGCGCAGCCCGCTAAGGCCCCGCGCAGCCCGTCTGCAGCCCGCGCGTCGCATCTGTTGCTCGCGCGCAGCCCCTTTCCGCCCCGCGCGTCGCGTTTGCTGCCTGCGCGGCCCACTCCAGAGCTGCGCGCTGCACCTACCGTCCGCACGCAGCCCGCCTAGGCCCTGCACGTCGCGTTCGCCGCTCGTACAGCGCATTGCTGCCCCGTGCATTGCGTCCGCCTGTACCTGCCGCCAGGGTTTAGGGTTTACCCTGTCTTTTTCTTGCCTGCCTTGCGCCTCTACCGTCTGCCTTGCGCACCTGCCTGCTACAGTTGCCTGCTGCCTGAACCTGCAGCCTTTGCCTGCTGCCTGAGCCTGCTGCCTGAGCCTGCTACTTTTGCCTGCGCTGCAACCATGGCGACCCTTACTGTTCTCGCCTTTGAGCCTGACGGCCGCCCCATCGAGTTTGACACCTGGCTTAGTGATCTGCGGCTTTACCTTATGACTGACGTCGCAGACGGAGTATCACTACTAGCCTATGTCACTGGCACTGTCCCTACTCCCGCTGAGACTGCTCCTGCCCCTGAACGAGCACAGTGGGAGCTCCGCGACGCAGTCGCGCGCCTTGTTATTCGCAATCACCTACCGATCTCTGAGCGCGCGCATTTCAACCAGCTTAAGACTGCCAAGACGCTGTATGATGCTGTCGTTGCCCGCTATTCCGCCCCGGCCACAGCCACCGTTGGTAGTCTCATCCTGCCTTACCTGTTCCCAGACTTAGCCTCGTTTCACACTGCTGCCGACCTTATCACTCACCTCCGCACTAGTGACGCCCGCTTTCGAGCCGCTCTTACCGACGAGTTCCTCGCCACGAACACCCCCCCGCTGTACTTCACCCTCTACATCCTCGTCACCCGCCTCCCTGACACTCTTCGCTCTGTCAGGGATCACTTCCTTGCCAAGGATCCTCCAACTATCACTCTGGACGACTTCGAGCAGCAGCTGGTCGCAGCAGAGAAGAACATCCTCGCTGTCGGTGCTGCTCGTGGCACTCCCCGCACTCCCCTCTTTGAGGGGTGCTCCCCCTCCCCTCTTGACCCCTCCTACGCCTCTGCTGCTACTGCTGTCGACTTCCTCGGTGCGGAGAAGGTCGCAGCGGCTTCCGCTCCTGGTGGGAAGCGTGGTGGTGGCAGGGGCGGCAAGGGTGGCAGGGGTGGCGGAGGTGGCGGTGGAGGGAGCGGTGGTGGAGGCGGCGGGGGTGGTGGAGGTGGTGGGGGTGGACGTGGGGGTGGAGGCGGTGGGTGGGGTGGCGGCAGGACCGGGGGCGGTGGAGGCGGCGGCGGCGGTGGTGGGGGAGGAGGCAGCGGCAGTGGCGGTGGAGGTGGGAGTGGGGGTGGATCTGGCCAGAAGGGTGGCCCCACTGGTGGCCAGCAGCAGCAGCAGCAGCAGCAGCAGCCACAGCAGCAGCAGCAGCTTCCTCCCCTCACCTCCCAGCAGCTCAATGACTGGTATGCTGGGCGTGGGGCGTCTCGGGGTTCTGACCGCTGCCCCTATGTCATTCGTACTGGCCCCCGCAAGGGTCGCCCCTGCAACGGTTTTCACACTGAGTATCGTTGTTTTGCTAGGCTTAGTGACGCCTGGCGTGCCAAGTATCCTGATGCTACTGAGTTCCCCAACTGGGCCGAGCTGCTTAGGCGTGATGTGCCTATCTTTGATCTGGACTATGATGTTATTCTTGCTGCCATGTATGCATTGACTGTTAGTGCTGAGGGTGATTGTTACTTGTGTGTGCCGCCTGATCCTGGTATTGACCCCGGTATAAGGGCTGCAGCCCTAGGTGCTAGTGAGTCTGCTCCCCTTGGTACTGAGTCGACTCAGGCCTTGCACACGTTTACACTTGACTCTGGTGCTTCCCGCTGTTTCTTTCGCGATAGCACCACCGTCACTCCCCTCCCTGCACCTGTCCCTGTCTCACTGGCTGACCCCTCTGGGGGCCCAGTGCTTGCACGAGCCACGACTGTGCTCCCGTGCCCGGCGGTCCCGTCTGGTGAGCTGTCAGGTCTCCACGTTCCCTCGTTCTCTACGAACCTGGTGAGCAACGCCGTCCTCCAGGATCACTGGGTTGACACCTGGACTCCTGGAGGGCAGCGTGTGGCGATCTGCACGTGCTCCAAGACTGGCCGCCACCTGGCCACGTTCACTCGTGAGCCGGGGTCTAGTCTGTACACCCTCACCACTGTTTCACGCTACACTCCTTTGTCTCCTCAGCTGTACGCGTCTGCTCAGGTAGCTACCCAGTGTGAGTGCCGCCGCCTGTCGCACGACACGCTTCTGTGGCACCACCGCCTTGGTCACCCCTCCCTTCCTCGCCTTCGTGGCATGCACTCTCGCTCCCTGGTCTCTGGGCTTCCCAGGTCTCTGCCTGCCCTCCCTCCCTCGCCTGCGCCGCCCTGCATTCCCTGCGTCGAGGGGCGGCAGCGCGCCGCTCCTCACTCCTCCTCGTTTCCTCCCACAGAGGCTCCCCTGCAGACGCTCCACCTGGACGTGTGGGGCCCAGCCCGCGTCCAGGGACAGGGCCGTGAGCGGTACTTTTTGCTGGTTGTCGACGACTACACGCGTTACACCACGGTCTTCCCCTTGCGCAGCAAGGGGGACGTCCCTGCTGTTTTGATCCCCTGGATCCGCGCTGTGCGTCTCCAGCTCCGCGAGCGGTTCGAGCGGGACTTCCCTGTCCTGCGTCTGCACTCTGACAGAGGTGGTGAGTTCTCCTCTGACCTCTTGGCAGCCTTCTGTGCGGAGCACGGCATCACCCAATCGTTCACGCTTCCGGCCTCTCCGCAGCAGAATGGGGTTGCTGAGCGCCGCATTGGCTTAGTCATGGAGGTCGCTCGTACCTCCATGATCCATGCGGCGGCTCCCCATTTTCTGTGGCCGTTCGCGGTCCGGTACGCCACGCATCAGCTCAACCTCTGGCCCCGTGTCTCCTTGCCGGAGACCTCGCCCACGCTGCTGTGGACGGGGGAGGTTGGCGATGCGTCGCGTTTCCGGGTCTGGGGTGCTCGTGCCTTTGTCCGCGATCTCACCGCGGACAAGCTCTCTGCTCGCGCCATTCCCTGCGTCTTCCTTGGTTTTCCTCCTGACGCGCCTGGCTGGCAGTTTTACGACCCCACCTCGCGCCGTGTCTTTGCGTCTCAGGACGTCACCTTTGACGAGTCTGTTCCCTTCTACCGTCTCTTTCCCTACCGCACTGCCTCTCGCCCCCCCCCGCCGCTCTTTCTCGCTCCAGGTCCTCCCCAGGTAGACCCCCTCCCCGCGCCAGGTCCTGCTCCTTCAGGTGTTTCTCAGGTAGACCCTCCGGTACCTGCGCCTGTTGAGGTCACTGGTGACTCAGGTCCTGCTGGAGGTGGTCCTGCTCGGGGTGCTGTCTCTGGGGGTGCTGAGCCTGGGGGTGCGGAGCCTGAGCGAGAGGAGCCTGGAGGTGCTGAGCCTAGGGGTGCGGAGTCTGGGGGTGCTGTGCCTGCGCGTGAGGAGCCTGGAGGTGCTGAGCTTGGGGGTGCCGAGTCTGCGGGTACTGAGCCTACGCGTGAGGAGCCTGGAGGTGCTGGCGCTGGAGGTTCTGGAGCAGTTGGGGGTGCTGGCGCTGAGGGTTCTGAGTCTGCTGTTGGGGGTCTCCTTGGAGTAGCCGCCTTCGTCCACGTGTGCCTCTCACCTCACAGCAGCTGCAGGACCGGTACGGTCGCCGTCAGGGTCGCGCTGCTGGAGCCCGGGGCTCTACTGCTGGAGTCGCTGGTTCCGGAGGTGCTCGTCCTGGGGGTACTGGAGCTGCTGGGGCTTGGGGTGCTGGTTCTGGGGGTGCTGCTGCTGGAGACACTGAGGTTGGAGACCCTGGGACTGGAGGTGTCGGTTCTGGGACTGGAGCTGCTGGAGGTGCTGGAGCTGCTGGAGGTACTGGAGCTGCTGGAGCTGCCGGTACTGGCGCAGCTGCGCCGACACGACTGTTCTTCGCTCCGCCGTCTCCGTCGTCTCTGCCGCCGTCTGACTCTGCTCTTCGTCAGGTTCTTACTCTCCCGTCGTCTACTGGTCTTCCGTTACAGCCTTGCTCACCGCTGCCTGCTCCTTCTCCTTACACTGAGCAGACTGGTAGTCCTGCTGAGCGTCGTGAGCCTGCGTCGCGTCCTGTCTCGCCTGCTCGTCCTGGTCGTACCGGTCGTCGTGTTCCTCGTTCGCGTCAGCCGGCTGTCCCCAGCGCACACCTCGTAGTTCGTCGTCCTTCCTCTGCTCTGCAGCCTGTTCCTCTGCCGTCTCCTCCTGCGTCCTCTCTACCTGACGTTCCAGACCCTGAGTCTGACCGGTTTCGTGCTGAGCACCCTACTGTCACGCGTCTGCTAGCCACTGTTGTCACTGACCCGTCGTTTGAGTCTACTGCTGCGTCTGCTCTTGTCGCTGAGCTTGTTGACTTTGCTGCTGCCTGTCGTCTAGACTTCGCTGCCAGTCTTGTTGCTGAGTCTGAGTCTGTCTGTCCTCCGTCCGTCGGGGGTGAGTGTGCTCTTAGCACGGACGTCCTTGAGGACAGGCACGAGGACCTTGAGTGTCTTGCGGCTGTTGCGCCTCATCTCGTGGCCATGCTGCTTGCCCCTGAGGGAGACCCGGATGCACCAGACATCCCGACCCCGCGCTCTTACGCTGAGGCGATGGCGGGTGAGTACTCCTCTCAGTGGCAGACAGCCATGGACGCAGAGATGGCATCCTGGAAGTCCACAGGCACTTACGTCGATGAGGTTCCCCCTCCTGGGGCGAACATCGTCGATGGCATGTGGGTTTTCAGGGTGAAGCGGCCGCCGGGTTCTCCGCCTGTCTTCAAGGCTCGTTACGTTGCTCGAGGCTTCAGTCAGCGAGAGGGAGTTGACTTCTTCCAGACCTTCTCCCCTACCCCGAAGATGACTACTCTTCGGGTGCTGGTGCACGTTGCCGCTCAGCGTGACTACGAGCTTCACTCTCTTGACTTCAGCACAGCTTTCTTACAGGGCAGCCTGCACGAGGAGATCTGGCTGCGCCGCCCACCTGGCTTCACTGGGTTGTTCCCTCCTGGTACCCAGTGGAGCCTCCGGCGGCCAGTCTACGGTCTCCGCCAGGCGCCACGTGAGTGGCACGACACACTGAGGACGACACTGGCGGCTCTTGGGTTCGCTCCTTCGACAGCTGACCCGTCGCTGTTCCTGCGCACCGACACTTCGCTGCCACCGTTCTACATCCTCGTGTACGTAGACGACTTAGTCTTTGCCACTGCTGACACTGAGGCTCTCGCCTTGGTGAAGTCGGAGCTGCAGAAGAGACACACGTGCACAGACCTGGGTGAGCTGCGCAGTTACCTTGGCTTGCAGATCACTCGGGACAGAGCACGCCGCACCATCACACTGACTCAGTCACACATGGTGCAGCAGGTCCTTCAGCGCTTCGGCTTCACCTGGTCCTCGCCACAGCACACTCCTCTGGCTACAGGTCACTCGCTCTCAGCTCCACCTTCGGACGAGTCCGTAGAGCCGAGTGGTCCTTACCCAGAGCTAGTTGGCTGCCTCATGTACCTGATGACCTGCACTCGTCCTGACCTTGCGTACCCTCTTGGCCTTCTCGCTCGCTACGTGGCTCCTGGTAGGCACCGACCAGAGCACATGGCTGCTGCTAAGAGGGTACTGCGCTACTTGTGCAGTACATCGGGCATGGGGCTCGTGCTTGGAGGACGGAGTGAGGTGGTCCTCACTGGGCACTCAGACGCGTCTTGGGTTGACGACCAGGCTACACAGCGGTCGTCACAGGGTTACACCTTCAGCCTTGGCTCTGGCTCTGTTTCTTGGCGGTCTACACGCTCGTCTTCTGTTCTCAGCTCCAGTTGTGAGGCTGAGATCTACGCCACCGCCATGGCTGCACAGGAGCTACGCTGGCTCACCTACCTGCTGACTGACTTGGGTGAGCGGCCTCGTTCTCCTCCAGTGCTGTACGTTGACAACAAGGCGGCCATTGCCTTGTGTGAGGAGCACAGACTGGAGCACAGAACGAAGCACATTGCTCTGCGTTACTTCTTGGCTCGAGAGTTGCAGCAGCGAGGCCAGCTTCGTCTTCGCCACGTGGCCACTCGGGCCAACACTGCTGATATATTCACCAAGGCACTTCCGTCTGGTGATCATCAGCGCTTTTGTACTCTGTTGGGCCTTGTGCCTACGTTTCCACACTTGCTGTAGTCTCTGCTTGTACTGTGATATATATATATATACCTGCATGCTGGCTCTTGCTAGGTAGCCATCACTGTACTGTTATTGCTGCATATATATCTCTGCATGTGAACTGGCCTTGTGGCCATTTGCTTGTGCTCAGAATGTGTGGTGACGTTGTGATCCACCCTGAGCTTGTTTTGCTTCTCTTGACTGGTCTTGTGACCCGTTGCTCTCCCCCACTTTGCCTATGGGGGTGTGTCAAATGATATATATGTGTGATATATATTGGTAGGCTGTAGTGGGGTAGATGTTATAGGAGATAACACTTTGGGGTTGTGTCTCTTGTAGCAATCTCTCTCGTCAATGCAACTCAACCTTGCCTAGCTATCTCGACACCCTACCCTGTAACCTGGGAATCCCCTTTGCCAATTGTCGTACCGTAATCACCCGGACATAACACCCGGGGGTATTATGATAACCATAGGGAAAAAAGGAGGGGGGTGCTCTCAACGGAAAATCCTATATAATACCCGGGTGGTTATATATGGCACTTTTTAGTGTAAGAAAAAAGTTCAATCAGACAATTTGGGTGTTTCAATGGTCGTTTTAACATCACAGGTTGAGGCGAGAATTCGCGTTTTGGCGAGAATGTGAGTTTCACCTCTCGGGCCACGTGCAGCGGAAGATTCGCCAGCGTGGCGACAGCGAGATTGTGGAAGGGAGGGAATCTCGGTAGATTCGAAGTGAAAGTGCACGCGAAATTTCATTCAGGAAGCGATTTTCGTCATATCCTCCCGTAAAAAATCTGACTCGATAACAGCTATAATAGGGTTTCGTAAGAAAAGGGGGGTGTTATATAGGATCACCCCAAAAGGGGGGGTATAGTACAAACGAGGTCGGCTATAGCACCCCCCCCGCACAAGCTACCCGGGGGTGTACTATTACGGGGGGGTGTTTTGTCCGGGTGATTACGGTAACTGTAAATTTAGGCATGACATTATGTGTGCTGGCACGAAGTGGGTTTCCATTGGCCAGTAATACAGTTGCATTCGTGGCAACGCCAATGTTACACTGATGACCCAGGGTAGAATATTCAAGATCTGCAAAAACCCTGACAGATCAGGATTTCCACTGAGGGATACTCTGATAATCAGGATTTTGAAGATGTGCTACACTGATCGTAAGGGTTGGCCAAAACAAAAAATTAGCCCTGGTCAGGACTCAAGACCGAGCACTTTTTGCAACTGCAAACAGCTAATAGCATCACAATTTTGGTTGCACACAACCAATACGCCTGTGCAAGCAGCTTGCCCCAAGCTCCTCGTGGTACTTATCAGAGCAGTTCGCATGCCGCACAACAAGATTGTGTTATCTTACTGCAAGATGAGAGAAGAAATGCTGCATAAATCTCAGCTGTTTTTGTATTTTCCAACACTATTTTCTTCCACGCTTCTCAAAAGCTATCATTTGCAACTCCCACGAGCCTTGGCTTCTGTTGATTGCATTGATCTCCTTCAAATGCAAATGGTTCTGACCACCTGACCAAGCTGAACCATTTAAATAGGGGAACCTTTACAAATGAGCCAAAACTAAGGTCGAGTCTTCTAATTCGCAATCTGACTCGTGGTACAAAGTGACCATCCGTGTCATGCGATGAATACCGTATCACCCCGGATAGTAGCGCATATGCGCTTATAATGAAATTAAAATTTTTAGGGGGGGCGCTTGTAAATGAGTTTAGGGCATAAGCGCGTACGCTTATATATTGACAAATACAGAACTATATATTTAGAGCACCAAATTGTAGATTTCGTTCTTGCCATTTCAACCGAGTCGAATTTTTTTCGAGTCACCAAGCAGAATCGCGTGGAAGCGATACTAAGTTTAAGTTTAAGTTTAAGTTTTATAAAGGTCGTGACCCGGTACAAGATGGAGCACAAGTATGACCTACTGAGTCAAAGCCCAAAGAGCCTACGCCAACCAGCATTACTTGTAAGCCTTAAGGCAAACACACAGAAAAACTGTGCGGCTACATCCTGAGGTGAGGAAGACAAAAACGGGTTACGGTGGTCGGAACGAATCGTTGAGTAGCCATGATTCCTGCAGCGCTGGATGAATCGAAGGCACTCCAGCGTCATCGAACTTGAGCAGGCGCAGGGGGATAGCAGCAGTAACGCGATTTTTCGTGCGACGCTTGCGCTTCTCCGACCACCACTTCCTCTTGGCGAAGTAGACCTTACAGGCCGTCAGGAATAGGGCTAATATACGATACAGCGAGCTTCGATAGTCCGGGATGTGAGTCTCAAAAACGTGATCGCATCTGTCCCGCCACAATGTGTATGATGCCGCTCCGACCAGTAGGCACCACGGAGCGATGTTCCCCTCAGGGCGGGCAGGCGGAAAGAACACCGCGTCTTCGTCGAGTGTAATACGAAGGTGTCGTTGAGCGGTACGTTTTAGGGCCGCCGTAATCCGCATAGCGTTACTGCATTCAAAGAAGATGTGTAGACTGGTCTCGAGAACGTCTCCGTTTTACGGAGTCCAGGGGTATCTGCCAGCGTGGAAGCGATACTGTACTCTGCCAAAACACTGAGTAAAAAACACGTCATGCCAGCACATCCTGATTGGACGCGCAGGCAGTCAAGATTTCGCGAGTCAAACAAAGCGAGAATGAAATTGAGAAATGAGATTCGTTACCGTTTTTAGCAGGTTTTGGAAATACAATCGAACATGCGCTTATAATATGTAAAGGTTTTTCAGGGGGGGCGCTTATAATTGAGGACCGGCCATAAGCGCATGGCTCCAGATAGAAGCGCCGGCGCTTTTAATAGGACGGCGCTACTATCCGGGGTGATGGTGAATGCTGCTACCGTAATCACCCGGACAAAACACCCCCCCGTAATAGTACACCCCCGGGTAGCTTGTGCGGGGGGGGTGCTATAGCCGACCTCGTTTGTACTATACCCCCCCTTTTGGGGTGATTCTCTATAACACCCCCCTTTTCTTACGAAACCCTATTATAGCTGTTATCGAGTCAGATTTTTTACGAAAGTATATGACGAAAATCGCTTCCTGAATGAAATTTCGCGTGCACTTTCACTTCGAATCTACCGAGATTCCCTCCCTTCCACAATCTCGCTGTCGCCACGCTGGCGAATCTTCCGCTGCACGTGGCCCGAGAGGTGAAACTCACATTCTCGCCAAAACGCGAATTCTCGCCTCAACCTGTGATGTTAAAACGAGTATTGAAACACCCAAATTGTCTGATTGAACTTTTTTCTTACACTAAAAAGTGCCATATATAACCACCCGGGTATTATATAGGATTTTCCGTTGAGAGCACCCCCCCCCCCCCCCCCATTTTTCCCTGTGGTTATCATAATACCCCCGGGTGTTATGTCCGGGTGATTACGGTATCCGGAACTGAACTCTATACACCTGCTTTTTTTTCACTCAACGACTTCAGACTGATTCATGTAGAGTGTTTTGAATACTTGTAGATGGCGCCTCAAATCGAGGAATTACGCGCAAGAATCCTTCTCTTTTCATCTTTCAGATCTCAGACTGACTGCTTGGGGCATGTTATGCGGCTGGTGGAACCGACATTCCCGTCTTTTTTTGTCGACTTGAAAAGCACATCGGATCCACTGCGTGAAGGTTGTTGATACGTGAGATCCCATTCAGGAAACATAGGCAGGTCCGACATTTTTGGAAAGGCCGTATTCATTTCTGAAGCTGTCACCTATCATGCAGTAACTCGTATGACAAAAATCGCGACTCCATTGTCCGTTGCAAGATGTTCTCATGGCCTTCAACATCCGATTCAGGGTACTATCGGCTCTGATTCAACACGAATCAGGCGCGCCTCGAGGCGACGCATCGGCAAAATCATGCACCCGCGATAGTGACGACACGAGCAGCTTCTTCAACACCTATTCCGGAAACAATCTACCTGTCTCGTTAGATTCACCCCACGTGGACATTCACCTCACTGTCTCTCCGAACGAGTTTCTCGGATCAGTCTTCAACAGACTTTTGCGGTCCCATCTTTCCAACTGTTGCCTGTCATCCGCTCCATATCAGCATCAGGGATTCCAAGATTCGTGGAACGCACTGATCTCGGGGGTTAAGAAGCAGCAGGTCCGGTTCGAGTTCCTAGGGCACGAGCAGGTCTACCTCTCTCCTGACTCCACTGTGGAACAAGCGAAGCTGAAATCTGGGTCGACCATCATAGTGCTTATTCCTCCTCCTGCTTCTCCTCTCCTTGAGACAATTTTCGCTGCAGTGGGATTTCTAATGCTGCTGTCCCTCGTGCTGTTCAAACCGCTTCACTTCTTGCTGTTTGGGCTGCTGTCGCAGCTCATGCTGCTGATGCTGTCAGCATATCACCAGGATCACAGCAAGTGGGACTGCATTAGACAACGTAGCGACGATAAGGAGGAAGCGCCGCATTGAAGGCGAAGATAGATACACGGAGGAGCGATGGAGGAAGGGGAAGGGCTCAGATTCATACCGAATCATGTCCTGCTGCTGCTGCTGCTGCTGCTGCTGCTGCTGCTGCTGCTGCTGCTGCTGATGGTGGTGTCGAAAGGTGTCGGTGTATTCTAAATGACAATGAAAAGAAGTGCGAGGAGGCCGTGAGAAGGTGGGGGTTTTAAAAGGAGGCGGTCTTTGGAGGAGACAAGGCAGGAGGACCCAAGGGGGTGGGGGTTTCAGGGAGAGTGGAAGGTCAAGTGATGCAAGCAAACCATTCAAGTGCACCAGTTTCCGTTTTGAAAGGTGCTGGTCCTGCTGCTTTTAAGGGGCGTGTATGCGGTGCTGAGGGGTGTCGGACGGTGGATTGTGGTGACAGTGTGAAGTTGAAGAGCTGCAGTGGGTGTGGCAAGGTGGCGTATTGCAGCAGAGAGTGCCAAAAGGCGCACTGGCCCTCCCACAAGCTCACATGCCCCGGCAGGACCAGCAGAGGGAGCGGTGGCAGCAGCAGTGGCTAGTCAATTGGAGCAGTGAGTGATACACGCACTAGTAGGGCCAAAGGCTGAGGCGAAAGAGAGGATCACAGTATGTTGAGTAGAGGTGTTAGTAAGGCGATTGCAGAGGCACCCTTCCGTTTGCCATGATTTGCAAAGAAGCCTCGCTACATCACACAGGGATACGTGTGAGCATCATGGTCATATGCTTGCTGTCATGGTCATATGCTTGCTGTCATGGTCATATGCTTGCTGTCATTGTCATATGCTTGCTGTCATGGTCATATGCTTGTTGTCATGGTCATATGCTTGCTGTCATGGTCATATGCTTGCTGTCATGGTCATATGCTTGCTGTCATGGTCATATGCTTGCTGTCATTGTCATATGCTTGTTGTCATGGTCATATGCTTGCTGTCATGGTCATGTGCTTGCTGTCATGGTCATGTGCTTGCTGTCATGGTCATATGCTTGCTGTCATGGTCATATGCTTGCTGTCATGGTCATATACTTGCTGTCATTGTCATATGCTTGCTGTCATTGTCATATGCTTGCTGTCATTGTTAAACATCTGCCCGGCTCATTGATGGGGTGAGGACCAGTGACCATAATTCTGTTTTGCCTTTTCCTGTTTGAGCATGCCATGCATTTTCTTCCTCTGCTCCATCTCTTCCCATTGTTCACCCTTGTTTTTGAAACGTCCAGGTCCAATGGTGATGAGTGGCTGCTACTGTTTGCCCAGAAATTCCATTTAGTTCACACACACCATCATGCACTGCAACTTCTGAGTCAACTCAAACGTCACATCATTACGTCCAGGTTCAATGATGGTGAGTGGCTATTACCGTGTACCCAAACTCTCCACTGCTTTCACACACACGCACGCCTTCATGCATGGCCGAGGGGGGTTGCTGGATGGGTGCCCGATGAAAAACGAGGGTGAGTGCAGGAATGATGAGGGATGAGGGCAGGGGCGATTCATGGGTGGGCTATCTGGGGAAAGATGGTTGAGCAAGGGGGGGTCGGAGGGGGGGAGCGGGGACTGGTGGGTAAGTGCTGGGAGAATACGGTAATGCGTTTGTCAAAGGAACAATGACAGACGAGGGCAAGGGGATCATGGATGAGCGCATGAAGGAAAGATAAATGTGCGAGGTGGGGGAGGGAGGTGGGTAGCTACTGATTTATCTCCGTAAGGAAAATGAGCCGTATCTCCGTAGTAGATGATAGAGGGAGGTGGGGGAGGGAGGTGGGGGAGGCCTGGGGGGGTTGTTGGATCAGCGCTGGGAGAATGATGCGTGTGTCAGTGGAACAATGAGAGACGAGGGCAGGGGAGGAGTCATGGTTGAGCTTCTGGAGGAAAGATAAGTGTGCAGGGGGGACTGTTGGATCAGCGCTGGAAGAATCATGCACGTGTCAAAGGAACGATGTTATCAGGCTGAACGGAAGCATTCCATGACTCACCTCACCACAGAAGCACGTCGACAATATCGGTCGGCCCCATCTGGCGCAGTGTGAATCCTTTGACATTGATTGATGCTGGAAGAAGGCTGTTTTTCTCACACAGGCGACCTTTGAGGCGCCTCAAGAACCCACCTGGCGCAGCCTGTGAATCCTTCAACATTGGGCTGATGCTGGAAGAAGGCTGTTTTCCTCACACAGGCACACCAAGAACACGCCTGTGCCAAACCACACCGTGTGTGTTGTTCCCACAGCTGCACTGGGGCTACGCCTGCCAGGCTCATAGCGAATCACCTTTCAAGGCCATCGGAACTGAAGGAGAGGAGAGGAGTGAAGAGGAGGGAGGGAGGCTGGAGAGAGGGAGGCTGGAGAGAGGACTAGCAGGACCTTGGATTGAAGTGATGGCAAGACGAACGGGGAGGAGGGAAGGAAGGATTCGATACCGTATGGGCTGCTGGAGAGACTAGAGGCAGTGGGGTCGCTGCTTGGTTTGTAGAAGAAAGGGCTGAGTGAGTGAGTCTCTGGCCTCACTGAGGTTCCAGTTCCCACAAGGCTGATCGCCAGGACATGACAGGACACCCTGTCCAGTCAGGGCCAAGAGGTTCTAAACTTTGGTGCTGAAGGGAACCAGTAAGAACTCTACCATAATTGCATCAGGGTAATAATATACCTAAGTCTAAAACATTAGGCTAGTACAACAATCGACCCCCGATAAGGTCACCATATTGGGCCATGGTCACGAAAGATACATAAGCGCCTCTATACAAATGGTGCACTCTAATCCAACTATCACTGAGTCAGAACACGTGGCAGTGTGCTATTGGTGATTGCCTATGCTGTCTGATATCCTCTGACTTCCAGGCCAGGGGAATCCTTGAAGCTTATACGTGTATGTGTAAGAACATGCGGTATTGCAGAGACTGTTACAATACAGTTACCCTCTGAAAGTTAGCCAATTCTTGGAGGAACGCGAACTATACCCTCCTTATCAAGGAAGATACGAACGCGGTTTGTGCGATAATCCATCGTGGCGAATCCTCTGTTCGGAATAATTCGCACGTCCCAGTTACACTCTGGCATCGATGTGAGGATGTAATCGCGAGCCTTTTCGCCAGTCATCCCAACGACCTCTGGCCAAGATGTCTTGCTGTTATGGGTAATAAAGGGAGGATAGGGGAAAGCATGATTTGAGTAGGGAGTGATAAGAGACGGGAAACACATTTTTTTGGAAGGTCGAAAAGTGGAAATGAGATGGGAAGGGAGAGAGTTTCTCAAGGTAATGGTCCAAAAAATTGTGAAGTGTGGTTTGCGGCAGGTGGTTTGCGGCAGGAAAGAGGAGTACATCAGAGGAGAGAGGGGAGAGAAGAGGGGGGACAGATGAGAGGGGAAGAAGGACGGTGAGGAGGGGTAGTCAAGGGGAGACGAGCGGGGAGGAGGGGAGGGGGGTGGGAAGAGAGAAGTGGAGGGAATTGCAGGGGAGAGGAGGGGATAGTGGGGAGGATTGAAAAGAGGCTTGCGGTGGATCAGTCACAGGGATGGAGGAAGGGTTGATGTGATATAGGCCGTTCCATGATGGGATAAAAAACCGTGTTGCACGTCATCTTTTAAAAAAAGGCCACCTTCGTAAGCATTTTTGAAACAAATGCAACCCACCTGCTACAGGTCTCCTCAGCGATTTGCTTCGGTCGACGGGGCTTATTGGCGCCGCCGCCGCCGCCATTCTTGTTCGTCTGTGCGCCGCCGCCGCCGCCGCCATTCTTGTTCGTCTGTGCGCCGCCGTCGCCGCCGCCATTCTTGTTCGGCTGCGCGCCACCGTTCTTCTGACCACTCGGCGCATTCCCATTCTTTGCGTTTCCGTTCGTCGGCTTTGGCGAAGGTCCCCCCGCCGCAGTGCCGTTCCCCCGATGGTGCCCCTTGTTCGGATGCCCGCCCTTTGTCCGGTTCCCCGCCGCTACCGTCCCGTTCCCCCCATGGCGCGGATGGCGGGGGAGCGCGGTGGTGTTCTTCCCCGTGGCCGGCGGAATCTCTCCCCCCGTGGGCGTCTGCCTAGGCGGAAGAGTGCGCGAGGAGGCGAAGAGCGGAAGCAACGCGACGGAGACGAGGAGGAGGAGCAGGAGGAGAGAGGGGCGAGGAAGCTTCATGGTGGCTCTACCGAGCGATCGGCTAGAAGGCTTCGTGGTAGATGTATCAAACGCCAGTGCTGCTTCTGATGTCCTCGTGTACTAGGATCTGACGGGGATGGGAGGGGGTGCAGGCATGTGGGGTGGGGGGAGAGGAGGGGGTGGGTGGGCCATATGGGAATAAGTCGAGCCTCTGCGACTCTGAGATTCGGCTAGCCGAGCGGGCGGTTGGGAAGCCCAAGAGCCTCTGCGTGAGGATCTGAAGAGGGAGGGGACCAGCCAGGCCCCTGGGACTATGAGCCTCGGTTAGGCGTCGGATTCATGTCACCGCGAGGAGACGCGAGGAGGGCGAGACAAGCGACGAAGAGGAGAGGAGGGAGGAACGGGGATAAACGAGGACGAGAGGAGGGTGGGACGGGGATAAGGCGAGGACGAGATGAGGTTGGGACGGGGATAATTCGAGAACGAGAGGATGGTGGGACGGGGATAATTCGTTTACGAGAGGAGAGTGGGACGGGGATAAGACGAGTATAAGACGGGGACGCGACGAGGGTACGATGAGGATGAGACGGGGACGCGACGAGAATGCAACGAGGACGCGATGGGGATAAGACGAGGATGAGATAAGAATGGTGCGACGTGGGCCAAGCTTTCAAGGGCGGAGATTGGGATCGATAGGGACAGGCTTAACCATCCGGCCAGGCATGGCTAGTAGGTAAACTCTAACTTGAGTTACAGCATTTGTGAGAAGAGAGGATAAGGGACGTGGTCTAGAGGCGTACCTTGTTCGCAGCGCAGGTGAAGAGTGTAAGAGAAATATTATTTTCCTGGTAAGGCGAGAAGGATCGATCCGGAGCTCCCTAATAATACGCTGATGCTGAACCTAAGTCTGCTCCAGCCGCCGATACTACGGTTGTCGCGCTGTGAGAAGAGGTGACGTACTATTAGGCGCAAATCGCTGATTGCTCTAGGTTGCAATGCAATAGCTTTATAAATACGAGTATCAGCACGCAAGAAACTGTATGGAGGACGAGAACGAGAAGAGCGCGGCAATCTAACACGTATGGCGGACGGGAAGGTAAGATGTCGGACTCGCAAGAAGTTGCTATGAACCTAGCTATACTGTGCGCGAATCGCAGGAACCTTTAGTCACTGGTCTGTCTAATCACGGTACTTGAAGTTCAAGAATCGGAACTTCCCAAGTGATTTTTGCCTGTCTCTCCCGAATCACCAATGTCGTCGGGATTGATTGGGACGTGAGGTTCCCGCCTAATTTGGCGCGCGCCGCGAATTTGCGATTCGATGCTGGGTTCGAACTGCCAAGCAAAAGTGCCTCTCAAAACAGCCGAATCGTCCGATCCAATCTCATCCTGGTGACGGTGACATTTGCGCTGCGCCCCAATTGTCAGAAGACTGTACAGTCGAAACCGTCACAGAAACCTGCGTCATTTCCAGCAGCCCTTGGGTTGGGGTTGGGGGTGGGGGGAAACGGCGGGAGGTGCCGCCGTCACTGTGATCCGCGATATTGTAGGTCATCAAACATGAGGGAAAGTGCCTTCCCTCAGGAGAGTGAAAACGACGCGGATTGGACGTGAGCTGAAATGCCCTTTCCCGCCAAGTACAACAGTGAGAAAAATTTCCCTTTTCCCTTATAGCATTGCTGGTGGGACAGACACTACAGCTTGGACTGGGGTCAATTACAATACAGTACTTGCCGCGAGAAAAATTTCTTCCTCGTAAGTGACAGTAAGTCAACGGGGTCAGCTCATGCGATCTGATGCATGCCGAGAAAACCCCTCCAATGCACACCTCGATAAAAAGCTGAGAAAATATGCGCTTTTTTATGCAAGATACACTATAAGTGCACGATACATCGGCAGTCGTAACTGTAGCTGATGGGCCTAGGGGGATTGCTCCCTCCGTACCCATCCTGATCCTCTAAGGGGGACAAAAAGTAGCCCTCGGGTTCGACCAAATAGCCATGAAACCCTTGGACCACGTGGCTGGTTGAGCTGAATTGTCCCAGATGTGACTCAAGACCCGGCGCTCGTCATCATCCAGACCCGGACGAGTGGCACCGAGCCTCTTAGGTGCCGCCTTAGCACGCTTGTAAATCCTGACATGCAGTTGGAATGACGCCGCGATCCTCCGCAGTGCCCTCCTCGCCCGGAATTTGCTGCGCTCAAAAACCGCGTCGCACCTTTCAACCCAGATTCGGTGGAACGAAATCGCTGTGATCGTAGCCTCGGGGAAACCCGAAGCTGTGCCCTCCTTCTTGAAAATCATGTCCCCCAGAGACTCAATTTTCCGATGAGGGTTCAGCATGCGGAGTGCCTTCAGAAGCGCCCGCACCACCGGCTGGATACGTGGGCAGAGAAACAACCCATGCTCCAGTGTCTCTTTCTCCCCGCAGTGCGGGCAAGCGACCCCGGCGCCCAGGAAATGTAACCGCTCCCCCACCTGCAGGTTCCTGCTGTGAATCCTGAGCATCACATCCCGCGCTTGGTTCGGAAGAGCCGATGAATCTCTTACACCGATCACTCTCCCCCAGTCGATCGAACGGCCGAGGGACTCCTCCCAGGTGAGCTGCTGCTTCGGTTTTCCGCTGCAGCGTTTGAAACCCTCCTTGAGCTGCCTCAGGCGCGCCGGACGGTCACCTTCCCAGATAGGTGAGCACAAAAGTCTTGCCCTGGGGGCGCCAGCAGGGCCAAGAAACCGACCATCCCTGACCACTGCAGGTACTACCTCGTGCGGTAGGAAGTTGCACAACCTCTCTTCTGCTTCCCCCATGACCCCCCGGAAACACTTGACAGCCCGACAAACGAGGGTTTCGCCTTCCACGCTCTCAATCCTCCAGACCCCATAGCTCGTCCCCGTCTTCAGTACGAACTTAGAGACCGTTAGCACCGTGCGCGCCGTGACAGGTGTTAGAAGCAGCTGCTTCCACTCATCCGGGGCAGCATCCAGTAACCTCTTCACTAGCTTCACACCCTCCGGTCCTCCGAAATCTCTCTCAAGCTCCTGAGTGTCTTTCAGGGCTCTCGAGCCGTCCGCCGCGACCTTGATCAGGTCCCCCATAACTGAGCGCTTCATAGACTTAGCCGCCTTCTGCCGCCCCGCGGGTGTCTTCCCGTTCAAAAGCAGCTGCCGATTGAAAAGCAGCATCTCCTGTTCCACATCCCACACCGATGATACGTTGATGCACGAAGGGAAGCTAGACTCTAGGAACAGCTCACACGTCCGCTTCCACCTCTCACACCGTCCTTCCCATTGCTTTATCAGCCCCGCGTGGGCCCAGAAGACCTGAAGGTCAGGGACATCCAGAGCCGCAAGCGCAAGGTCAGCAAGCAGTCCCAGCGGTTGCGACGCCAGCAGCGCGATCCTCCTAGCCGCCAGACCCCCCAGCTCAGCACAGAGGTCGCGAACTCCAAGACCGCCATCCCCTCTCGCTTTGAACAGTAGCTCCTGGCTCCAGAGCGCGAAGTGCTTCCCTGCCGTAGAGTGATTACCGGTGACAAAATTGTGGAGCAGCTTCACCAGCTTCGCCCAGATTTCTGAAGGGGGAGGCTAAACCTGCGCCTGGAAGGCAAGGATTGGATTAATGTACCCGTTAACCACCGCGACTCTCCCGGACGTCGTCAGGTAATGTATCTACCATTTCGCCAGCTCCGCCGTTGCACGCACCAGGGTGATTTCCCAAGTCACCGACGCGTCTCCCGAAGGTGAGATCCACACCCCTAGGACTCTCTCTGCTTCATTCGACCGCACCCATTTGAAGACTGACGACTTGTCTGGTTTCTTGCGCAGGTTCTTCCCAAGGGGCAGAAGCGCAGACTTGTCGTTGTTCACCCGAAGACCCGACTTTTCTCCGAATTCACTCAGCAGCTTCACCGTCCGGCCAATCTGCCTTTTCCCCTTGAGCACTAGCGTGGTGTCATCAGCATACCTCAGGTACGCAAGACGGTCCCCGTACGGGTTGCTGATTCCCAACTTCCTCTTTAACGCTTCCTGGCAGAGAGGCTCCACCGCGCAGAGGAAGAGATAAGGCGCCAGCGGACAGCCCTGCCGCACCCCTTTCCTGACTGCCACCGGTTCACCCAGCCAGCCATTGAGCAGCAACCTTGTCGTCGACCCCGCATGAAGACCTTCGCACCACTGCACGAATTTCCGCGGGAAACCCATCCTCTCCATCGTGCCGAAGAGATAATTGCGCGAGACGGAATCAAAAGCCTTCTGGAAGTCAACCAGTAGCAGGTACCAGTCCTCGTCCTTGCATTTCGCCGCTTCAACGATGTCCGCAATCAACGAAACACCATCGGCGAGCCTCCTCCCCGGTAAGAAACCGTACTGCTCTTCCGAAATGACTTTGTGCAGCACCTTTCGCATACTGTTTGCCAGAACCCGCGCCACCAACTTGTATGTGCTGTTGAGCAACGTGATCGGCCGGTAGTTCTGCACCCGGTCCTTCGCGCCCTTCTTGTGCAGCAAAACGGTTACAGCCTCCAGAGCAGCAGGAGGAAGCGTTGCCGACTCCTCAAACTGCTTAACGAAGCCGAGCAAGTCACCCCCCAGCAAGTCCCAGTGGTGACCGAAAAATTCCTTCGGTATTCCATCGGCGCCAGGAGACTTGCCTTTCGCCATACCGTCCAGGGCTTCCTTAACCTCCACCTCGGACCATTCCGCCACTAGCAACTGAGCTTGCGCCTCCCCTAACCGCTTGTCAGGGGCAATCGGCAGGTGAGAGCTATCCGTCGATGGGGTAGGTTCCGAGAAGAGCTTCGCGTAAAACTCAGACGCAGCCTCCAGTATCCCCTTCGAGTCCTTCCGCACCACACCATTCCACTGCAGCGACGTAATCATTGTTTTCTCTTCGCAGACATGAGCTTTCCGGGCATCTCCCCCTCCTGCAGCTCCTTGGCGCCGGCCATGAGAGACAACCTTTCCTGCTCCGAGGCGAGATAGGCCGCCAGCTGAGACTCCTTGACCCTCAGTTCATCCTTCCGGGCGGAGCAGTAGGGATGCCGCATCACTTCTTGCTGCAAAATTGACACCGCCGTATCTAGGTGACGTAGGGTAGCTCTGACCCGCTTACGCTCCTCTGTGGAATACTTCCTCAGCGCCATGTTCACCTTCCTCATGAGAGCTGTGAAATCGCTTGACCCCGCCTTCGCGTGCTCCTCACAGACCGCCGCTACCGCTTTTGCCGCACCCGGTTTCCCAACCTCTGCAGCCTTGCACCTCCATATCCCCGGCCCCATGCACAGTTGCAGGTTGACTTTCAAGGATATCCTCACACCAAACCAGTGGTCCGAGAGACCTTTCAGCGGTCGACAGTGCGACGCTTCTGAGAGCAACGTCAACAACGGCGCCGAGATGAGAGCCCGATCGATGCGCGAGCTGGTCTTGGCGGACTTAGATAAGGAGGTAAACTCCTTCAGCACCGAATTCATCCAGCGGAAGCCGTCTGTGAGGCAATGTATTAAGCAAATCCGCAACACACTGTCGTTTTCCCCGGATGAGCCCGCACCAGACGATCTATCGAGCAAGGGATCTTCCGCCATGTTAAGATCACCAATCAAAATGAAATTCTTCTTTCCCGCAGAATGCGCAACGAAAGGACGAGCTGTCAAACATATATGCTGCTTATTGTGTAGGCTGTAGTGGGGTAGCCCATATGGGGTACAACCCAAATTAGGGTTTCCTACTTGTACCCATCTTCCTGCTAGTTCATCCATTCCTGCTGCTAGATTCTAACATGGTTTCAGAGCACTAAGGTCCGTAGGACCGTTTTTTTTTCGGGCCCACCTACCGCTGCGGTTACCGCGCTACCCCACGTACCTGCCTGCCTTGCCTTGCCTTGTGACGTGCTGCACTACGCGCGCCGTCCAGCAGCCCTAGCGCTGCCTCCTGCTGCCCTAGGCCAGCGCGCTGCCCCTAGAGGCCCGTAAGGCCCGCGCGCCGCCCCTACACGCCCTTCAGGCCCGCGAACAGCCCCTGCAGACCGTTAGGCCCCTTGCTGCCGCGCGCTGCCCGCACCGAGCCGCGCGCAGCCCGCACCGAGCCGCGCGCAGCCCGCTGCAGCCGCGCGCAGCCCGCACCGAGCCCACGCAGCCCGCGCCGAGCCGCGCGCAGCCCGCTGCAGCCGCGCGCAGCCCGCACCGAGCCGCGCGCAGCCCGCTGCAGCCGCGCGCAGCCCGCACCGAGCCGCGCGCAGCCCGCTGCTGCCGCGCGCAGCCCGCGCCGAGCCCACGCAGCCCGCGTCGAGCCGCGCGCGGCCTGCTACGGCCTCGCGAGGCCCGCGCGCGGCCCGCAGCAGCCCGCGCCGAGCCGCGCGCGGCCTGCTACTGCCTCACGCGGCCCGCGCGCGGCCCGCAGCAGCCCGCGCCGAGCCGCGCGCGGCCCGCTACTGCCTAGCGCGGCCGCGCGCGGCCTGCAGCAGCCCAGCGCGCTGTCAGCGCAGCCCGCGCCGAGCCGCGCGCGGCCCTCTGCCTCGGCCCCGACCTGCCGCTGATGCGGCCCCGCCCTGCAGCTGCCACGGCCCCGACCTGCCGCTGATGCGGCCCCGCCCTACAGCTGCCGCGACCCCGACCTGCCGCTGACGCGGCCCCACCCTGCGACTGCCGCTGAAGCGGTCCCGCCCTGCAGCTGTCGCGGCCCTACTCTGCAGCCGGTGTTGCGGCCCCGACGTCGCCGCTGTCGTGCGCCTACTCGGCCGCCGCCCGTCGAGCGCCGACCCTGCTCGCCCGGCGAGCGCCTGCTCTTCCAGCCTTTGGTGAGCGCCTGCCTGCCTGCCTGCAGGCCTGCCTGTCTGCCTGCCTGTCTGCCTGCCTGCCTGCCTGCTTGCTGGCCTGCCTGTCTGCCTGCCTGCCTGCCTGCCTGTCTGCCTGCCTGCCTGCTTGCCTGCCGGCCTGCCTGCCTGCCTGCTTGCCTGCCTGCCTGCCGCGCCTGCCCTGCCCGCGCTACTGCTGCTACTACTGCTACTGGCACGTGGCCAGATGCAGCTCCAGCGACGTTCACGCGAGTCTCTCACGCCCCAGCAGCTTAGTGAGTGGTATACTAGTTGGGGCTGTCGCGGTAGCCGTCGTAGCTGTCGCCCTGGAGCTGGTCAGTTGGGGGCGTCTGGCAGTGGCCAGCTGCAGCTGCAGCGGCGCCCACGCGAGACACTTACGTCCCGGCAGCTCCAGGAGTGGTACGTTCAGAGTAGCAGGTCTACGCGTACAGTTCGTTGCCCGTACGTCATTCGCACAGGTGATCGGACTGGTCAGCCTTGCGGGACGCTTGGTCACACAGAGTCCCGCTGCTTCGCCCGTCTGAGCGACGCCTGGCGTACCGAGTTTGGCGACGAGGCTGAGCTCCCCACCTGGGTGGAGCTGCTTGGACAGAGGGTAGATATCTTTGCTCTTGACTATGATGCTATTCTCACTGCCATGTATGCATTGTCTACTAGTGTTGACCGTGCCTGTTACCTGTGCGTACCGCCTGACCCTGGTATAGAGCCTGCTGCTCCCGGTACTGGTGAGGCTGCTGCTCTAGGTGCTCCTGCGTCTCCTGCTCTAGGTGCTGGTGCGGCTGCTGCTCTAGGTGCTAGTGCATCTCCTGCTCTAGGTGCTGGTGAGTTTGCTCTCTCTGGTACTGCGCCTGCTGCGGTCTTGCACACCTTCACCCTTGACTCAGGAGCTTCACGCTCTTTCTTTCGCGACTGCATCACACTCACGGTCAGTCCCGGTCTCCCTGGCGGACCCCTCTGGGGGTCCAGTCCTTGCCCACTACTCCACGGTTCTGCCGTGTCCGGCCGTCCCGTCTGGCTTCCTGTCAGGTCTTTACCTCCCCTCGTTCTCCCTGGCGGACCCCTCTGGGGGTCCAGTCCTTGCCCACTACTCCACGGTTCTGCCGTGTCCGGCCGTCCCGTCTGGCTTCCTGTCAGGTCTTTACCTCCCCTCGTTCTCTACGAACTTGGTGAGTGGAGCTGACCTCCAGGATGGCGGGGTTGACCAGTTCACTCCTGCGAGTCAGCAAGTGACTCACTGTACGTGTGCTCGGACGGGCCGACACTTGGCCACGTTCACCCGTGCACCTGGCTCGAGTCTGTACACACTGACCACTGAGTCCCCTCAGGTAGCTGCGTCTGCGTCTACGTCTGGTCAGCTGGCAGCCCCCTGCGAGTGTCGCGCTTTGTCGCACGACACTCTCCTGTGGCACCACCGCCTTGGTCACCCCTCCCTGCCTCGCCTTCATGGCATGCACTCTCGTTCCCTGGTTTCTGGTCTTCCCAGGTCTCTGCCTGCTCTCCCTCCCTCGCCTGCGCCGCCCTGCATTCCTTGCGTCGAGGGGCGGTAGCGCGCCGCTCCTCACTCCTCCTCGTTCCCTCCCACAGAGGCTCCCCTGCAGACTCTCCACCTGGACGTGTGGGGCCCAGCCCGCGTCCGTGGACAGGGCCACGAGCGGTACTTCCTGCTGGTTGTCGACGACTACACGCGCTACACCACGGTCTTCCCCTTGCAGAGCAAGGGGGACGTCCCTGCTGTTTTGATCCCTTGGATCCGCGCTGCTCGTCTCCAGCTCCGCGACCGGTTCCAGCGGGACTTTCCTGTCCTGCGTCTGCACTCCGACAGAGGTGGTGAGTTCACCTCAGACCTCTTGGCAGCCTACTGTGCGGAGCACGGCATCCGCCAGTCGTTCACGCTTCCGGCCTCTCCGCAGCAGAATAGGGTTGCTGAGCGCCGCATTGGCTTAGTCATGGAGGTCGCTCGTACCTCCATGATCCATGCGGCTGCCCCCCATTTTCTGTGGCCGTTTGCGGTCCGGTACGCCGCGCATCAGCTCAACCTTTGGCCCCGTGTCTCCTTGCCGGAGACCTCGCCCACACTGCTGTGGACGGGGAAGGTTGGCGATGCGTCGCGTTTCCGGGTCTGGGGTGCTCGTGCCTTTGTCCGCGATACCACTGCGGACAAGCTCTCCGCCCGCGCTGTTCCCTGTGTCTTCCTTGGCTTTGTCCCTGACGCGCCTGGTTGGCAGTTTTACCATCCCACCTCGCGCCGTGTCTTTGCGTCTCAGGACGTCACGTTCGACGAGTCGGTTCCCTTTTACCGTCTCTTCCCCTACCGCACTGCCCCGCTCCCCCCCCCGCCGCTCTTCCTCGCTCCAGGTGCTCCCCAGGTAGACCCCCTCCCCGCTCCAGGTCCTGCTCCTTCAGGTGTGTCTCAGGTAGACCCTCCTCCCTTGTCTGCGCCGGTTGAGGTCACTGGTGACTCAGGTCCTGCTGAGGGTGGTCCTGCTCGGGGTGCTACTTCTGGGGGTGCTGAGCCTGGGGGTGTGGAGCCTGGGGGTGCGGAGCCTGGGGATGCTGAGCCTGGGGGTGCTGAGCCTGGGGGTGCGGAGCTTGAGGGTGTGGAGCCTGGGGGTGCTGAGCCTGAGTGTGAGGGGTCTGGGGGTGCTGAGCTTGGCAGTACTGAGTCTGGGGGTGCTGCGCCTGGGGGTACTGAGGCGTCTGGTGAGCAGTCTCCCTGGAGTGGCCGTCTCCGTAGTCGCTCCGCTGGTGCCTCGCCGCTGCCCTCTCGTCGTCGACTCCCCCTCTCCTCCCTGCAGCGGGTTGAGTGGTACCTTGACCGTCAGGGCCGCGCTGCTGGAGCTGGTGACTCTGCTCCTGGAGCTGTTTTTCCTGGAGGCTCTGCTGCTGCTGAGGGTGCGGGCGCTGGAGGTTCTGGTGCTGCTGGAGGTCCTGGTGCTGGTGGCGCTGGAGCTGGAGGTTCTGGAGCGACTGAGGGTGGTGGCACTGGAGCTTCTAAAGCTGCTGGAGGTGCTGGCGCTGAGGGTGCTGGCACTGGAGGTTCTGGAGCTGTTCGAGGTGCTGACGCTGAGGGTTCGGAGTCTACTGTTGCGCGGTCTCCTTGGAGTGGCCGCCTTCGTCCACGTGTGCCTGTCACCTCACAGCAGCTGCACGACTGGTACGGTCGCCGTCTGCGTCGCGCTTCTGGAGCTGGGGGCTCTGCTGCTGGAGGTACTTCTGCTGACGTCACTGGAGCTGGGAGTGGTGCTGGTCTCGGAGGTACTCGTACTGGGGGTACTGGTGCTACTGGGGCTGGAGGTGCTGAGCCTGCGGGTGCTGCTGCTGGGGACACTGCGGCTGGAGACCCTGGGACTGGGGGTGCCGGTTCTGGGGGTGCTGCTACTGGTGACGCTGAGTCTGGAGGTGCTGGCGCTGGAGGTACCGGTTCTGCGGCTGGAGCTTCTGGAGCTGCTGGAGGTGCTGGAGCGGCTGGAGACGCTGGAGCTACTGGAGGTGCTGGAGCTGCTGGTGCTGGTGCAGCTGCGCCGACACGACTGTTCTTCGCTCCGCCGTCTCCGTCGTCTCTGCCGCCGCCTGACTCTGCTCTTCGTCAGGTTCTTACTCTCCCGTCGTCTACTGGTCTTCCGTTACAGCCTGGCTCACCGCTGCCTGCTCCCTCTCCTTACACTGAGCAGACAGGTAGTCTTGCTGAGCGTCGTGAGCCTGCGTCGCGTCCTGTCTCGCCTGTTCGTCCTTGTCGTACCGTTCGTCGTGTTCCTCGTCAGCGTCAGCCGGCTGTCCCCGGCACACCCCTTGTAGCCCTGCGTCGGTCCTCCCCTCCGGAGCGTACTCCTCTTCCGTCTCCCCTTGCGTCTTCTTTGCCTGACGTCGCGGATCCTGCGTCTGACCGGTTTCGTGCTGAGCACCCTACTGTCACGCGTCTGCTAGCCACAGTTGTCACTGACCCGTCGTTTGAGTCTACTGCTGCGTCTGCCCTAGTCGCTGAGCTTGTTGACTTTGCTGTTGCCTGTCGTCTAGACTTCGCTGCCAGTCTTGTTGCTGAGTCTGAGTCTGTCTGTCCTCCGTCCGTCGAGGGTGAGTGTGCTCTTAGCACGGACGTCCTTGAGGACAGGCACGAGGACCTTGAGTGTCTTGCGGCTGCTGCGCCTCATCTCGTGGCCATGCTACTTGCCCCTGAGGGAGACCCGGATGCACCAGACATCCCGACCCCGCGCTCTTACGCTGAGGCGATCGCGGGTGAGTACTCCTTTCAGTGGCAGACAGCCATGGACGCAGAGATGGCATCCTGGAAGTCCACAGGCACTTACGTCGATGAGGTTCCCCCTCCTGGGGCGAACATCGTCGATGGCATGTGGATTTTCAGGGTGAAGCGGCCGCCGGGTTCTCCGCCTGTCTTCAAGGCTTGTTACGTTGCTAGAGGCTTCAGTCAGCGAGAGGGAGTTGACTTCTTCCAGACCTTCTCCCCCACCCCAAAGATGACCACTCTTCGGGTACTGCTGCACGTTGCCGCTCAGCGTGACTACGAGCTTCACTCTCTTGACTTCAGCACAGCCTTCTTACAGGGCAGCCTGCACGAGGAGATCTGGCTGCGCCGCCCACCTGGCTTCACTGGGTCTTTCCCTCCTGGTACCCAGTGGAGCCTCCGACGGCCAGTCTACGGTCTCCGCCAGGCACCTCGTGAGTGGCACGACACACTAAGGACTACACTTGCGGCTCTTGGGTTCGCTCCTTCCACTGCTGACCCGTCGCTGTTTCTGCGCACCGACACTTCACTGCCGCCGTTCTACATCCTCGTGTTCGTGCAGCAGGTCCTTCAGCGCTTCGGCTTCTCCTGGTCCTCCCCACAGCACACTCCTCTGGCTACAGGTCACTCGCTCTCAGCTCCACCTTCGGACGAGTCCGTAGAGCCGAGTGGTCCTTACCCAGAGTTAGTTGGCTGCCTCATGTACCTGATGACTTGCACTCGTCCTGACCTCGCGTACCCTCTTGGCCTCCTGGCTCGCTACGTGGCTCCTGGTCGGCACCAACCTGAGCACATGGCTGCTGCTAAGAGGGTACTGCGCTACTTGTGCAGTACATCAGGCATGGGGCTAGTGCTTGGAGGACGGAGTGAGGTGGTGCTCACTGGGCACTCAGACGCGTCTTGGGTTGACGACCAGACTACACAGCGGTCGTCACAGGGTTACACCTTCAGTCTTGGCTCTGGCTCTGTTTCTTGGCGGTCTACACGCCCGTCTTCTGTTCTCAGCTCCAGTTGTGAGGCTGAGATCTACGCCACTGCCATGGCTGCACAGGAGCTACGCTGGCTCACCTACCTGCTGACTGACTTGGGTGAGCGGCCTCGTTCTCCTCCAGTTCTGTACGTTGACAACAAGGCGGCAATTGCCTTGTGTGAGGAGCACAGACTGGAGCACAGAACGAAGCACATCGCTCTGCGTTACTTCCTGGCTCGAGAGTTGCAGCAGCGAGGTCAGCTTCGTCTTCGTCACGTGGCCACTCGGGCCAACACTGCTGATATATTCACCAAGGCACTTCCGTCTGGTGATCATCAGCGCTTTTGTACCCTGTTAGGCCTTGTGCCTACGTTTCCACACTTGCTGTAGTCTTTGGTTGTACTGTGATCTATATATATATTCTGCATGCTTGCCCTTGCTAGGTAGTGATCACTGCTCTATTGTTGTTGCATATATATATATATATATATATATATATATATATATATATATATATATATATATATATATATATATATATATATATATATATATATATATATATACTTCTGCATGTGAACTGGCCTTGTGGCCCTTTGCTTGTGCTCAGAGAGTGTGGTGACGTTGTGATCCACCCTGAGCTTGCTTTGCTTCTCTTGACTGGTCGTGTGACCCTTGTTCTCCCCCACTTTGCCTATGGGGGTGTGTCAAACATATATGCTGCTTATTGTGTAGGCTGTAGTGGGGTAGCCCATATGGGGTACAACCCACCTACTTGTACCCATCTTCCTGCTAGTTCATCCATTCCTGCTGCTAGATTCTAACACGAGCACCCCGGCGTAAAAAAGCCGACGCCTGCACGCCTTCGCTGGGAAATAAGCAGCCAGAATCGTGCCGCAGAAGCTGTCCCACTGGACATCAGCCTGAAGCAGCCAGCCTGAGCAGTGCGTGACAACGTTAGTGAAAACAAGAGCTTTATTGAAACTGATGATCGCCACTCCCCTTGCCTTCCCCGCAGGACCAATCGCTTGACAATGGGGGACCTTAAGCTTCTTCCAGAAATCATGGTCAGCACCAATGCGTGTGTCGACTAAGACGAAGATATCGGGTGGTTTTTTAATCCATGCCTTCAAATGCTTCTGCTTCCCTCTGCTCCCGAGCCCATTGACGTTGAGCTCGCGTATCGTCAGGTAAGAAGCTTTATTCATTGGAGAACCTCTGAGAAGCCCCAAGCATCCACGGGCTGAGCAAGACATGGACAACAGTTTTATAATAGGCAAGTACAGACAAGAAGGACACTAACGGCCCTAACACTTCAATGAGAAAGATTCCGCCTTTCCTCCTCTTCCCTACAGCCCGTAATCCTTCTTCAGGTGCTTGAGGTTGATCTTCCCTTTAAGCGCGCAAAGTGACTCCCCCCCTTTCGGAGCACCATGGCAGTGCTGCTGGGATAACGCATGATGCGCGGCTTGCTCGAACGACGAGCCATGACCCTTCTCGCAGCTGTCCTGAAGACAAACCCACTCTTCCCGGTTGCCGCCGGTTGAGATAAGCACCAGGGATGGGTCCTTGAGAATGATCTTGGTCGTATCTGATGCAGTGGTCGCAGCAGCTGCGGAGCAACGATGTGAGTATCCGGGTAAAAGGGTAGGTAAAAAATGACAGCGAAACGACCGAAAGTCCTCCAGCGATAACGCAAACGGCACGGCTACCATTCAGCTCATGGACCCTCCCAACGGTAAGGTGCCATTTGGAGATGTTGTTCTGCCGTTCGACGACGAAATCATTGTGGTTGTGGATCGAGTGGTGTCCTCCACACAGACTGCACTTCAGCGCTGGGTAATAGATCAGCAAAATCTCATCATTGTTAAGGGGATTCTCAATGTAATGCTTCCAGCGGTATAAATCCCCCTCGTGTGCTACCACCAGGCCCTTGATCCTGTCCGTGTCCAGGCCGGTCACAGAGATGACCGCATGATGGAAGCAAAGCCCTTCCTTAAACACCGACTTCTTTTTTCTTGAGCGGGGCCATCAGCATCCCACGCAGCATCGCAGGTGAGATCTCGGCAGGGACCGCCTTAAAATAAAGCTCAATAACGGCCGGGTTCGTCGCCTTCTGCCTGGCATAAGCAGGATCTGCCAGGTACTGCCAGTCAAAGGTAACGTAAATGCCGTTCTTACACTTATGCTCAACCTGGTTACGCCACACAAAGTTAGCATCAGATGCCTTGTCAAAAGTAACTTGCATGCGACCATAAAGCTTCTTGTAAAGATAAATCGGTTCCAGCTCCTGGAAGGTCGTAGTGATCTGAGCCTCATCCGAAAGCTCGTCCTTCCGAATCCCCACCAGCCCCTTGATTGTTGCCTGCGTGCGGGAGACCTCTGGCAGGAACTCCTCGGGAATCAGGAGAGTGATCGGGTACCGGGAACGCGATGCAATCTCGCCCTTCGAAGCCTCCTCCACTTCTTCATCGGAGTCGTAGGCGATAAGCCCGTCGTCCTCCTCATTCAGCAGGTGCGATAGACCAGACGGCCCCGAGCCGTCGTCAGCGTTGTCATGAACGCCGTCTTCCTCATCATGGGACCCATCTTCCCCTTCAGGGACAGCGTCAGAAACCGCATCCTTGAAAATAACTTTCTCTTTACCCTTCTTCCCTTCAGTTGCAGCTTCCTTAATGCGGATAGCAGCAAGCTTCGCCGAAAGAGTCAGAGAGTCAGATTCGTCGGCCTGAAGGGACCCTTGGATGCCTTCATAGCCGTCGCAGACTTAAGCGGGAGCCTGGACAACGACTTCGGTTTGGCCGGGGTTGTTGCCGGCGGAGCGGTAGGGACAGCTGAAGCCGAAGGAGCACTGACCGTAGAAGCGGCGGTAGCAGCAGCAGCGGTAGCTGCAGTGACAGCAGCAGCAGCAGCAGCCTTCTTAACGCGGGGAGCCATCGTGCAATGATGAGAAAAAAACCACCAGAGCCAGAAATGTGCTGGAGTAAAGCAGAAACTGAGCACGAAATTAAAATCCTTTGTAGTTGAGAACCTGACTGCATCCTACTGCTTGCTTGTAGCCCTGATGGTGGTTGGAGACCTTCGAAATACATCCTTGGAGACACCTTGCCTGAAAATCCCGAGACCATGTCTGCAGCTCGCCTTCAGGGGATAGGGACGAATGTTCTCTGTTTGAACATTTGAAAAATATCCACTGGTACCCTGAAAGAAGGCGATCTCAATGGTGAAGGTTATAGCGGGAACGTCAAACAAATGGTGGTACATTAGCGAGTTCCAGGGTCGCGGTAGAATCCACGGCTGCCGTGAGGCGGAGAGCAGGAGAGAAAATATACGCTGGTCAACAACTAGTATATCGATATAACAAGTCCCCAGCCCACCTCGTCAATAAAAATGAGATGGTAAATGTACTCAGACGAGTGACTGACAAAGTTCATGTTTTTCCGATTGCTCTCTTAGCGCGTCGGTTAGTAACGCGGGAACCTGCCTTAGTCACACCAGCCTCTTCCCAAAAATAGTCAGTGGATTCTCCCCGTGATTCGCGGCTGGTTTAGAAGAATCCTGCTCTTATCAAGATGGTCTTCAGCTTTTGCGGCGATAAACCTCCTTAAAACGCTTCAGCAGTCCCTCTCCTCTACATTGTACTCGTGCCGCGTACCAGCTGGCGCCATATCCCCATTCCAGCCGTTTGTCGCGAAACCGTAGCAAACGCATGTAAAGCCGCGAGTTGCGACGGCGGCTATCGGCATTCCCGAGGCTCCATGTGCATCAAGGGCTTCGTGTCGGGATTCCTGGCTGCTTCGTGGGTGGGCCGCTTAGGCTCGTCGTCCCGTATCGGCGTGCCGAAAATCCGTAGATCGTCGCAGTGGGGCTGGGGTGACACTCCGTTCCGCCTCAGTGGGGCGCTGTCACTCCGTATCGGCATTCCCGAGGCTTGAGGTGCATCAAGGTCGTCGTGTCGTGATTCCTGTTTGCTTCATGGGTGGGCCGCTCAGGGTCTTCGTCCTCTTTCGGGCGTGCTGTGGGGCTGGAATGACACTCCGCTCCGCTCCACTCCTCCCCACTCCGCTCCACTCCGTTCCGCCTCAGTGGGGCGCTGTCACTCCGTATCGGCATCCCCGAGGCTTGAGGTGCTTTAGGGTCTTCGTGTCGTGATTCCGATTGCTTCATGGGTGAGCACCGTTGAGTGGCACCGAGTGGCACCGAGCGGTACCGAGTGGCACCGAGCGGTACCGAGTGGCACCGAGCGCCAGGAGTGCAGTGCATGTGATGTTGGCATGCGTCCCACAAAAGCAGGGCGTCATGAATGGCGTCTCACTGTCGCGAATGGGCTCTCACTGTCGCGAATGGGCTCTCGCTGTCGCGAATGGGCTCTCACTGTCGCGAATGGACACTCACTGTCGCGAATGGCTTCTAACAGTGAGCTAATGCTCTAATCCGCTCCCTTAGTACGTGAACTAGTAGCTGCAGTGCATAAACGTCCAATTGAGCTGAGGTGCGTGTTTGATGTGAATGACGACCCACACAAGCAAGAGTTCCGAAATGGCACCGCTGTTGCGACTGGCCTCTCACAGTGAGAGAGCGCCCAATGCACAAACGTCCTGCTCCCTTAGTACGTGAACTAGTAGCTGCAATGCATAAACGTCCAATTGAGCTGAGGTGCGTGTTTGATGTGAATGACCTCCCACAAAAGCAAGAGTTTTGGAGATTCTTGAGCAGACGTGAAGAACGTGGGTCCTCATGTAATGCGTCGTGTTTTGAGTCGACTCAAATGTCGACTTAAAACACGATTTTGCTGATTCTTGAGGTGATGCGAACAACGTGGGTCCTGATGTAATGCGTCGTGTTTTGAGTCGACTCAAATGTCGACTTAAAACACGATTCTGCTGATTCTCGAGGTGATGCGAACAAAGTCGACTCAAAACACGATTCTGCTGATTCTTGAGGTGATGCGAACAACGTGGGTCCTCATGTGATGCGTCGTGTTTTGAGTCGACTCAAATGTCGACTTAAAACACGATTCTGCTGATTCTTGAGGTGATGCGAACAACGTGGGTCCTCATGTGATGCGTCGTGTTTTGAGTCGACTCAAATGTCGACTTAAAACACGATTCTGCTGATTCTTGATCTGATGCGAACAACGTGGGTTCTCTGTGCACCGTCCGCTGATTCTTGAGCCTATCTCCGTTACAGTGCTCTTCGCCTCACTCATAACATCCCATGACAGGACCAGAAGGCCGCCCTAGCAGCAAGTACTGATGCACATGCAGCGCGGCGCAGGCTGATTGACAGTGAGCCCATTATAGAGCTCTTTGCTTCCCTTATGACATTCCCATTCGAAAATCAAAAGGCTGCACGAGCAGCAGGTACTGATGGACATGCAGCTCTGGGTGCAGGCTGATTGATAGTTGAGCTCATCCCCGTTATGGAGCTCATCCCCGTTATGGAGCTCATCCCCGTTATGGAGCTCATCCCCGTTATGGAGCTCTTCGCTTCAGTGCATTCGTCCCCATGACTGGACCAAGAAGTTGCGCCTGGACACACAGCTGCAGCACTGCACGGTGGGTTGGTGTGGAGTGAGGTGGGGTGGTGTGGGGTGACTGTGCGGAATTAGGTTTTCCCCGTCAAAGCTAGAGTTCAGGCCACCACATGGGAACATGTCGCACACCTGCAGCAATGCACGGTGGGGTGCGGTGGGGTAAGGTTCTGCAGTTAGGGTTTTACAGTCAGAGCTCGCTGTTGTGTTGGGCTTTGGCTGCTGGCACAGCTGAACGTGCAGCTGCAGCACTGCACGGTGGGGTGGGGTGGGAAGGGGTCGTGTGAGTGAGGTGGGGTGGGTGGAGAGGGGTGGAGAGGAGTGGGTGGGGTGGTGTAGGTGGGGTGGAGTGGAGTGGGTGGGGTGGTGTGGGTGGGGTGGAGTGGGTTTGGGTGGGGTGAGGTGGGGTAGAGTGGGTTAGGTGGCGTGGGATGGCTGCGTGGAGGTGCAAGGGTTTCCAGTCAGGCGTCGAGTTTAGGCCGCCACACGGCACAGCACAGCTGCGGCACTGCACGCGGTGGGTGGGGTGGACTGGAGTGGAGTGCGGTGGTGGGGGTTTCCAGTGAGGGTCTCCAGTAAGGGTTCGAGTTTAGGCCGCCACATGGCAATGGCAACCTGTAGCACCCACGAAACGCGCAGCTGCAGCGCTGCACGCATGCGGTGGTGTGGAGTGGGGTGGAGTGGAGTGCGGTTCTGCAGTTGGTTTGTGGTCACGGCCTTGTATTAGGGTTTGTGCTGCTGACGCTGCTGGATGCACGGACAGCTGCAACGCTGCATGCTGAAATGGCCTGCGGGCATTGTTATGTTAGGCTTATGTGGCTTCGCTGTGGTTGTGCAAAATTGTCTAGGGCTCGTATGGTGTTACCCTCTTCCCTCCACGATCCACCTTCCTTCCATCCGCCCTCTTCCCTCCACGATCCACCTTCCTTCCATCCGCCCTCTTCCCTCCACGATCCACCTTCCTTCCATCCGCCCTCTTCCCTCCACGATCCACCTTCCTTCCATCCGCCCTCTTCCCTCCACGATCCACCTTCCTTCCATCCGCCCTCTTCCCTCCACGATCCACCTTCCTTCCATCCGCCCTCTTCCCTCCACGATCCACCTTCCTTCCATCCGCCCTCTTCCCTCCACGATCCACCTTCCTTCCATCCGCCCTCTTCCCTCCACGATCCACCTTCCTTCCATCCGCCCTCTTCCCTCCACGATCCACCTTCCTTCCATCCGCCCTCTTCCCTCCACGATCCACCTTCCTTCCATCCGCCCTCTTCCCTCCACGATCCACCTTCCTTCCATCCGCCCTCTTCCCTCCACGATCCACCTTTGGGAGGATGAGCCTTTCACATTCTCCACCTATCCTTGTCTTCCTCTCCTCCCTCCCCTCCCCTCACCACGCCCTTGCCCACACACTGAGAGCAGCGGCAGGAAAGAGCTTGTGCGTGCCTCTAGCTGAGTAACTTCCTGTTTTGTTTTGCTCTTGCTACTGATTTCATTGTTCGTCTTTCTTCCCCTCCTCTTCCTCACCACGCCCTTCCTTGCCCACACCACTCAGAGCAGCGGCAGGAGAGAGCATGTGCGTGGCTATGGCTGAGTGGCTTCTTCTTCCCCTTGCTCTCTTCCTGTCTTACTCTCCCTCCTCCCCTCACCACGCCCTTGCCCGCACACTAAGAGCAGCAGCAGGAGAGAGCATATGCGTGGTGTGGCTGGGTGGCTTCTGTTTCCCCTTGCTCCTCTTCCCGCCTTCCTCTCCTTCCTCCCCTCGCCAGGCTCATGCGCGCACAATGAGAGGAGCCGCAGCAGAGACGGTGCATGGCTAAGGTGAGGGAGTGGGTATCGAGGGGAGAGAGGTTGAGGATGGCGGAGAGAGAGTGATTTTTTTTTACCCTTGCTCCTCCCCCTGTCTTCTTCTCCTTCCTCCCCTCGCCGGGTTCATGCGAGCACAATAAGAGGAGCGGCAGCAGAGACGGTGCGTGGGTAAAGTGAGGCAGTGGGTATGGAGGGAGTGAGGTTGAGGGTGGGGGCGAGAGAGTGACTTGGGGAACGAATTAGGAAGCAGATAATGAAGGGGAAAGGATGGTGAAGTTGGGAGAATGAGGAAGGGTGGACTGAAGGAGAAATGGAAGAGGGAGAGAGGGAGAGTGAGTGTTTATGAGGTTGGGGGAGAGTGAGGGAAGAAGATTGTGGGTGAGGGAGTGAGGATGAGATGCAGGGAGAGGGAGGGGAAGAAGAGTGTGGGTGGGGGAGTGAGGATGAGATGCAGATAAGCAGAAAGAAGCAAGCAGCAAGCAGCGAAGCAAAGCAATGTGGTGCAGATGGAGAAGGAAGCGGTGCAGATGGAGAAGGATGCGGTGCAGATGGAGAAGGATGCGGTGCAGATGGAGAAGGATGTGGTGCAGATGGAGAGTGGCGTGATGCGGGTGGTGGTAGTGCAACCAGGGTATTGATAGAGCCGAAGACAAATGCCCCTTATGCAGCTGTTGCTGCCACTGCTGCTGATGCTGATGTTGCCAGTGATGATGCTGGTCCCACTGGTGCTTATAAGGAGATTGGCGCACAGGAGGTGGGGGAAGGAGATTTTCAGGTTGACAGCTGCAGCCCATTGGTTGCTGTGGCTGGAGTGACCATAGCAGAAGCTTCTGTAGCAGGGGTTACTGTAACGAGGGATTCGCTAGCAAGGAATACTGTAGCAAGAGGGTACTGTAGCAGGGGATGGTATAGCAGGGGAGGAAGAATTGGCACATCCACCTGCTGATGCACCTGTTGCCGCCTTTTCTGCCCCTTTGCCTGTCTTCCCTGCTGTTGCCGACCAAGGCTCTGCTGCAGCTGCCGCTTCAGTGCTTTCTGGTGCTTTCATTTTCACCTGGAAGCTCGTGGTGCAATTGACAAGCCAGTTCTGGGGTACTTGGATCAGGATTCAGGAGGATTCAAGATGAGCAGGAGGTTCAGAAAGGGCTGGAAAAGATGGGAAAGAGGGAGGGAGTGGTTGGCTTAGAGCTTGACAGGAAGAAGAGACTGGTTTGGAGTGGTTTAGTCCAGGGGTGGTTGGTAGTGGGGATGGGGGTAGGTAGAGGAGAGTCAGTGCACTGTTTGAAAAGAAGAAACTCCATCTGTCTTAGAGCAAGGATCTATACCTATGCTTGGTAGTATGGGAGGCTGGACATTAAGAATGTTTGTCTTGGAAATATTTGCTTTGCTATACGTGGTGATTACGTTTGTCAGAATACAGATACATTTATTTTGATATTCATGTATTGCATGGAAACCTTTCCAGGGTTTTAAGTAAAGATTCCCATTTAATGGGATCGAGTTTAGATGACCTCCATGTTTAATCATAGAGAGTTTGTGGTAAGTAGTGTATCCATTGTTTGAGCTGTTTATCAACAGATAACAGTTCTGTTTGGCTTTGGTATTTCCTCGACCGTGACGCGGTTCGAGTGCCACTCAATCGGCAGAATCGTTTCGCCATCACACTCGAGTTATTGTTTTCACCACAATATATTCATGCATAACGCGTATGCACCCTTTACAAACGTTTTTAGCCCAGGAGAAACGAACCTGAGCATATTTTTTGTTCAGATCGTGATTGCGAAACCACGCACACACCCATCCATCCCTCCCATGTGGTGAACACCACCCCACCCAGCTGTCGTTGGGGTGGGCTTGGGTGGGGCCATGAGGGACTTTGTGGGCGCTTCGCGTGTGGCGGCCTGCGTGGTCGCATTTGTCCTCCTCAGCCTGCCCCTGGCGAAATGCGCGACTCGCTCTGCTGTTGGCTCGATCCCCAAGTGGGTTAGGTCTGTTTCCCGGACGTTTGATCTCGGTACAATGCGGCGAGAGTCACATCATCGAACCGCTCCCTTCTTCCCTCACCACCAGTCTCTCTACTCTCCACCACTGGAAAATCCAACACCACGCCAGTGGCAAAATCACATATACCCCCGCATTGCGCTCATCTCAAGACAAGTCGAACCACAACACATCCAACCATCGAAGTGAGCACTACCAACTGCTTCACTTTGTCCTGCCTCGCAAGCTTCTCTCGAGCTAGTGTCCAACACCGCAACAAGCGCTGATTCTAAGCAACCACAAGCAACCATCAGTAGACGTTGCGCCTCTTAACCATGGCGTTCCCCACTAGCATTTCCTTGGCTCTCGTGCTGTTCTGCCTTCTGCACGTGGCTCACGCTGCGAACATGCCCGCGGGCGGTTGCCACACTCGTTATGTGTGTCCCTACATAGACAATCTCGCCACCGCGACAATCTCGGCGTCCACATACACAAACTACAAGTACATCGGGAATTATCAGGGGCTATTCAACGATCAGGGCGGGCAGTTCGTGCCGCACCAGCGCGGCTCGGGCCCCGTGAATTTCGAGCGGTACACGGAGGTGGGGACCATCTTCGACATCGTCAAGGGCGTGTACGGCGACACGCTGCAGGAGTGCTGTCGCGCGTGTGCGCGCTCCACGTACTGCTACGAGTGGCACTGGTTCAAAAAGTGAGTGCCGCCGCGGCATGCGTGAGATTTCTAGTATGTGCTTAATTTTACTCGTCGTGAAGCGATGGGTTTTTCTGTGATCGCTTTCTCCCCGCGTCGCTTAATAAGACTCTGATGTAATAGCTCTGACTAATGACTCATCGTCTTCCTCTTTTCCCCTTTCCCCGCCCCCCTCCCTCCCGGCGTTTCGTTCTTTTCAGCGCGCGTCTGGCGGGTGAGAATGCCAAGGTGGCGGGCTTCATCGATCGCGTGCAGTGCTACCTGCTCGAGAAGAACGGCGGCTCGGGCACGTCGGGGCCCTTCAAGACGCCCATGGCGGGCGATGCGGCCACGCAGGAGGCGAATGCAGCGAATTACCCGCTGAGCTTCGTGGGCGGGCTGTGCAACGGCACGGCGCTCGTCGAAAACGACCCGCATCTCACGGGCGCGCACGGCACGCACTACGACTTCACTGGCCGCCTCGATCGCTCCTTCTGCCTCTTCTCCGACCGTCGATTCCACGTCAACATGCATCTCAACGGCTACCAGGGCGCGCCGCCCGCGGTTTCCGCGACGAAAACGGACAAGGAGTCGAGCACGGAGCTGCACACGTGGATCAAGGAGATCGGCGTCGTGTGGATGACGCCCGACGGCGCGAACCACACGCTGCGCATGGTTGCGCGCAAGGGCAAGCAGCAGGAGCGCGGCGACAACGGCTTCCTCTCGCTGCTCGAGATCGACGGCGCCACGACCACCCCTCCGGCCGTCGGCGAATCGATCACGACGAGCAGCGGGCTGGTGTTTACGAAAGTGGCGGAGGAGAAGGAGGGGCCGTTCGATGTAGATCAGTTTCAGGTGCGCGTGGTCGGGCTGGGGGAGCTCGACGTGCGCGTGCGCGTGGCGCATCCGCTGCTGCAGACGCCGGCGGAGGCGGAGACGCACTTTAACGTGGAGCTGTCCGACGTCAAGATGACGTCAGCAGTGCACGGCGTGCTGGGGCAGACCTTCAGAAACACGCCCGAGCAGCTGCAGCGCGCGGTTAAATACTCGCACTTGGCGGCGCTGCTGCACCACCCAATAGACGTGGATAAGGCGGAGGGGCGGGGATTTCTGGACGGGCAGGTGGAGGACTACATCTCCTCGTCCGTCGTCGCGCCGGACTGCAGATTCTCCACCTACGCCTCCGTCTAAGAGAACGACACCCCGGCCTGACCCTAGTAGCGCCTAAAAAGGTTCTAAGAAACGTGCGACAGATGGGGCTCCCAGTAAGATCTGCGATGGTGGCTGGTTGCAGCTTTTCAGATCGCAGGATTTGGCCCCGCTTTAGTCCGTACTCCCATTCGATTCCAGCCCTTCGAGGCAAATAAGGGAAATTCGGACCACTGTTTCTATTTTTTTTATTCCACATGCAATGCATACTTGATTCAAAACATTAGTAACAAATACCACGTCAGAACCCTACCCGACATCAATATCCTCCAATCTTGGTCACGTCAATAAAATTCACGTCAATAAAATACTGTAAATTGCGTTGATATGAAATGATTTTAGTAAACTGTTTTAAGTCTGATTACAAAGCGTGTGACATCACTGGACACTGTAGACTGTGCACACCTTGCTAGGATACACCGCACCTTCTCTTAACCACCCAATACCCTCTTTGTTCAAACGTGCCTCCACCCTCCCTACCACCTCCACTCCGTACTTGTGTCACGTGCCCTCTCTCCCCTTCCACCAGCTTCGCAGCTGCTTCTCCTCAACCATCCTTTCACCCAGGCAGAGCCTGCAGACGTGCAAAGTAGATCGGGGCTGCTGGGTGCCCAGTGGCGGTTCTTGAGGATGGGCAAGCAGAGAGAGGAGATGCGTGCTGAGTGAGTGAGGGGTAGTGGACTGGGCTGGGGGGTTGTAGATGGGCTGAGGGGTGGTCGGCTGGGTTGTTTGATACTTATTGACTGGGGGGTGGGGCGCATTGCCCCTGGGCTGGAGTGGTATGATTTACTAGTGGTTCACATGTGAGGGGAGGCGGGGTGCTGCTGCTGGGGCTGAGTGCCGCATCACCGTCTTCTTCTTGATAGAAGATCGGAGCACGAAGAATGTGTGTGGATGTGTGGCGCTGCTGCGTATGGGACTATGCTACCAGTGGGCCGTTCTCACGGGGGTCGCTGGATGCTGGTGAAGCGGGGCGAGGCTGCAGGGCGTCCTGTGGCCGTGTTATTTCTGGAAGAAGATCAGACAGAGAAGGAGGTGGGTGGACATGGGACGCTGCTACCAGTGCGCCATTCTCACTGGGTGGGGTCGCTGCATGCTCGTGAAGCGGGGCGAGGCTACGGGGTGTCCTGCAGCCGTGTTCTTCGAGAAAGACGAGCAGCGGGAACAGCAGGGCGGGGCGTAGTGGGTCAGTGCTGCTGGTTGATGGTTGGGTGAGGGAGTGCGGGTGTGGTGGGTGTGGTCCAGGCTGCTGGGTGCCCCAGGCTGCTAGTTTTTAGGCGCCTCAAAACTAGATGTAGTGGGTCAGTGCTGCTGGTTGATGGTTGGGTGAGGGAGTGCGGGGGTGGTGGGTGTGGTCCAGGCTGCTGGATGCCCCAGGCTGCTTGCTTTCATGCAACTCTCAGGTCAACTCTCAGGTCAACTCTCAGGTCAACTCTCAGGTCACTCTCAGGTCACTTTGGGGAGGTTGGAACATGGGAGAGGTCAAACGGAGGGTGGTCAAACGGAGGGTGGTCAAACGGAGGGTGGTCAAACGGAGGGTGGTCAAACGGAGGGTGGTCAAACGGAGGGTGGTCATACGGAGGGTGGTCAAACGAAGGGTGGTCAAACGGAGGGTGGTCAAACGGAGGGTGGTCAAACGGAGGGTGGTCAAACGGAGGGTGGTCAAACGGAGGGTGGTCACACGGAGGGCGGTCACACGGAAGGTGGTCACACGGAGGGTGGTCACACGGAGGGTGGTCACACGGAAGGTGGTCACACGGAAGGTGGTCACACGGAGGGTGGTCACACGGAAGGTGGTCACACGGAAGGTGGTCACACGGAGGGTGGTCACACGGAGGTTTGAATTGAATAAGCGGATGGCGAACAGAAATGAGAAGCAAGATCGGGCAGGGGAGCGCGAGGGGGAAAAGTCGGGTTGGGGGGGAGCTCACTGGGGGCAGGACTCACCAGGGAGCTCACTGGCGGGCTGTGCACATTCTGATCTTCATGTGTGCATTATGCTCAAAACTCACATGCTCAAAACGCACATGCTCACACCTCACATGCTCTAATGCCCCAGCCCGCCAGCTTGTGCCCCTGCCCCCATTCTCGTCTCGCTCGCCTGCTTCTAGTGCCCCATCCTTTGTTCCTGTCCATCGGCCCGTCTCCTTTATTTTGAGACGTCTCAAAAATAAATCCTTTGTTCTCGTCCATCGACCTGCCTCCTCGCTTCATATCTACCCTGCTCGCCCCCGCTGCAGCCCCACTGGAGCACACAGCTTCGCTGCACCTTCGCTTGCTCCTCGTCGCTGGCACCTTCACTGTTGCCGTGGTAGGTGCAGGAGGGGGGCATGGTAGATAGATGGGTGACTTTGAGTCGGCTTAAAACCACACCTCGTTACAATGGCACACAACACAATGGCACCTACCACAGCTCTAAAGTCACTTCGCTCGCTCTTCATCTCTGGCACCGTCACCGCTGCCGTGGTAGGTGCAGTGCACTGAAGGAGGAGGGTGCGTTGCAGCGGGGGCACTCAAAGGAGTCTGCCCATCTGCACGGGAAGCCCACCCACTCAAAGGAGCACCCAACTCCGCTCGCTCCTCGTCACTCGCTCCTCATCGCTGGCACCGTCACCACTTAAGTGGGGGTGCCGGTCCTGGGGCTCAGGAGTGAAATCCTCACCCCTGGGGCGCGGTTCTCTTCGGGGCAACCCTGGCCAGGCATAGTCCTGACCCGGGGTTACGACGAAGTCGTAAAAGCCAAGCCAAACAAAACAAAAAACCGTCACCGCTGCCGTGGTAGCTGCAGTGCACTGCAGGAGTGCACGTTGCAGAGGGGCCCACACAGGGAAGTCCACCCATCTGCACGAGGAGAAGCAGGGAGGGTGAGGAAAAGACGTGTTGGGCATCGGAGAGACAAGTTCGGGGTGCCGTTGCCGTATTTTGGGTCGACTCAAAAAGCCGTTGCTGTGTAGAGTATTTTTTTATAATTCTCAAAAATACTCTACATCGCCAAGCTGGGTGTGCGGTTGCCGTATTTTGAGCCGACTCAAAAAGCCGTTGCCATGAAAGACGCAGGTGGGGGTGTGGCGGCACGGACAAGGGGAGTCCACCCATCTGGGGAGCAGCAGGGGAGTCCACCCATCTGGGGAGCAGCAGGGGAGTCCACCCATCTGGGGAGCAGCAGGGGAGTCCACCCATCTGGGGAGCAGCAGGGAAGTCCACCCATTTGGGGAGCAGCAGGGGAGTCCACCCATCTGGGGAGCAGCAGGGGAGTCCACCCATCTGGGGAGCAGCAGGGAAGTCCACCCATCTGGGGAGCAGCAGGGGAGTCCACCCATCTGGGGAGCAGCAGGGAGAGCGAAGAAAAGACGAGGTGGGCATGGGGAGGGTGGGGATCGGAAGTGCAAGGTGGCATGTGGCAGCAGGGACACGGAGGGGGGAGTCTACCCGTATGAATGGCGAGGGCAAAAACAGACTCAAAAACAGACTCAAAAACAGACTAAAAAACAGACTCAAAAACAGACTCAAAAACAGACTCAAAAACAGACTCAGAAACAGACTCAAAAACAGACTCAAAAACAGACTCAAAAACAGACTCAAAAACAGACTCAGAAACAGACTCAGAAACAGACTCAAAAACAGACTCAAAAACAGACTCAAAAACAGACTAAAAAACAGACTAAAAAACAGACTCAAAAACAGACTCAAAAACAGACTCAAAAACAGACTCAAAAACGGACTCAAAAACAAACTCAAAAACAGACTCATCATGGGGAGGGGTGGGGATCGGAAGTGCAAGGAGGCATGTGGCAGCAGGGAGTAAGGGACACGGTGGGGGGAGTCTACCCGTATGATTGGCGAGAGAGCTGGCCAGAGGACAGAGAGAGCTGCAAGGGCGATGGAGAGAAGCGGTACGAAGGAGAGAATCTGAAATTGAGGCTCCTCAAACACAAATGGGCATGCCGCGAGGAGAGGTCCGGGGTCGAGGCAGGGGAGAGGGTGAGGCGAGGAGAGGAGAGGAGAGGAGAGGAGAGGAGAGGAGAGGAGAGGAGAGGAGAGGAGAGGAGAGGAGAGGAGAGGAGAGGAGAGGAGAGGAGAGGAGAGGTCCGGGGTCGAGGCAGGGGAGAGGGTGAGGCGAGGAGAGGAGAGGAGAGGAGAGGAGAGGAGAGGAGAGGAGAGGAGAGGAGAGGAGAGGAGAGGAGAGGAGAGGAGGAGGGAGAGGAGAGGAGAGGTCCGGGGTCGAGGCAGGCGAGAGGGCGAGCTACATGGGCGCGGGGGGGAAGGAGGTAAGACAGAGGGGTAGAGATGAGCGCAAGACTCACCCTAAGGGCGTGGAAAATCGCCCGAAAACTCAATTCGGCCAGGTGGCCGAATTGAGCGAACCCTTTCACGAGCTTCGATGACGGTTCCGCAACCAAACAAATTGCGTGGTCAAATTCTGCGAATCTCGTTAACTGGTTACTTTCGCAACGGCCACCTGGCCGAAGGCCGTTTTCGGGCGATTTTCCACGCCCTAAGGTCAGCCCCATACCATCCGATGGAGAATGGAGATGCCCTGTGCAGCGAGGCGAGGCGAGGTCTAGGGTTGAGAGAGAGGAGAACGCAAGCTGCAATGGCAAAAGGGGGAAGGTGATAGGGCTAGAGACGTGCGCAAGACTCACCATAAGGTCTCAAGCCCAAGTCTAATCAGATAGAGAGTGGGGATGCTTGAAGGAAACAGGGGAAGGAACGTGCGCATATGTTAGTGTATTCTTGACAATTCTAAAAAATACTCTACATCAACAGGGGAAGGGACGCGTGCATATGTTAGTGTGTCATGTTTTGTCATGGCAAGAGCTGATGTACGAGCGATCGATACCACTAATGAAGCGCTAACAGATCGATTGCTCACCTGATGTGTGTGAGAGGGCTTGATTCAAGCAGGTGAGCAAGAGCTTGATCGTGTCCCCAATCAAGCCCTCTCGCCTCAGTGCCTATTGCTTTTGCCTCTCACATCTGCTCACGTCTGCTCACGTGTATATGCCGATCAGCTTCCACGTCAATATCTCTTTCTGCTGCACGCCTCTCCACACCGCTCTCTCCCCTCTCCATTCTTTGCACCGAGCCACCCATATCCATCAAAACGTATCCCTCTCGCTTCCCGCCTTCCCCTACATCAACCTGCCTCTCCCTACCTCTCCCTACCTCTCCCTACCTCTCCCTACCTCTCCCTACCTCCCCCTACCTCCCCCTACCTCCCCCTACCTCCTCCTCCATCCCAGTCCCCCAGTACCATGTCTTTTGCGGCTCCTCGAAAGTCCCTCACAGTGCCTAGTTCCATACTGTCTCTCCTCAGCACCGCCTATTCTGCACCGCTAGGCCGCTCCTCGCCAAACGAGGTGACTTTTGAGTCGACTCAAAAGTCACCTCGTTACAATGCCACACCCTCTCTTATCGCCCACGTCTCACCCCGCCAAGCATATCGACCGCCGCTTCCATTCCATCCGCTTCTCGCCAAGCGCCATCGCATTGCATCCCCTCTTCCCCCATGTGGATTTTACTTTTGAGTATTCTCAGAAGATAATTCCTCACCCTCTCCCGCCCTTATCGCCCACGTCTCACCCCGCCAAGCATATCGACCGCCGCTTCCATTCCATCCGCTTCTCGCCAAACGCCATCGCATTGCATCTCCCTTCCTTTCTCCCCCCCCTTCCGCCCCCCCCTCCCCCCCCTTCCCCCCTCCCCCCCCCCTTCCCCCATATCCAACCCCCCGCTTATCGTCTCACCTCGCTGCCACCCATATCGACCGCCGTTTCCATCCAAACCGCTTCTCGCCAAACGCCATCGCATTCCATCCCCTTCCCCCCCACTCCTTCCCCTTCTCCCCCTTCTCCCCCTTCTCCCCCTCTTCCCCCATATCCGCTCCCCATTTTCATTTCCTTCCTCTATGGATAATCCCCCTCTGATCTATCACCTCACATCGCCGCGACCCAGACCCACCGAACCTCCATCTCCCCCTCTTTATCGCCTCACTTCCACGCCCATATCGACCTCCACTTCCATTTTGAACCGCTCCTCGCCGAACAGCACCGTCACCTCTCGAGCCGCCACCGCTGATCGCACCTTACGCGCTAAACGAGCCCGTGTAGCACCCGAAAATCTCGACACGTGGCGCGCGAGCGATCACTGCCTGTTGCGGCGAGCGTTAAAATGGAAGATCTGGCAAGTGGTTCAAGATGATTCGACTTGAATCCAACTTCGTGTAATGTGAAACCCGCTGCACGTAATAAATTGCACTCGTATCTATCTTCGTGCGCGGATCGCGCTCAAGGCGGTGTGTGAGCGGAGAAGAGCGAGGCAGGTCTCGCGCGAGACCGATATCCTCGATATAATGTCGCACGCGGTAGCCTTGCCAACGTGGGCTGCTATTGAGGGTGGCCTTCAGAAAAGTCAACGCGATGATGCGTCCCGTCGTCACGTCGTATCACCAACTGATTTTTCTCTCTGCCGCCATGTAAGCACTGAAGCCGAATCGGCCTGTGATGATATGGTGATCGCACCTCATTTTTGCTGAAATCCTTAGTCGAAATTCTTATGGTGAAAGCTACTCATGGGAAGTGCGAACAACAAACAAAATGTTTGTGCGAACAACAAATGTGCGCTAATATCTGCGTAACCGTATTCTCCAAACATCGATGTGCTCGTAGACACCAGTCCGTGATTTCGTCAAGGTAGTTCGCCACGTTGGGGAAATTCGCTACATCAAACCCTCAACTCGCCAGGGAATTGCCCCCCACCCCAAACCTCCTCTCCTCTCTATTCCCTTGCTTGAGCTCATTCCTCGCGGATTTTTCCCATTCGCTGATTGCGTCTTTCGTGCAGCTGCCACTGAGCAGGCTGGTGTGGCGGCTGCTTGGTGTCACCAATGCTTGTCGCCAAGCATTTACCAGGGTTGTCCTCCGATTACACAACTGCTCGATGAGTTAGATATTTTTTTTAGCTTGCACTTATGGCTGGTTTTAGGGCTCCCAGGGAGGGACTCGTGGTTTGATGCACTTGCAGCTCGGTACTTTCTAGGTTCTCGCGAGAGAAAGGGCGCGGCGATTCTTGATCGGCTCCTTCGAATGATCCCATGAACATAGATGTCCTCGTTAGGGCTAGTCTCGCAGGGCGCGAACCACCTCAGATCTACTTCTTAGCGATACGTGACCTGATCTGTAGCATTTTACTATTTACTACAATTCTAGTCTAGCGATACGTGAGACCGCATTTGTAGCTGAGGCTGCTTGCAAGACCGACGTCCTTGGGAAGGCTTCATTCAACAGTCACCCACCCGGGAAAAACGACAAATCTCCATGGCTTTTAGAATCCGATTCTGGGTCCCAAAGAAACTGTTTCAACACCACGCCTTAGGCGAGCCTGGAAACTTCGCCGGTAGTTTCTTCGACAACCATTTCGATAAAATTCCATCCGTCTTCTCATCATTGGTCCACGTGGAGGTTCTTATCACTGTCTATCCTAAACAGTTGCTTGGATCAGTTTTCAACGAACTCGTGCAAGATCATCTTCCCACCTGCTGCCTGTCATCCGCTCCACGTCAGCAGCAGGGAGCAAGTGACGGGGTGAACGCAGAGGCCAGGGATTCGGAGGTTCGGAAGCAGCTGGTTCGGTTCAAGCTCCCTGGTGATTGGCTGTACCTCTCTCCGGACCTCACTGTGGAGCAAGCGAAGCTGAAACCCGGCTCCGACATCAGAGTGCTTCTTTATCCCGGCCCTTTTCCACTTGTGCCATTGATTCTCGTATTCGTCTTGCGCCATTTCTTCCCGTCTTTCTACCCGCTGCACTTCTTGCCGGCTTTGCTGGTTGTAGACTTTGCGCGGCACCGGATAGGAGGACAGCAGGACTACAGCAAGTGGGACAACGTCGCACACAGTAGCGACAACAAGGATGAAGCATCAAAGGCGAAAAGAGACAAACCGTGGACCGGTGGAGGAAGGGGAAAAGCTCAGATGCATTCCCGATGTGCTGCTGCTGGTGGTGGTGGTGGCTATGAGGGAAGTCAACGCACTTCAGAGGATATTGAGAAGAAGGGCGAGGAGGCTATGATTAGGATGAGGTTTGATGCGGCGATTGGAGTAGACAAGGCAGGAAGACTCAAGGGGCGGGGGTGGTTTCAGAAAGAGGAAGCACAGGAGACAAAAGCAAAGCATGCAAGTGCATTTGCTTCGGTTTCAAAAGGTGCTGGTCCTACTGTTAGTTGGGGCCGTGTATGCGGTGCTGGAGGGTGTGGGACGGTGGAGGGTGGTGGTGTAAAGATGAGGAGTTGTGGTGGGTGTGGCAAGGTGGCGTATTGCAGCAGAGAGTGCCAAAAGGCGCACTGGCCCTCCCACAAGATCACATGCCCTGGCAGGACCATCGGGAGGGGCGGTGGCAGCAGCAGCAGTGGCAAGGTGGGTGGCAAGCCGAGTAGTGGGGGTGTTGGGTAAGGGGTGTCATTGATTGGAGGCATCACGGACAAGGCATGTGAATTCTGCTGCATATAATAAGGGTGTGCGAAGTTTTCTTTGCAGATTGTTGGGATGTTTGCTGCTCTGCTTGCTTCTCTGCTTGCTGCTCTGCTTGCTTCTCTGCTTGCTGCTCTGCTTGCTTCTCTGCTTGCTGCTCTGCTTGCTTCTCTGCTTGCTGCTCTGCTTGCTTCTCTGCTTGCTGCTCTGCTTGCTTCTCTGCTTGCTTCTCTACTTGCTGGGCTGCTCTGCTTTCTTCTCTGCTCTGCTTTTCTTGCACTTTCTTTTCGTGGATGTTTCTGACTGCCCTTTCCGCATGCTCCTCTTGCACCCGTCCCCTCCACCTCCTTTGCGCAGGCCTAAGTTCGACTGACAGGATAAGCATGTTAGTCGAACTTATCATCAAAAGCATGTCAGTTATGGTATGCAGAACCTTCCATTGGCGCCTCGTTGCTCAGGCCTTGTCCAATCGGCTTGGAAAATGCACGGATGGGACTTGTTCTCAGAATGGAAAAAAGGCAAGGAAGAAGAAGAGCATTGGCACATCATGGACATGGGACGGGAGGTAGGTACGAGCATTGGCCAGGCCGGGAGAGTGACCTGAGAGTGGCCTGAAACCGACCTGAGGCTGACTTGATATTGACCTCAAACTGACCTAAGTTTGATATGCGAATGACCTGAGAATGACCTGAGAGTGACCTGAGACTAACCTGAGACTGGCCCGAAACTAATCTGAGAGTGACCTGAGAGTAACCTGAGAGGGACCTGAGAGTGACATGAGAGTTGCGTGACAGCAAGCAGCCTGGAGCATCCAGCAGCCTGCACCACACCCACCACCCCCGCACTCCCTCACCCACCCGTCAACCAGCAGCACTGACCCACTACGCCGCGCCCTGCTTCTCCCACTGCTCGTCTTTCCCAAAGAACACGGCTTCAGGGTACACCACCCCGCAGCCTCTCCCATCGTCACCAGCATCCAGCGACCCCACCCAGTGAGAACGGCCCACTGGTAGCAGCGTCCCATGTCCACCCACCTTCTTCTCTGTCTGATCTTCTTCCAAAAATAACACGGCCACAGGACGCCCCGCAGCCTCGCCCCGCTTCACCAGCATCCAGCGACCCCCGTAAGAACGGCCCACTGGTAGCAGAGTCCCATACGCAGCAGCGCCACACATCCACACACATTCTTCGTGCTCTAACCTTCTTTCAACAAGAACACGGTGATGGGGCACCCAGCCCAGCTGCAGCACCCCGCCGGGCCTCACATGTGAAATCAATGTATCATTGCATTCTAGAGTACCTTATTGATAAGGATTTCATATTATATATAAAATATTCAGGGCTATGGTAGGAGGCTGTTGATGTAGGGTAGGAATCTGACACACGTGCTATTTGTTACTAGTGTTTTGAATCAAGTTTGCATTGCATGTAGAATATTTATATTAGAAATACAGTGGTCCGAATTCCCCTTATTAGCCTCGAAGGGCTGGAATCGAATGGGGGTACGGACTAAAGCGGGGCCCAGTTTCGGTTTCCCTCCCAAAACCCGCGATCTGAAAACATCCAACCATCCACCATTGCACACCACGAGCCCCCTCTGTTGCACGTTTTTGAGCACCTTAGGAAGCGCTAATAGGGTCAGGCCAAGGTTCGTTCTCTTAGGCGGAGGCGTAGGCGGAGTATTTGCAGTCGGGCGCGACGACGGACGAGGAGATGTAGTCCTCTACTTGCCCGTCCAGGAAACCCCGCCCCTCCGCCTTATCCACGTCTATGGGGTGGTGCAGCAGCGCCGCCAAGTGCGAGTACTTTACCGCGCGCTGCAGCTGCTCGGGCGTGTTCCTGAACGTCTGCCCCAGCACGCCGTGCACGGCTGACGTCATCTTGACGTCGGACAGCTCCACGTTAAAGTGCGTCTCCGCCTCCGCTGGAGTCTGCAGCAACGGATGCGCCACGCGCACGCGCACGTCGATCTCCCCCAGCCCGACCACGCGCACCTGGAACTGGTCCACGTCGAACGGCCCCTCCTTCTCCTCCGCCACTTTCGTAAACACCAGCCCGCTGCTCGTCGTGATCGATTCGTCGACGCTGGGAGGAGTCGCCGTGGCGCCGTCGATCTCGAGGAGCGAGAGGAAGCCGTTGTCGCCGCGCTCCTGCTGCTTGCCCTTGCGCGCCACCATGCGCAGAGTGTGGTTGGCGCCGTCGGGCGTCATCCACACGACGCCGATCTCCTTGATCCACGTGTGCAGCTCCGTGCTCGACTCCTTGTCCGTCTTCGTCGCGGAAACGGCGGGCGGCGCGCCCTGGTAGCCGTTGAGATGCATGTTGACGTGGAATCGACGGTCGGAGAAGAGGCAGAAGGAGCGGTCGAGGCGGCCCGTGAAGTCGTAGTGCGTGCCGTGCGCGCCCGTGAGATGCGGGTCGTTTTCGACGAGCGCCGTGCCGTTGCACAGCCCGCCCACAAAGCTCAGCGGGTAATTCGCCGCGTTCGCCGCTTGCGTGGCCGCGTCGCCCGCCATGGGCGTCTTGAAGGGCCCCGACGTGCCCGAGCCGCCGTTCTTCTCCAGCAGGTAGCACTGCACGCGGTCGATGAAACCCGCCACCTTGGCGTTCTCACCCGCCAGGCGCGCGCTGCGGAGGAGCAGGGAGAGAAAGGGAGAGCACGGAGACAGGGGCAGAAGGAGATGAGTCTTAGTGTTGCGCGAGCTTGAGGGGGGATTGGAATGAAGCAGAGAACGTAGCGACTCAGCGAAATCAGCACACATCATAAAATCCCATGCTCGCCCGCCGCGCTCACTTTTTGAACCAGTGCCACTCGTAGCAGTAGGTGGAGCGCGCGCACGCGCGGCAGCACTCCTGCAGCGTGTCGCCGTACACGCCCTTGACGATGTCGAAGATGGTCCCCACCTCCGTGTACCGCTCGAAATTCACGGGGCCCGAGCCGCGCTGGTGCGGCGTGAACTGCCCGCCCTGGTCGTTGAAGAGCCCCTGATAGTTCCCGATGTACTTGTAGCTGGTATATGTGGACGCTGTGATAGTTGCGGTGGCGAGGTTGTCTATGTAGGGGCACACATAACGCGTGTGGCAGCCGCCCGCTGGCATGTTCGCAGCGTGAGCCACGTGCAGAAGACAGAGCAACACGAGGGCCAAGGAGAGGCTGGTGGGAAACGCCATGGTTGACCGGCGCTAACTAATTGCGTTGTTTGGAATCAACGCTTGTTGCGATGTTGGACGCTAGCAAGTAGCAAGAAGTTGAGTGAAGCTGTCAGTGTTGCCCGCTGGGTGTGTGGGTTGAATGTGGTTCGACTTGTCTTCTTGAACGCAATATGTAAGTGTGTATTTTGCCACTGGCACGGGGTTGGATTTTTGTGCTGCGGAATTGACTCTTACCGTTGTGTACCGAATAGTACCAAGATGCAGAGTTTGGAAACGCACGTAACCTACCTCGGGATTGAGCCGAAATCAGAGCGAGCCGCGCATTTCGCCAGAAATAGGCTCGGGACAGTTTGATCACGCAGGATGCCACACGCGAAGCGCCCTCAAGGTCCCTCATGGCCCCAAGGACAGCTTGGATGGGCGGTGTCAGCCAGAGGGGGAAAATGGGTGCGTGCGCGGTTTCGCCTGCAGCTGTTTGGGAAATGGAGCGTGCATTTGTGGGGTACAGTAAGGTATTTCGGCTTTGCGAGGTGTAATGATAGAAGTGAATGAGGGGTAATCAGTCAGTTACGATAAACTACTACTAAAGCTAAAACAAAAATGTTATCAATTAATAAACAGCACATACATTGTTGGCAAGCGGTGCATGATTATCATGCAGAAGGTCAAAGACAATCGATTCCATGAAGCTGGAAATTCTACACGAGCACTTGAAAAGATTTCCACCATCCATGCAATACGACAATATCGAAATAAATGCACAAGTAATCCAATCCAAACTACTAGTGTGCTACAGTGACCTACCAAACCAACCAAGTGATGAATGTAAACACTATACCAAATGTTTCCAAGGCAAACATTCCCAGTGTCCAACTTCCTGTAGTACTGAGCATAGTTGTAGATCCTTGCTCTAAGACAGATGGAGCTTCCTTGCTTCATCAGTGCCCTGACTCTCCCTACTCCCATCCTCACCACCATCCACCTTTGGGCTCGACCACTCCAAGCCAGTCTCTCCTTCCTATGAAGCTCCAGACCAATCCATTTTCCCCTCTTTTTCCAGCCGTTCCCGTTCCTCCCGTTCCTCTTTTTCAATCCTGATTCAAGTGCCCCAGCAAAGGCATGTCGATTGCACCACGAGCTTCTAGGTGAAAATGAAAGCACCAGCGATCACTGAAGCAGCAGCTGCAGCAGAGGCAGGGTCAACAACAGCAGGGAAGACAGGCGGAGGGGCAGGAGAGGCAGCAGCAGCTGGGCTGGCAGGTGGATGTACATGCTCTTCCTTCCCTGCTACAGCATTTCCTGATGCAACATCTTTTGTAACTGCCCCTTTTGCTACAGTGCCCCAGCTACAGTGCCCCTGCTACAGTGCCCTGCTACAGTGCCCCTGCTACAGAGTCCCCTGCTGCAGTGCCCCACAACAGCGTCCCACTACAGTGTCCCCTGCTACGGCTTTCCTTTCTTCAACTGTCACACCTCCATTCCTGGTATGTGTACCTTCCTCATTTTCCTCCCTCTCTCTCTCTCCTCTTGAACTCCTCTTCTCCCTCCTCCCTCTCATCCCCCATACAGCCATTGACCTCCTCCTCTCTCCCAGTCTTACCCAGCTCCTCTTCTCCCTCCACTCTCCTCCCCTTCTCCACGCACCCCTCCCCTTCCTCCTCTCTTCCTTTCACCTCCATACTTTTCTACCCTAGCAGCACCCCTCCATCCCCCCCCTCCCCTCCCCTCAAGCCTCCCAGCATGCCTCCCCACACGCCTCTCATCATGCCTCCCATCCCAGCTCACGGCCCACTTCTGTGTTCTGTTCTTTACACAACAAATCTCCAATTTCTCCACCTCCCCCCCACTCACCCCCTTATCAGCCGGAAGGTGTGCTCTTAGGACGCGGTGCCTTAGTGCGCTTTTGCGCAAAGATTGACCCTGTACCGCTTTGCACCGTAAAGAACAGTTTTTGGAAGGTATGATACCGTGTAGAACCGTTCTCACTTTGAAGTTCGTGTCTAATACACCACGCCCTTATCACTCCTGCTTCTGTCACTCCTGCCAGAAGTTAGTTTGACCCCTGCCCACACACACTCTCACCTTTTCATACACCTGACCAAAGCACGCCTCACCTGAGCAACGGGGAGATTGCCAAGTCAACCTTCTTAAGTTGAATTGAGAGTGAACTCACCTGTCTTGTCTGAAGCATCTTCACCTCGCCTGATTTGAGACGTCCCAAAACGTGGCCAAACCAAAGCACGCTGCACCTGAGCACGCTGCACCTGAGCACGCTGCACCTGAGCACGCTGCACCTGAGCACGCTGCACCTGAGCACGCTGCACCTGAGCACGCTGCACCTGAGCACGCTGCACCTGAGCACGCTGCACCTGAGCACGCTGCACCTGAGCACGCTGCACCTGAGCACGCTGCACCTGAGCACGCTGCACCTGAGCACGCTGCACCTGAGCACGCTGCACCTGAGCAACGAGAAAATTGGCATGTCAACCATCTAGAGTGGAGAGTGAATTCACCTGTCTTCACCTCACCTGAGATTGTCTGAAGCATTTTCACCTCACCTGAGATTGTCTGAAGCATTTTCACCTCACCTGAGATTGTCTGAAGCATTTTCACCTCACCTGAGATTGTCTGAAGCATTTTCACCTCACCTGAGATTGTCTGAAGCATTTTCACCTCACCTGAGATTGTCTGAAGCATTTTCACCTCACCTGAGCTTGTCTGAAGCATCTTCACCTCACCTGAGCAACGAGGAGGTTGCCGAGTCAACCTTCTTGAGTTGAGAGTAAAGTCACCTGTCTTGTTTAAAGCATCTTCACTTCACCTGAGCAACGTAAACATGCTATCCTCTGCTGCTGCAATCTGCACATTCCTCGTCCTAATGTGCTCGTCCTCTCTTCATGCTCATGTGCCACACTCGTGATCATGTGCCACACTCATGCTCATGTGCCACACTCATGCTCATGTGCCACACTCATGCTCATGTGCCACACTCATGCCAGACGGTAATGTGGCAGGTTCGAGTCGGGGAGGCCAGATCCGGATCTATTTACTACAGGCTTTTTTACTGCCTTTCTTTAGCTTTTAGACTGAGTAAGTTTGCTGCTCGCTGAGAAAATGTCAGAAGACCAATTGGCAGGTTCGAGTCGAGGAGGGCAGACCCGTTCAGGTCACGTGCTCGCCCGTGTACTTACCTTCGTTGGATCCTCACTCCCATCCACCCACTACTTTCCTTCCCCGCACTCTCTCCCACCTTCACTCGCACTCAACCCTCTCTCTCCTCAATTCTGCCCCAGTCCCTAGACTCCTCCCCCCCCCCCTCTCCCTCACTCTCCCATTTTCAACCTCTTCCCTGCCTCACTCTCTACCCCTGCCCCACACTTTCTCCCGCCCTCACTCTCTTCCACGCTTGACCTCTCGTCCCTCCATCCCCACTGCCTCACCTCAGTCACACACATACTCTCTCGTCCCGCTGCTCTTAGTGTGCGTGCAAGGGATTTTTGAGTCGACTCAAAAATCGGCCCTTAGAGTGCGTGCAAGGGCCTGGTGAGGGGAAGGAAGCAAGAGGAGCGCGGGAAGCAGGAGCGAGAACGCAAGGAGAGGAGCAAGGGGAGTGCGAAGCCACTCAGCCACGCACATGTTCCCTTCTGCCGCTGCTCTTAGTGTGCATGCAAGGGCCATTCACCCACCCTCACCCACACTCACACTCTCGCTTCCACACCCACTCTCTCACCTCAGCCACGCACGTGTTCTATCCTGCCGCTGCTCTTAGTGTGTGGGCAAGGGTCTGGCAAGGGAAAGGCGGGGAAGGAAGAGGAACAAGGAAGAAAGTAGCAAGAGTGTGAGGAAACGAGCAAGAGAACAAGAAAGCACTCAGCCATACACATGTTCCCTTCAGTTGCTGCTATTAGCATGACGGTACGGGCCTGGCGGGGAGGAGAGACGCAAGAGGAACAAGGAGAACAGTAGTAACAACATGAAGAGAGAGGCAAGGGGAACAGAAACTCACTCAGTCAAGCACCGCGGCTCCGCGGCTCATACTGTGTGCGTCGTGAAGGGTCGGGCGAAGGCATGTGAGAGAGGAAGACAGAGAGAGAAGCATAGAGAACATGCGGGGATGAGCTCAAGAGTAAAGGGGACTGTGCAAAGAGGGCCACGTTCATGAGCACGAAAGTTCGAGGCGCCTGACCTGCTGACCATGACAGAGAGAAGCGGTGAGTGATGGGAAGGGGGGGGGAGAAAGAGCATTGGTTCTTGGCTGATGGTCCCTGTTAGTCCCGTATTGCCACCTGGATAACTAGCACTGCCACAGAGGTGCAGGGCAGTCAAAAGCAGGGAAGTCAGCAGCAGGGCAGTCAAAAGCAGGGAAGTCAGCAGCAGGGCAGTCAAAAGCAGGGAAGTCAGCAGCAGGGCAGTCAAAAGCAGGGAAGTCAGCAGCAGGGCAGTCAAAAGCAGGGAAGTCAGCAGCAGGGCAGTCAAAAGCAGGGAAGTCAGCAGCAGGGCAGTCAAAAGCAGGGAAGTCAGCAGCAGGGCAGTCAAAAGCAGGGAAGTCAGCAGCAGGGCAGTCAAAAGCAGGGAAGTCAGCAGCAGGGCAGTCAAAAGCAGGGAAGTCAGCAGCAGGGCAGTCAGCCTCTTGCAAATCAACAATGAACTCAGCTGATTCACCTTACAGAGACCTAAGCTGCTAGTGACTCAAACGACCCGAGAACCACCTGGGGGAGTGACTTGAGTGACACCGTGTGGGTAATACTGACACACGGAAAGCTGCAGCATCACTTTGGCGTAAAAGAGTCCCCTCCCTGCGACCCTTTGAGTCGCCGTCGTTTGGGGTATTCAAGCCTGGCTCCAACGGCATCTCCGGCGCCTCAGAGAAAAGCCCGAAATCTGGCAGTGCATGCGGCTGATCCGACGTTTGAGGCGCCTCAAAAGAAATCTGGCAGTGCACGCAGCTGTTCGGAACGACGCGAATGGTGCGCTTTGCGTGACCGTAAAAGGCTGGCGACCGATGGCGTTCGTTCGTGGTAAGAGTCACACTGGCATTCTCAGCTTGTTGGGTCAAACTCAACATTCACCCAGTGCGAATTCCCGTCCTCCAAGATCCGAGATCGATCGTAACTGCAGCAAGGTGGATTGTGACCGGTGGCGCGGACCAGAAGGCAAAAAAGAGGGAGATCGAGGCGTGTGAGAACTCATTGGGATTCCCAAAGGCGTGTGAGATAGGAGCGATTCGGCTGGTGCCTGGCCGTGAAGCTGCGTTCAAGATAGCCAAGATGCCGCCCTGACATTGGTTGAACCTGCTCTCGAGGTAATAGCAGGTAACAGCCTCCGGCTCCGTGCCGCACCGCTAGTGGCGGAGCCGATACATATTTGCACCCTCCATTGTTGTATTCAAAAGCCGATAGATGATGGAATCTGTCCTCAACATGAGCAGCCCACCAGTACCACCCATGCACCTCCTTCACCCAACAGTCACCCAGCAGCACTGGTCCACTACAGCCCACCTCAATCTCCCACTTCTCAACCTGGAAGTCTGCATGGGGCCCCGAACAGTGGCCCCATGCAGAGCACGGCCAGCTTTGCCTGCAGCCTCTCCCGCGGTGTCTTTTGAGTCGACTCGAAGGCACCATTACAGCCCACCTCAATCTCCCACCGCTCGACCCGGAGGAAGAGCACGGCTAGCTTCGCGTAGCTTCGCCTGCAGCCTCTCCCGCGCGTCTGCCACACCAGCTGCTCGCTCGCAGATCTTCCGCGAACAGTGTGCACATGCGCACTGGCGCCCATGCCGGTGCGCCCATGCCGTAGTGGCAGGAATCCGTGGGGCACAAGTCAGGGAAGGCGAGGCAGTGCGGGGCTGAGGGGGGGAGGAGGGTGGGGAGAAGAGAGGAGCAGTGCGGGGGGGAGGGAAGGGGGAAGGGGAAAAGTGGCGAAGGGGAATGGGAAAGGCGAGAGATGTGGGTTGTGCCTTGCAATTAATGTGCTTCTGTGGTAGGGCAGATGTCAGGGGGTCATAAGTCAGTGTGGGATACACAAATGCGAGGCTGGATGGATGGGATAGGGGGGAGGATGCAAGGACTCAAGAGGGGGGGGGGGGGGGGGGGGGGGGGGCAAGTTGGAGGGGGAAAGGATCAATAGCCCTCCCTTTGAAGGTGTCTAATCAACTGTCCCTTTAACACCATGATACCATCGCCTATGAGTGACGCAATGAGTGACGCCTATAAGCATCTGCCACTCCCAACAGCGAGCAACGCACCACCTTCACCAGATTGGCCGTATCCAACTTCCCAACTGCCTCCCCCCCCCTCCCCACCTGCAACAAGATGGGATTCGCCGTGCGGGATGCATGGGAATCTCCGAAAGGGAAAGGGGAAGTTGCCTAGCTAGCTACGAACGGCAACACTTGCTAGCATAGAGCATTTCCTCTTATCCCCGTCATACTAAATAGTACAGCAGAGCATAGCATCGAGGCGTGATGTTGAGATGCTATGCTAGATAACGTGGCGACACGGACTTTCTATCCGAGTCGCACCTCTCCTTTCCTAGCATAAATTTCTTCTCTATTTTTTTGTGTAATTGTGTGACCCTCCTTTTCTTCGAGCCGCCTACAAAAACAAATTGTTAGGCTCCCCCTTCGCCACTTTCACCCTCCTTCCCACCCTCCTCACGCACTCCCCGCCACCGCGCTCCCCGCCGCCCTCTTTCCGGCGGAACCGGCGTGCGGCAAATATCGGTCGTCGATAGAAGCAGAACAGCCTTTTTCCGCCTTCGATTGCGTCGCCTCCTACCACGGTTCCATTTACTCAAAAGCTCTCATGCAGCTAAATCCGGAATTGCTGTTTGCTCAAAATCTGGAGGTCGGTATTAGAATAGGGTACAGGCATGGTTGCTGATAGTCAAGCCATAGGCGCGCTCATGATCAGCTGGAACACGATCAGCCGAATAAACTTGATTGTTTCTGTAGGTGGCTCGAACAAAAGGTGGGTCACACAACTACACTCTTATCGACCATCACGAGGAACGGTTTGAGTATTCTAGGATGCACGGCGACAGCACGTAAGCCTCGAGCTGTATGGATGGACCGTTTATTCGAGGCATTGGAATTTTGGATCGAACCTAGGAGGAGCCGAAAAGCAGTGCGTTACCTATTCGAAATTGGCAAAGTTCCGACCAGCTCGGTTGACGAGCCATGGATGAGCACGTGCCTTCTTTATTTTGCACGATTCATCCTGCTTAGGATCGAATTTTAACGCGGTTACCAACGGTTATAGACGTTTTCAATAATAATATGCAGGCCTTCAGAGCAGTGTAGATCGGTTTGCATGATCGATCGTGGAAAACCCGGAGGAGACACGTCCTCGGCATCAGCTCATTCGAGGCGGTCGGTCGGAACTCCGGAATTCTCGAATCTCGAGTCAGGGACTGTGATTGGTCAGTTTGGGCATCGGGTTTCCCTAATGGCGGAACCTTTGTTTGGTTTGGGAGAATGACAGGCGAGGTGCGATTCGCCAGATGGGTTCGCCTTCGCCAATCCAACTAGCGACAGGCGCATCACCTCAGCACAACCCCTCCAAAGCACTCACGGTTACCTCGATATTCGCGAGCGTCGACAAGGCCCCTTACCAACTTGATCGTGTCAGAGGAAGAGGGGAGGGGCAGGTTGCGTGGGTGCGTGCGTGCGGATGGCTGGCGGAAGGCTTTACAATTGTGGCAAATTGGCACTATCTGTTACAATGGGGGGAAGGCTTGATGGGGGGAATCACACCCGTTTCTCACCCCTCTTGTTTGGAGAAATTTGGATCTGATAGCCGAGGGAAAGGAAAGGAGTTTGACGCTGGTGTTTCAGAGATAAACTAAAATCGGAACTAGTCATTGCTTCATCACTTGTCCAATACAGTGTCATTTTAGAGACGTGAGCTCAAGTTTCACCCCACCGTCCTCCCTTCTGTTGCTCTCCTCCCGTCTGCTGTGAGCAGAACGCACATGAAATGTAAGGAAAACCCTTTTTTCCTTACTGGGGTTTACTCAACCGCGTACAACCCCAACTTTCGGAAGTGCACGTTCGGCCGCTTTGCTTGCTGCCGAAGCAACCTCGCGTCGCCTTCGGCTTTCCTTTGCCCAACCTGCACTCAACCTCGTGTTCCCGAGGTTCCCGCCTAGTTAGGTTGCCTCGCTATATAATCGCATGTCTTTCATTGTATCGTCAATTCATTGAGTCACAGCCTCGTTATTCGTTATTCCGCGCAACTCTGTTTGACAACTCATAACACCTGGTATCAGAGCTACTTTCCTAGTTCACCCCGCTTTTCCAGGGTAGTTTAGAGGCACGGGTGTGATTGGTACGGTGGGCTGCAAAGCGGTTGGTTGCAAAGTTTATTAAATTAAACTTGCCCGACTCCGATAGCTTTTGCGCTTGCACTGTTGCCGGATAATCACGGGTACCCAGTTGCCTGTTAGACGTAGCTTGCGACTCATGGACCAGGCGGCATTTGACGCGTTGATGCAGCAAGTGGCGGAGATGTCGGCAGGCATGAAGGCGTTAACGACAGAAGTGGAGAGACTACGTGAAGAAAACAACGAGCTACGCCAGGCGCGAGGTGAAGCGCGCCAGGAGTCGCCCGCTGAAGAAGGCGAGAGCACTGGTCAAGCGGTGAGCGGCAATCCGTTGGAGGAGCTCACACGCGGCTTCGAAGAAGAAGATAGGCAGCGAGCGGCGGCAGCGACAACAGTTGCAGTGACAACAATCAAGATAAAGCCTACGAGCCCGCCCCCGTTCAACCCTACCGACAAGAACACTACTGTTAAGGGGTGGTTGTTCGGCGTGGAGGTGTTCTTCTCTGCAGCGAATGTTAACGACGACGCCACGCGTATTAATTACGCGGTATCACTTCAGCGAGGCCCGGCGCTTGAGTGGTGGCGACGAACCTTGGACACGGGGACCCCGACAGGTGTGACACATGCGGCAGACGGGACTTCGGACTCTGCTATTGGGAGGGCATCATCGATATTCGGTGTGGCCACAATTCGCACGTGGAAACAGTGGGGCGCAGCCTTACGAGAGCGTTTCGAGCATGTATCCGCCTCGGAACACGCTCGCATGAAGCTGCGTACCTGGTCGCAGTTGGCTTCTGTTCAAGACTACACGGCGTCGTTTATGGCGCTCGCGGACCAAGTGGACGACATGGCGGAGGCGGAGCGGTTGGATAAATACATCAGCGGCCTCAAGTACGAGATACAGTTCGAGGTGCGCCGAAACCGCCCGACAACATTCAACGAAGCCGTCCGATTGGCCGAGAGCACAGACGCGCTGATGCAGTGGGCGAGATCGAGTTCTCGGGAGGGAAACCGATTTCGTGGACAGACCCAGCGGGCCACGATTAACGGAGTCCATGCGCCAGACCGCCCTTTTACAGGGTTGTGTTTTAAGTGCGGGAAGCCGGGCCACATGTATAAAGACTGCCCCGACAGGACGCTGGGAAGGAAGAACGACGGGAAGGAGCCGGGAAATGGGAAGAGTCAGTAACAGACGGGCCCCTTACTGACTGTGCTCTGTCGCCCGAACCCCACCATCCCCACCGAGTCGTGGTTCCGATTCATGCAATCGATCGCACTCGGACGAATAACGGGGGTGAACATGTGGATCACCCTGTGCTGGTTGTTGGCACGGTTGTTAAGAAAAAAATAAAAATGTTCGTCGATGGCGGGGCTAGCCATAGCCTCTTCAATCTGGCGACAGCAAAAAAATGCAAGTTGCAGCTGGACAGGTGTCTGCCCGAAATTGACGCCCGCCTCGTGGATGGGACGCCTCTGGCGATTTTGGAAGAAACACGGACGGTGCGGATTGAGTGCGGCGACGATTTCGGCTTCAGCATGAAGTTTCTCGCGACGACGTTGGACGGATGCGACGTGCTCCTGGGGCGCGATTGGCTGCGACGGCACAACCCGATAATCGATTGGACGACGGGATCGTGCAGCATCAGCAAGGACGGGAAGCTGATTACTCTGCCCGCGTGGACTCCGGACTGCATCGAGTCTACATGCGTCAAAGCCATCACTATTACACGCCACGTCAACAGTGGCGGTTGACTCAGCCCGAACTTGCGGAGCTTCGAAGTCAACTTGAGTCACTGTTGGAGAAGGGCTTCATCCGACCCAGTACTTCACCCTTCGCTGCCCCGATCTTGTTCACACCGAAGAAGGACGGCGGCATTCGCATGTGCATCGACTATCGAGCGCTCAACCGGGTTAACATCAAATCTCGCTATCCCATCCCACGCACCGACGACCTCCTCGACCAACTTCGCGGCGCTCGCTACTTCTCGAAGATTGACCTACGCGGGGGGTTACCACCAGATCAGGGTCTTCGCTGACGATTGTCACAAGACCGCCTTCCGAACCCGCTACGGCAGTTACGAGTTCACCGTGATGCCTTTCGGCCTCACGAACGCGCCATCAACATTTCAACGCACCATGAACAGGGTATTTCGCGACCTGCTAGACAAGTGTGTTATCGTCTACTTGGACGATATTCTGATTTTTAGCAGGACACGCGAGCAGCACCTCCGCGACCTCGACGCAGTGTTTAAGCGGCTACAGGAGAACCGGCTCATCACCAAAGGCTCTAAGTGCGAGTTCTTTAAGCAAGAGTTGGAGTTTTTGGGGCACGTCATCTCACGCGACGGCATCAAAATCGACCCGAAGAAAATCAAGACCATCCAGGAATGGAAGGCCCCGACTAATGTCACAGAACTTCAGAGTTTTCTGGGGTTTGTGAATTATGTCCGGCGGTTTATCCCGAATATGGCGGGGATAACCGGCCCGCTGACCGACCTGCTGCACAAGGATAGGAATTTCGTGTGGGGGGAAGAGGCTGAGGCGGCTTTTCAGGAGTTGAAGCAGTTACTGGTGTCCCCTCCGGTTCTTCGCATCGCCGACCCATCCAAGCCGTTCGAAGTCGTCACCGACGCTTCAGATTTCGCCATCGGCGCAGTGCTGCTCCAGGATTTTGGCAACGGCTTACAACCGATCGCCTACGAGTCACGCAAGTTGCAGGCAGCCGAGCGCAACTACCCGATTCACGACAAGGAGATGCTCGCCATCATTCACGCGTTTAAACTGTGGAGATGCTACCTGACTGGCGCCGACGTCACTGTTCGCACCGATCATAAATCCCTACAGTACCTTCGAGCGCAACCCAACCTCAACCCGCGACAAATCCGGTGGCTCGATTACATGGAGTCACACTTCCACTACAGGATCACCTACAAGAAGGGCGCGAACAATATTGCCGACGCCCTGACCCGACCGACAGTCCAATCCGCTGCTGTGCTGATCACCCATTCGAACCCGCTTCTTTCGGGACTATTCACCCACGGCTACACTACGGACCCGTTCTTCACGACTGGAAATCACCAGCAGGCGACGACGCAGAAAGGGAATTATTACCTAAAGGCCGGAACTGACCGGATTTGGGTTCCCGCTTACCGGCTGCTGCGCGAACTCCTTATTCAGGAGGTCCATGATTCCAACCTCTCCGGACATTTCGGGGTTGATAAAACCCAGAAGTTGTTGCACCGTCAGTATTATTGGCCTGATTCTGCTAACGACGTGCAGCGATATGTGTCCTCATGCAGGGTGTGCCAAGCCATGAAATCGACACGTCAGCGGCCAGCTGGGTTGCTGCAACCTCTCGAGCCACCCGAACGACCATGGCAACAGGTGACGATGGACTTTGTCACGGGGCTGCCAGCTGGGCCGTCCGGCAACGACGCTGTACTCGTCGTCGTCGATCGCCTCACAAAAATGGCGCATTTCGCACCTTGTCGCACGACAATCACCGCCGAAGAAACTGCACGCCTCTTCATCTCCACCGTTGTGCGACTACACGGCATCCCATCGGCGATCATCAGCGACCGGGACCCAAAGTTCACATCGAAATTTTGGAGGGAGACGTGGGCGCAGTACGGAACGAAGCTACAGTTCTCGTCGGCATACCACCCGCAAACCGACGGCCAGACCGAGCGGACCAATCAGACGATGGAGCAGCTGATCAGGACAAACTGCCCCGACCCCGCTCGCTGGGAACATTCGCTCGCCATGCTGGAATTCGCGTTCAACAACGCTCCGTCCAGCACGACTAATCACTCCCCGTTCTTCTTGAATTACGGGATGGACCCGGTGGTACCTACAACGACTACACTTGACAACCCGGTCCCGAGGTCACAAACATTTGTGACAGAACTCCAAGAAATTCGCGAGAAGGCTGCGGACGCAATTCGCAAGGCGAATACCACTTCCCGCAAATACACCGACCTTTTACGACGGGAACTCGTCTTGGCAGCTGGGCAACTAGTACTACTGGACACGAAGAACCTGCACCTGCCCGGCCCATCGAAGTTACGGCCACGATTCTGTGGGCCTTTCAGGATCCTCAAGATGGTGACACCTGTCACCGCGAAGCTGCTACTACCCGACGACTGGCGTATTCACGACGCCTTCCACGTCAGCTTATTACGCAAGTTCGTGCCTGCCACAACAGACATCGCATGCCAGAACGCCGTCCCGACAGCTCGACCTGTCCCGGAACCGACACTCGACCCGTCCAAGATTTTGGCGCATCGTGTTCGGCTCGACGCTTCGGGACGCCACGTGGACTTTCTTATCCGTTGGACTGACCGCACCAGTGAGGACGACACATGGGTGCCATCCGCCTCGCTTGAAGCTTCCCCGCTTCTTGGTGATTACCTCGCCCGCAAGCGAGCTGTGGATGTTGACCACCTTTCTTAAGGGGGGGGGGGTAGTGTAAGGAAAAACCCTTTTTCCTTACTGGGGTTTACTCAACCGCGTACAACCCCAACTTTCGGAAGTGCACGTTCGGCCGCTTTGCTTGCTGCCGAAGCAACCTCGCGTCGCCTTCGGCTTTCCTTTGCCCAACCTGCACTCAACCTCGTGTTCCCGAGGTTCCCGCCTAGTTAGGTTGCCTCGCTATATAATCGCATGTCTTTCATTGTATCGTCAATTCATTGAGTCACAGCCTCGTTATTCGTTATTCCGCGCAAGTCTGTTTGACAACTCATAACATGAAAGGAGTGTATATATCGTGCACATTTGGGCCCACTCCGCTAGTACCTTCTTTCCCCGTGAGTGACGGTTCTTACAGCTAACATTTCAACTACTTGCCAATCCTTAGCCCATAACGTGCTGCGTTCACATTTCATTCTCGAATTTCCAGCATGGAGCCTCTCACGAGCATCAACAATCTGCCAGACGACATTCTCCTTGCAATTCTTAGGCGGTCCTTTAAGAAACCTGATTCATGCGAGTCATTCATAGATAGCTTGTGGACGTCCAGTTATGTATGGTCACCTCGCGATCATGTAGACGAAGCATGTCTGATAGTCAAGCCACCGATACCAGCTCCTCCTGCAGTCGAAGATGCGGCTCGGAATCTCTTTATCGCGTCTGTCTGCCGTCGTTGGCGCCGTGTGGCGAAGCTTCACGTGACGACGCTGCTCGTCAAAGAAGATCTCCTCATGTCGCGCGAAGATCTCTCAGCCGCCGTCGCATGCTTCCCGTGCCTCACTCATCTACATCTCAGCAACAACAGCGTCGAGCCGCTCAATGACGCCTTTCTTGCTCACCTCGCCTCGTCGTGTCCGAAGCTGACTCGCCTCCACGTAGTAAGGAGCTTTGCATGGCCATCAAAAGAGGGCGATGTCCAACCAGTTGAGCATTATCGCAGGAAGGAGGAGCATTGGGTAACTACGGATGGCTTGGATTGCTTCTTCCAGAAGCTCCCCCAGCTGGAGCAGCTTTTCCTCTTCTGCCTCCACCAAGCAACAGAGCTCCCAGACTTCTTCTACCAGTTGAGACATCTGCACACCGTTGTTCTGCATAACGCTGCAGCGTTGGAGCATCCTGGGTTTACAAACCTTACCAATCTTTCCACCCTCTGTATCACCTTCCCTTGGAATCTTCAACACCTGTCCAACCTCCATCACCTCCCACGACTCGCCCACCTCTCCACCTTAGCCCCTCACCACAACCATTAGCCAGCAGGTGCTGCAAGCGTGACGCTACCGTCCTGCCTGAAATCGCTCAACTTCCTAATATCTTGTCCTGATTTGGACGCCATCTTCTCATCAGCATCGCCGTTCACCGCACTAGAGGAGCTGCTGATCACCAACTGTAGTGGGCTGGAGAGCCTTCCTAACGGCATTGAAGACCTGCTGCCGTGCCTTCGGAAGCTGGCCATTCGCGATTGCCATCATTTCACTCACCTGAATGAAAGCTTCACTTCTCTGAGCTGTTTGGAAACACTCGTTGTCTCTTTCTGTGACGCATTTACCTTACCCAACAACTTTGGTCGCTTGCCTGCCCTTAAATTGCTGGTGCTGGAAGCATTGTCTCTCGCCAGTCTCCCTCCTTCCTTCTGCCATCTCACATCTCTCGAGGCACTCTTTATACTTGACTGCGGTGAGCTTTCACAGCTGCCAGAGGGTCTCTGCCGCCTTACTGCTCTCAAGGCGCTCTGCATCGCATTGTCACTGAAAGTGGAGTTGACAGAAAACGTTGGGGCCCTTCCAAGTCTACAGGCTCTCAGGTTGCATGAGTGCCCGCATCCTTGCCCGGCCTTCTTCACTAACCTGTCTTCCTTGACGAGCCTTAAGCTAGATGATTGCTTCCCTGTTGGGCTTCCCAGACAAATGCTTCCCAGCTCACTGTTTCAGCTTGCCGGGCTTAAAATGGTGAAGGTAGCCAGCTGCTTTCAGAACTACCTGCAAGTCTAGAGACACTTGTGGGGCTTAAGAGCCTCGAACTGGCGGCTTGTGAGCAGCTGGATAATCTCCCAGCTGGGCTGCCCCCCTCTATTGAAACCCTTTCCAATAGAGAAAGCTCTTCCAATGTGGTGGATATCTCCCAGCTGTTGCAGCTGAGGGTGCTGAAGCTGAACTGCGTTGGGGTTCGATGCGGGCCTGCAATGAGCAGCATGCTGACGTGCCTGCAGCAGATGAGAGAGCAGGTGGAGTGGCTGGAACAGCAGGGAGGAGGGCCAGAGCTTCCAATTCCTCTGTCCTCTCTCCCTCGCCTGCGCAGCTTGTTCAGTGAGCAGCTAGAGCTGCTGCAGCCACTGGAGCAACTGCAGCAGGTGAAGCAGCTGGAGCATCTGGAGATGCGTTTGGGAGGCGAGAGCCGGGAGCTGCCAGTCACCCTGACCTTTCTCCCTCGCCTGCGCAGCTTGCTGATAGAGGCGCCGGGAATCAGCAGGCTTCCAGTAAACATGGCAGCAGCGTTGCCGCAGCTGCAGCAACTGGAGCTTCACTCTTGGTCACCGGAGGAGTTGCCAGGAAGCATACTGAAGCTCACCTCGCTGATGTCACTTACTGTTGAAGCGCCTCAGCTGGTGGCGCTACCTCAAGGCATGGCCCGCTTGTCTCGGCTGTGCAAGCTGGAGCTGATTCGCTGCAACGCCTTGCAGCACCTCCCGGAATGTCTCTCCCGGCTGCACCAGTTGGTACTGCGTGACACCTCCATCCGCTCCGTTCCTGCGAAACTGGTGCAAGTGATTGAGGAGCAGTGACTCGGCTGGCTGGCTTGCAATATTTCCGCGCTAATGCTGGATGCCAGCCGTCTTTGAAGCTGGTCCCACGGCAGTGAAGTGAAGCTGGTGCCAGGGGAGATTAACGACTCTATAGAACCGTTTAGGGACCTGTAGGTGATCTCTCGTCTTGCTTGCCTTGCAAAAACCGTTTTGTTTCTTGGTAGTGTGTTTCTGAGATTTTGCTTGTCTCGCACCGACGCTTTTTGTTTCTTGTTTTCACTTGGGCTGCATCATGCATAGGCAAGATAATGAATTCAAGAAAACAAAAAGAGCAGAAACATTCAGCAGGTGTGGTAGTCTGTCTGTGTGATCGTTGAATGGCCCCGCAGGCATCCACAGGAGTCGTTTAATGTCCTCAAGGCTCAGGTTCAATGTCCAGTAAGTCCCACATCACTCATGGCTCGCCAATGTCTTTTCTGAAGCCAAGCCTTGAGTCACTATGCAGGTGAGAGATGCAATTTGTAAAAAAGAACCATGTACCGTAAAATGCAATCAGAGTCGTATCCTGTATTCAGAGGAAGAGTGGGAATTAGGCCACATTCTGTTAGATTAACCTCATAGATGCATTGGGAAACTTTCATGCTAAAATCTGCATTTGGAGATACCATACACGTGCCGTATGCATCAGCAGATATATTCATACTGATGAAAGCTTTTTGAGCGATTGAATTTGAGATCTGCGTTATAAAATATCCCCAAACTTCTCTCTACACTCCTACTTCTGTCATAACCCCCCACCACTCTCCTTCCCCAACTGTGTTTGCCCCTGCCATCATACCCTCCACGCCTCTCACACACCTCACTCCTCTCACACCCCCCATCCCTCCCATACTCCCCACTTCATTCATACCCCACACTCCTCTCAACTTCCCACTCCTCTTATACCCCCCATTGCCCGCTCTCCCCCAATCCCTCTCATACCTTCAACCCTTTCATACCCTCCCCTCCTCTCATACACCCCCAATCATTTCATACCCCCATTCCTCTCATGCCCCGCACCCCTCCCATTCCACCACTTTCATACCCCCAACTCTTTTCATACCCTTTACTCCCATCATTCCCCCCACTACTCCATATCCTCCACTCTCTCCTCGCATACACCCCTGACTCCTCTCGTACCCCCCACTCCTCTCATACCCCCCACTCCTCTCATACCCCCATATGCCCCCCACACCTCTCATAACCCCCACTCTTCTCATTTCCCCCACACCTCTCGTACCCCTTCATTCTCCTGACTGTTTTCATAACCCCCACACCTCCCACACCCTCACTCCAATCATAATCACCATTCGTCTTATACCCCTCACTCCTCTTATGCCACTCACTCATCTTACACCCCTCACTCCTCTTATATCCCTCACTCCTCTTATATCCCTCACTCGTGTGTCCCTCACTCCTCTTATATCCCCCACTCTTCTTGAATCCCGGCTCCTCCCATTCCCCTTATTCCTCTCATACTTCCAACTCATATCCCGCACTCCTCTCATACCAACTCATACCTCCCCACACCTTCTCATACCCCCCACTCCTCTCATACCAATTCATACCTCCCCACACCTTCTCATACCCCCCACTCCTGTCACACCCTCCACTCCTTCATACCTTCCACTCATCTTATGCCTCCCACTCCTTTGAGCTCTGCGATTTTTGCTGCCATGAGGGATTTGGTCTGCACATCGTCATGCATGCGCAACATCATGTCACAGGCAATCCATTCAATATAACTTCACTTGGGACATAGAGCACGGAAGTGATTATGCCATAAGACATTCTGAGTGCAATTCATCATGCTACGAAAGGGATTTAAACAATCTATATGCCTTGAAATATTCTGCATGAACGTCATTCCACTGTGACAGCATTCAGAATTCATTCATTCTTTTTTTTCATCATACTCAAGACATCCAATCCAGCACGCAATACTTATGCATCAATACATGTAAGCATTTTATGATGCAGTGAAATATTCAGTACGCCAATCACCAAGCCATAAGACACTCAGCGCGCAACAGAGCCTGGTATCAAACTTCCGAAATGCGAATCATCATGCCATAGGACGTTCAACCTTCATCCCATCTGATTTTCCGCATGCAATTGACCATGCTGTGAAACGAGCAGCATTCAGCACATTCCGTATGCAATTCATCACGCCATGAGGAATTCATGATGCAATACAGCATGCTGCGAGACATTTACCAAGCACATATGAGACATTTTGCATGCAATGCAATCCAGCAGGTTGTGATTGATTGAGAATGCCGTTTATAATTCCATGGCGAATTCAGCAAAATCACCATGCTTTGTGACATTTGTCATGCTAGTTGATTTTTGAGTCGACTCAAAAATCAACTTTGTGACATTTATCATGCAATTCCTCATCTTTGACAACACTCATAATGTTAACCATCCTGCCATGACCCATTGAGCATTCCAGCTTACCATCCTGCCATGACCCATTGAGCATTCCAGCTTACCATCCTGTGTTGAACTACTCATGCCTTTCATCACCCTATTGGCATCCTGCACACAAGCCATCATGCTATGAGACATGTACAATGCAATCTAGGTCAAGAGGCGTTCGCCGCTGAAACACGGGCGCACTGTGCACGGGCAACATGTGGGCTGCTGAGGCTGCGCACTGTTCCCAAGTCGTAGAGCGGCGCCTCAGGGAACCCTGCAGGACAACCTGTTCCCGGACAACGTGCAGGATGCTGAGGGTACTCCACTCGCAGGTCAGTAGCAGGTCAGTAGCAGGTCAGTAGCAGGTCAGTAGCAGGTCAGTAGCAGGTCAGTAGCAGGTCAGTAGCAGGTCAGTAGCAGGTCAGTAGCAGGTCAGTAGCAGGTCAGTAGCAGGTCAGTAGCAGGTCAGTAGCAGGTCAGTAGCAGGTCAGTAGCAGGTCAGTAGCAGGTCAGTAGCAGGTCAGTAGCAGGTCAGTAGCAGGTCAGTAGCAGGTCAGTAGCAGGTCAGTAGCAGGTCAGTAGCAGGTCAGTAGCAGGTCAGTAGCAGGTCAGTAGCAGGTCAGTAGCAGGTCAGTAGCAGGTCAGTAGCAGGTCAGTAGCAGGTCAGTAGCAGGTCAGTAGCAGGTCAGTAGCAGGTCAGTAGCAGGTCAGTAGCAGGTCAGTAGCAGGTCAGTAGCAGGTCAGTAGCAGGTCAGTAGCAGGTCAGTAGCAGGTCAGTAGCAGGTCAGTAGCAGGTCAGTAGCAGGTCAGTAGCAGGTCAGTAGCAGGTCAGTAGCAGGTCAGTAGCAGGTCAGTAGCAGGTCAGTAGCAGGTCAGTAGCAGGTCAGTAGCAGGTCAGTAGCAGGTCAGTAGCAGGTCAGTAGCAGGTCAGTAGCAGGTCAGTAGCAGGTCAGTAGCAGGTCAGTAGCAGGTCAGTAGCAGGTCAGTGGCATGTCAGTGGCAGGTCAGTCCCCATTGCCAGGTGTATGTAGTGCAGCATCCAATCCGCATATCCTGCACCCATTCTACTGCTCTCCCTCTCTCCCTCTGGCCACCCTTCTCCCCAATCACCACCACCAGAAGTGCATATTTCACACTGCTCCAATCAGCCTATCCGCCATCCACCCCACTGCTCTCTCCCCCCCCCCCCCCCCCCCCCCCCACAAACACCTACCATGTGTGCCTAGACCACGTATTTTGAGACGTCTCAAAACATACCATGTGTGCCCAGTCCACCCAGCCAGTGGCATCCTTCCGCTGCGGTCTCAGCGCTCACACACCGATCAACCATCAATTATCTCTACACTGAGGTCAGTAGTGCATTGTATCGAACCTGCTTCCATTGAATCAGGTCTGTGCTCTTATTTGTCGCCTGTCTTGCCACCTCTTCCATCGGCACCCTTTTGTCTCTTCAGTCCCTATTGTTAGTCCCTTGATCTCGTCGCCCCATCACATGTTGTGACCATAAACTTCACAACTTTGACATGAAGCTACTCAATCATTGCAATTGCATGAGTCCAAAGGGAGCAGAACACAAGCCGGCCTGTCAATTGATGACTGGGGCCTGAGTGGGAGTGAAGGCAGGTAGGGGCAAAGTCGCACAGGCAGAAAGTAGGAGGTCAATGAACGATATCATTTAGGGGTTATAAGAAGAGTGGCGGGTATGAGAGGAGAGGGGTTGAGAGAGGAGTGGACGATATGAGAAATATTGTTAGAAATGATACATGAAATCCCAAAATCAGCTCTCATAGCTCAGTTGGTTAGAGCACCCGTTTAGTAAGCGGGAGGTCTTGAGTTCAACTCTCAATGAGAGCAGCCTTCTTCATTTGCTTGTTTTCATGAGCATTTTTGTCCGACGTAACACCTGCTCCGTTCTCCACTCCCTTTCCCCCCACATTCCTTCTTCCCAACCACATTCCTCTGCTCTCATCGTCTTTCGTCTCAAACCCATATCCCTTCCCTTTCCGTTTCATTCCTTTCAAGTCCTCCCTTCCGCTCCCTCCCTGGCATCTCCCTAAACTCTCTCTGCCCTCCCTTCCTTATTCCACATGTTCATCCCCATACCTACCTTATCCCATATGGTCATCCCACCTTATTCCGTATGTTCATCCTCATACCCACCTTATTCCATATGCTCATCCCCATACCCACCTTATTCCGTATGTTCATCCTCATACCCACCTTATTCCATATGCTCATCCCCATACCCACCTTATTCCATATGCTCATCCCCATACCCACCTTATTCCATATGTTCATCCCCATACCCACCTTATTCCATATGTTCATCCTCATACCCACCTTATTCCGTATGTTCATCCTCATACCCACCTTATTCCATATGCTCATCCCCACACCCACCTTATTCCATATGCTCATCCCCATACCCACCTTATTCCATATGTTCATCCCCATACCCACCTTATTCCATATGTTCATCCCCATACCCACCTTATTCCATATGTTCATCCTCATACCCACCTTATTCCATATGTTCATCCCCATACCCACCTTATTCCATATGTTCATCCCCATACCCACCTTATTCCATATGTTCATCCCCATACCCACCTTATTCCATATGTTCATCCCCATACCCACCTTATTCCATATGTTCATCCCCATACCCACCTTATTCCATATGTTCATCCCCATACCCACCTTATTCCATATGTTCATCCTCATACCCAACATCCACCGCCACCCCATTCATCTCATCGTGCCATGCCATTCATCCCACCATGCTATGCCCCTTCCTACATCACTCCATGCATGAGCCAAGTGTCTCTCCTCTTCCCGCGTCCTCTTCCTCTGCCTTCCTTCACCTTCCCCTTTGTGTGACTTTTGCGAATTCTCAAAACTTCACCTTCCCCTTTGCTCACCAACCATCTCATCGTAGCCATCGCACCCTCAGGCACCTCTTCTCTCTCAACCCTTCCTACATCACTCCATGCACGAGCCAAGTGTCTCTCCTCTTTCAGCATCCTCTTCCTCTGCCTTCCTTCACCTCCTCTTTGTTCCCGCACCATCTCACCGTAGCCATCGCACCCTCAGGCACCACTTCGTGCTTCCTCCCTCCCACAACACCCAATCTTCCCCTCCATGCCCCTCTCGCCCTCCTCTGCTGCTCATATGTTTGTCCCTCTGTTGCTCTCTCCGCCTCCTCCCTACCTTCCCGTGGCTGCTCCCATCAGCTGCATCGCCCTGGCGGCATGGCGTGAAGGGAGGGCTAGGCAGGGGAGGTGATGCCTGGGGCACGGCGAGCCACAACGGTCAATTTGGTCATCATGAAAGGTCTTCACTGCAAAACACAGTAGGCAGCATGGGAGGCCACGCGTGCAGCAGCCGCAGCAGCAGCAGCAGAATCAACAGTGGTGGTGGAGATGTCAGTCCATTGCGAGTGGAAAGAGTCAGGCAGGAAGGAGGCGTGGTAGGGACGAGTGGGGCAGAAATATGCTGGGTAGAAGAGAGGGAAGTGGACAAATCATTGCTCGTGCAAGGGGTGGCGTAGATTTGTTTTCAGCCTTTTTGTCGCACATAATTGATTATTCACGGCATTGCCAGCCAGGTGGCGCCTCTGTGACCATAATGTCTCTAGGTAGATTTGGTGCTTAGGAAAAAAGCTTGGGGGAAAGTTGGCTGAAGGGGGGTGTTGGGAGCGCATTAAAGATTAGGTGCACACATGGTTATCGAATCAAGTACCTTAATGTTAATTAGCGGCACACAAGCAACATTACCTCGAACTGAGGCAATAAAAGGATGTTCCAGATGAGAGTTTTTATTAGTGAATAGATTACAAACGTTCCATACTAACCGCTGAACGGAACGTCTTCAAACGCGAAAGCACATGCTGAGCCCTAGAACGGGGAGGCGTTTGAGACATGATTCCAAGAACTCACAATCCCAGGTGCTCTATACTCGTCGTCACATTCATTCTTCAGCCATGGCATCATCGAAGCTGGTGCTGCGACAGCATTCAGGGTCGGCTCGAGACGACAGCTTACATCAGCAGACGCCTCGTCGAGTATTATTCCCGAGATTTGTCCGGAAACGACGGTCCGATCGCGCTTTCCCAGTCACGTTTCTGATTGGGCAGTTTCTTTCGTTCCATGGCAAGATCGAACGTGTTCAAACGACGCATCGACGGTTCTGGGATGGCAGCACCAGGGTATGCGATCAGAAAGAACCGCCGAGCACTGATCCGTCCCCATACGACTGAATCTGATTGGATGGTCTTATGCTCTGCCAAGACGGTAGTCACACAATCGGATAAGCCTCAGCTTCGCGTGACTCGGGCAATGGGAACCCGTCACAGCGTCGCCCGGTTCGGTTCGGAAAGCATCCAACGGATGGAAACGTTGCGTTGCGTGCAACCATGCCGATGGTCTCGTAGAATCAGCTAATTCGGGGATCACGACTCTCGCTGGGCTTCAGCCATCGACCGAGAGAATACTACCACTACAGGCCTTTCCGTCAGTGAAAGCGACGGATCTGAATCCAAGGCAGTGTCGGGTTTAACCTATCATAGGCAGATTCGATAAGAATCTTGCAGGATCCGACATAAATTTCGAGGTTCTTTTCAAAATCCCATCTAGTCTGACGAATTGTGGATTTTGCGGCTGTACGAATAACAGTGGCGAGACAACAGGATGCGTCACGGATCACGTCGATCGTTTGAGTAGCAACCGTAGCTTCGGAAGTAAGCCGACTGCAGCGCACGTGGCCGTCTCTCTCACTGTTGCTCCCGACGAGCTTCTTTTTTCGGTTTTCAACCGGTTGTTCCAGTCCCACCTGCCCAGCTGCTGCCTGCCATGCGATACACGTCAGCAGCAGGGAGGAGGACAGGACGGGGTGAAATTGGTGGAGCAAGGTTCTGAGATTCGGAAGCAGGAGATTTGTTTTATGGCTGTTGGGCAGCAAGTGTGCCTTTCTCCTGACTTGACCGTTGAGCAAGCGAAGCTTAGCGCATCAACGTGGCGTCCTTGAGAAAAAAACATCAAAGTCGAAGGAACAAGGGCGAGGAGAAAGTCGAGCAGTTTTGGGAAGCTTCTATTCCTGCATCTGCAACTGCAGATTCTCTCCGTTTAAGTTCTCTTTCTCCTGCTACTGATTCTGCTGCTGCGACTGATGCTTCTACCGGCAAATCGGACCCTATCGAGCCGAGCAGCATGGGAGGCGAGGGACGGAAGCTGAGGAGAGGAGCTTCACCAGTGGCGGGCGGAGCAGGGCTGAAGTCCCTTGATCCTGATGCTGACAGTAGCAAGGAACGCCAAAGGCACAAGTCGAAGGGAGGAGCAGAGTTGAAGTGCCGTGGCTCTGGTTCTGGCAGGAGCAGGAACAAGGAAGAAGAAGCGGCAGTAAACATTGGCAGAGTCAGTTCAGAGGTTGAAAGAGCAGTTTAGGAGTGTGGAGGCGTTGTACTTGTCACTCCGGACGGAGAGGGGCGGAGCGGGACAGTTAACTGGGGCAGACGGTAGGGAAGCAGAGCAAGTGGAAGCAAAGCAAGTGGAAGCGAAAGAGGATGAGGAAGACTATGTGGAAGGGACATGCTTGTTACAGTCCGTTGAGAGATTAAAAGAGCACTTGGGAACTCTCAAGATGCTGCAGTTGAAACTAAGTTCTACAGTCCAGATCAACCAGGGTGAACCGACTCTGCCTGATGAGGCCAACGGAAGGGCAGCAGAGGCAGCAAGGGCGGAGGAAGCAAGGGCGGAGGAGGCAAGGGCGGAGGAAGCAAGGGCGGAGGAGGCAAGGGCGGAGGAGGCAAGGGCGGAGGATGCAAGGGCGGAGGAGGAGGCAAGGGCGGAGGAAGCAAGGGCGGAGGAAGCAAGGGCGGAGGAATCAAGGGCGGAGGAGGCAAGGGCGGAGGAGGCAAGGGCGGAGGAGGCAAGGGCGGAGGAAGCAAGGGCGGAGGAAGCAAGGGCGGAGGAGGCAAGGGCGGAGGAGGCAAGGGCGGAGGAGGCAAGGGCGGAGGAGGCAAGGGCGGAGGAAGCAAGGGCGGAGGAGGCAAGGGCGGAGGAGGCAAGGGCGGAGGAGGCAAGGGCGGAGGAAGCAAGGGCGGAGGAGGCAAGGGCGGAGGAAGCAAGGGCGGAGGAAGCAAGGGCGGAGGAAGCAAGGGCGGAGGAAGCAAGGGCGGAGGAAGCAAGGGCGGAGGAGGCAAGGGCGGAGGAGGCAAGGGCGGAGGAAGCAAGGGCGGAGGAAGCAAGGGCGGAGGAAGCAAGGGCGGAGGAGGCAAGGGCGGAGGAAGCAAGGGCGGAGGAAGCAAGGGCGGAGGAAGCAAGGGCGGAGGAGGCAAGGGCGGAGGAGGCAAGGGCGGAGGAAGCAAGGGCGGAGGAAGCAAGGGCGGAGGAAGCAAGGGCGGAGGAAGCAAGGGCGGAGGAAGCAAGGGCGGAGGAAGCAAGGGCGGAGGAGGCAAGGGCGGAGGAAGCAAGGGCGGAGGAAGCAAGGGCGGAGGAGGCAAGGGCGGAGGAGGCAAGGGCGGAGGAAGCAAGGGCGGAGGAGGCAAGGGCGGAGGAAGCAAGGGCGGAGGAAGCAAGGGCGGAGGAAGCAAGGGCGGAGGAGGCAAGGGCGGAGGAAGCAAGGGCGGAGGAAGCAAGGGCGGAGGAAGCAAGGGCGGAGGAAGCAAGGGCGGAGGAGGCAAGGGCGGAGGAAGCAAGGGCGGAGGAAGCAAGGGCGGAGGAAAGTCCCAAGCCGCGCCAGCTGCTGTCTCATGCGGACATGGTTCACTACTTGGAAGTTACGGGCGGGTGGGATGAGGATCTGTGCGCATGCTGCTTTGATCGTGCGGTCAGCCAGCGAGCACAGCGAGCTCTTGCCATGAAAAATCTGGAGGACTTGCGTCGCCACCTGCGCAAGCCGCAGCCTCGCTCCATCCCTGCAGCAGCCCCGGAGCAGCAGCAACTCAACGAGGCCGCTTTTGAGTCCTCTAAAGCGGCATCGGTGCATTCGCTACGAGAGGCACACGGAGTTCACCCTCAGGAGCAGTGTGTGCGGAAGCCAGAGAGGGCGCCTCGCCTTTGTGCAGAAAGAATGATTCTCGAGTGGATGGCTGAGCCTCGTGTGGGCGTGCTCATGGACCTGGGGAGGATCAGATCCCGCCTGCCTGCTGTTTTGTGTGCCACTGCAGCTGTTCCTGCTGCTGCTTCCTCTTCTCCTGCTCCTGCTGCTGCTCCTGCTGCTCTTGCTGCTGCTTCCACTTCTGCTCCTGCTGCTTCTTCTGGCCCTGTTGCTTCTCCAGCATGGTCCTGCTGCTGGCGCTGCAGCAGCTGCTGGGCTGCCTACCGCCGTGCTGTCAGCTTCTCAACGTTCCTTGTGCTTGTGGCGAGGTCCCCCCGCCTTGTGACTCTATGGAAAGCACGCTTAGGTTCCTACTCGTCTGCCTGGCCAGCAATTGCAACTGAGCTGGGGGCAACCAGGCAGAGGGAGTGCGACAATTTCGCTTCCATGCTGGTGCAGGTGCTGGGGGTGAAGGAGAGTGCTGATCTGCAGGAAGGATTCGGGTTCTTTGTGCAAGAACTGCTGTCAGGAGGGCTGGAGAAGGCTCATGCACAAGGGAGGGGAGGAACCGGGTTGGAGGGTGCTGAGGAGACGCATGGGAAGGGGAAGGGGATGGGGACAGCCGAGGAGAAGGTGACTGAGAAGACGCATGGAGAGGGGAAGGGGAAGGGCAGATGGAAGGCTTCACATGGGAAGGACGATGGGAGACATGGAGAGGAAGAGGCAGAGAGCAAGGTAGGGGTCAGAGTTGGTTGCGGAGTTGGTAGCAAGTGCGGGCGGGCAAGGAAGGATTTAAAGTTTAGAGATACTCTGAAGGGACCTGTATGGGAGAGGTATGTGGATGGCATGGCTTGGATTCTGGAGCATGGAGGAGGGGGTAGCAGCAGCAGCTGCAGTGGTGGTGGCGGCAGTGGCAATGGCAGCAGAAGCAGCAGCAGCACCAGCGTCAGCAGAAGCAGCAGCAGCACCAGCGTCAGCAGAAGCAGCAGCAGCATCTTCAGCAGGAGCAGCAACAGCAGCGTCAGCAGTTCAGGCAGCAGCAGTAAGAGCAGCAGCAGTGCTCCAAGGGGTATGCATGTGAGCGGCATAGATGCGACAGATTTCGCCCTTGCTGTGACCACAGTGTTATCTCAACCAGAGCACTGGAAGGATGCAGAGCTGTTTTTCCATGATGGGAACACTGCGAGCAAGGTGCAGGTAGAGAATGCAGCTATTCAGGTGGCCAGGAGGAGGCTGCTGCACCGTTTGAAGCAGACAAGGTGGGTGGATGGAGGAGGAGGAGCAGATGTAGGAGGAGCTGCGCTTGCTACTGCTGCCGCGAGCATTGATATGAATCCTAAACTCGTGCCTGTCAATACGAACACTGTGGTTTCTGCATTGACGTATCGAGTCAGTTGCATCTTGCAGTGGGTCCGAGTCTACGGCTCAGATTCCATCTCGGAAAAACAGTGCTTCAAGGACAGCCCTCAGAGCAACGTCCGGCCCATGCGCCACCCGCTTCGGGACCTTCCGAGCCTGCTTGTCAGGTTCGGCGCCATTCCCAAGCCAATGGTGGGAAGGAACGTTCCTTTGGAGTGGGAGGAGTGGCCTGGGGGTGACGAAGCTGCTGTGAAGTTTACTATGAACCGAAAGGAGCGGTGTTTTGGGCTTGGGATTGTGGAGGAGGAGCGTGGTGAAGCAGCTGAGAAGCTGACCAAGGAACCTCCTGCGCGCACATCTGAAGCAGTAGCGGGCAGCATGCGTGCAAAGGAGAAAGGGTCTAATGCAGAAGGCCAAAAGGGTAGCCAGGAAGCTGAGTGGAGCTTACCGCGTGGGATAGCTGAATTTGGAGGGAACAGGAGTGCAAGTGTGTCCAAGGCAAGAGCGCAAGGAATGTGGGCGAAATTCATGGAGAGGACAGCGGATGAAAGAGCCGAAGCAGAATCAGGAGGGGGCAGCGGGAGGCGGAATAAGAAGATCAACAGGTTAGTAGGGCAAGGAGAGTGGGAGGAAGGCATACAAAAGAGAGAGCTTGAAAGAGCTGAAGCACTTCGAACCGGCAAGCAAAGAGCAACGATTCTACCCCCGCCCAGAAGGAAGCTTCCGATTGTTCGCTGTCTGGCAGATGTGGACTTTCTGGTGGGGTTTGCCGGGTATATGATGGACCCTCCTGCATGCACCCAGTGCAGGCGCTGCTCCTCTGAGTACATGCGACATCTGTGCACCGCTGCTCTCATTGGCAGCTTCGCTTATCGCCCCATCAACCACCTTTTCTCTCGTGTGCTCTCAGTCTTCCCACCGTCTTCCCCTGGCTTTCATGAGCTCGTTCAGTGCCTGGAGCTCCCTGCATCCCTGCCCCGGCCCGTGAACGTGCACATGCTGCTGAGACGGGCAGAGCAGGTGCCTCTAACCTTCCTCCTTTACATGTCGATATGGTGCGCTCCTGCTCTTCTGGAAAGTGATGGTTTCAAAGTTGGCTCCAATGGCAAAGAACAGGGAACTCGGTCAGGTGCACGAAAGGAATGTGCCGAGAAAAGGGGAAAAGGTGGCAGGGTGAAGGCGCAAACCTGCTGGGATGGTGAGATGAATCAGGAAAACGGTGGAGAGGTGTGGGAGGAGGTGCGGATGTGGTATTCTGCAGCAATGGCTGCATGGATTTTCAACGTGGAGGATAAGGGAGAGAGCAAGGAGTGCAGAGGTGGCAGGAAGCAGGAAAGTACAGATGAGGAGTGTGATATCACGTGGATGCTCGATGCAGCCAGCTCGCCCAGGTACTGTGAAGGGCTGCCGGGCCAGCGTGGATCTGCCACGGGGAGCAGCAGTACTGGCAGCAGCAGCGGCGGCGGCGGCGGCGGCGGCGGCGGAGGCGGCGGCAGCAGCAGCAGCAACAGGGGTGGTTGCAGCAGTAACAGGGGCAGCTTAAGCAAGGGGAAGGGCAAGAAAGGAGAGGAGCCGGCTTATCTGAAGGCATGGCCGGGAGGGGTCAACCTGGTGGCATGTCTGCGAGAGATGCTGCTGGGGGAGCCATGCTACCGCCCTGCCTCCTGTGCTGTACTTTCCGCCCCTGCTGCTTCATCCACCGATACTGCTGCTGCTATGTCTTCTTTCCCTGCTGCCTCTCCCACTCCCGCTGCCTCTCCCACTCCTGCTGCCACCACCTGTGCTGCTGCTGCAACAAGCATCCGTGCTGCTGCTGTTCCAGATGTGCAAGGCCGTGGGTGCAGTGCTGTTGTCACACTTGGCTCTGACCCTGCTACTTGTGGGGGGCGTGTGTGCGGTGCTGCAGGGTGTGAAAGGGTGGAGGGCGGTGGTGGGAAGTTCAAGAACTGCTCTGGGTGTGGCAAGGTGGCGTATTGCAGCAGAGAGTGCCAAAAGGCGCACTGGCCCTCCCACAAGCTCACATGCCCCGGCAGGACCAGCGGGAAGAGGAGTGGGAAGGATGGGGCCAGAGATGGCTGTTAGGAAGTCAGCAAGGAGTGAGGTTGTGAGGGAAGTGGCAGGTGAATTATTTGGGGAGGTGGGGATGGTGACTATGGATTGAGAGGTCATTTGAACGACACGTGCATGGACAGTGCATGGCACAGCTACAAGCGAACTGGCTATTGCATGGATAGTGCATGCATGGAGAGTTATGAAGAGCAGGTTCACTAACTAACCCATGAAACCACTTCTGGTTCTAGAACACTGAAAGCAATCTTGATAGAAATATTGGCCTCTTTTGATGATTGTAGCAACAAGAATGCTGACATTGAACTATGTACAGTAGAAGTAATGAATCATTTTACTGTATGTGGCAATGAATAGCAAATCCGTGGTTCAGTTGACAGGCTTGACGCATAACTACCACAGCTGCAGCAGCTGACCCGTTGAGATGTAACGGCTGGATAGTAACTACAGTTGCAGCAGCCGTTTAGTTGCCTCAGCCCTGCAGAGAAGAGATGGGCATAGAGGATAGGGGAGGGAGAGATGGAGCAGGAGGGAAGGGTGTGAGAGAGCGAGAGAGATGGATAGCCAGGCCAAAGGGGAGGTAAGGGGTTTGTGGGGAACATCAACTGCAGATTGCCTTTTTGAAGGTTCCGCAAACACCAGTGTCCAGAAGTTCAATGCGCATGGAACAGCACGTGAGCAGCGGGGCCTGCAAGCATGCTCATGCACTGCCTTCTGAGACTGGATCGGACCACTCTACTAGACATGGCAAGGCCAATCCACCGACCTGCACCCACCTGCAAGCCATGGTAAAACAAATGCACCCACCTGCATGCGCGTGCAATGTCGTCTCGATCCAGCAGCCCCACCAGCAGCAAATCACTCCCCCTCTCCTCCCTCCCCTCCCCATCCCCAAATCGCTTCGTCTCCCTTCCAGCCTCATCTTTACCCGCTCTCCTCCCACCTTCCTCCACCCCACGCCCATCCTCTCCCTCCTCATTCCCCTCTCCTGTCCTGCCCTCCCTTCTCCCGTCTCCCCCTCTCCCCTCCTCTCCCACCTTCGCCACCTGAAGCACCACGGGCAGCTGCCTGATTCCTCGGGCAGTGAGTCTCCTCCTGGCCTCGTACAGGGAGGCGGCAGGGGAGATGGTTTCTAACTGCTGCCACGGCGTGCACAGCACTGAGACAGGTAGAGCCTCTACTGCCCCCTTCACTGTCATGTTCGTAGCAGGCACCCCGGCTGCAGCACCATCTCCAGCTTCACCATGCCACCATTGCCACCATTGCCACCATCGCCACCATCGCCACCATCGCCACCATCGCCACCATCGCCACCATCGCCACCATCGCCACCATCGCCACCATCGCCACCATCGCCACCATCGCCACCATCGCCACCATCGCCACCATCGCCACCATCGCCACCATCGCCACCATCGCCACCATCGCCACCATCGCCACCATCGCCACCATCGCCACCATCGCCACCATCGCCACCATCGCCACCATCGCCACCATCGCCACCATCGCCACCATCGCCACCATCGCCACCATCGCCACCATCGCCACCATCGCCACCATCGCCACCATCGCCACCATCGCCACCATCGCCACCATCGCCACCATCGCCACCATCGCCACCATCGCCACCATCGCCACCATCGCCACCATCGCCACCATCGCCACCATCGCCACCATCGCCACCATCGCCACCATCGCCACCATCGCCACCATCGCCACCATCGCCACCATCGCCACCATCGCCACCATCGCCACCATCGCCACCATCGCCACCATCGCCACCATCGCCACCATCGCCACCATCGCCACCATCGCCACCATCGCCACCATCGCCACCATCGCCACCATCGCCACCATCGCCACCATCGCCACCATCGCCACCATCGCCACCATCGCCACCATCGCCACCATCGCCACCATCGCCACCATCGCCACCATCGCCACCATTGCCACTATCCTCACTGCTCCCGTCGCTCTCTCCGCTGCTGCCTTCCCCTGCTCCCTCCCTTTCTGCTCCCGCTGCTCCCATCCTCCCCCCTCTCCCTCCCCGCCGTCTCCTCCCACCCCTCCCTCCCCGCCCTGCTCCCCTTCTCTCCGCAGCAACCCGCCTCTCCACCTCCTGTTGCACGTCCACCAGTGTGAGCAGCCCTTCCAACCGCCCCCCATCCCCCACCACCACGCAGCACCACTGCCGGCTGGCCACCATCGCTGCCACCGCCTCGCCCACCGTGCTTGGCCTATACTCCACCTACCCCACACCACTTGCTCCTTTAGCTGACTCAGGATTTGCTACCCCCACCGTACTTGCACTAATTTCCGCCTCCCCACCAGCCCTTCCCTGCTCCTTATACCCCGTGTCCCCATCGCGCCTTCCCTGTGAGCTGTACTCGCGTGGCCGCACCAGAACCAGCGGCACGGCGGCAACGGAGGGACTGGAGGCGGGGCGCATGGCTTGGGAGACGGGCAGGTCACGTTGCACTTGTTCCTCCAGCAGCACGCCATCGCGCACGTCTAGAGATGCCGAGTCGTCTGCGAAATCCGTGTAGTCCCCCGGGGAGGCGATGGCGAGCGGGAGAGGCGTGGGGAGGGGCGAGCGGGGAGAGGAGGGCGCAGCGGGTGTGGCTTCTAGGGAGGGTGGGACGGGTGGCAGGGAGGAGGAGGTTGATAACTGCGAAGTTGTTGCTGCCACTGGTGCGGCTGACGCTGCTGCTGCTGCTGCTGTTGCTGCTGCTACTGGTGGTGAGGGTGATGGTGGTGTGGAGGTGGCAGGAGCAGCGATCCAAGCGGCGATGCCAACAGCGGCCATGAGGGGCAGGATGATGCGGTAGTCTCGGGTGAGCTCGAAGAGCAACAGCACTGACGTGAGTGGCACCTGACACACCCCTGCTAGCGTTGCTGCCATGCCCACCTGAGAAGAGAGAGCGAGGGGGAGGAGAGAGGAGGCAGGTAGATAGGGAGAGAGGAGAAAGGAGAGAGGGAAAGCGAGAGCGGCCATGAGGGGCAGGATGATGCGGTAGTCTCGGGTGAGCTCGAAGAGCAGCAGCACTGATGTGAGTGGCACCTGGCACACCCCTGCTAGCGTTGCTGCCATGCCCACCTGATAAGGGGGAGAGGGATCGAGCCAGGGAGACGGGGACAGAGGGAGAGAAGGAGAGAGGCAGAGAGGATAGTGGGAGGTAGGGTGGAAGCGGCCATGAGGGGCAGGATGATTCGGTAGTCTCGGGTGAGCTCGAAGAGCAGCAGCACTGACGTGAGTGGCACCTGGTACACCCCGGCTAGCGTTGCTGCCATGCCCACCTGAGAGGCGAGGGGGATATGAATAGGATGTAGAGGAAGACATGGAGACGGAGAGTGCCGTGATGTGATGTGATGCGATGCGATGCGATGCGATGTGACGTGATGTGATGTGATGTGATGTGATGTGATGTGATGTGATGTGATGTGATGTGATGTGATGTGATGTGATGTGATGTGATGCGATGCGATGCGATGCGATGCAATGCGATATGATATGATATGATATGATATGATGTGATGCGATGTGATTGCGATGTGGTGCGATGCAATGCAATGGGATGCGGTGCGTTGCAATGTTATGGGATGTGATGCGATGCAATGGGATGGGATGGGATGTGATGGGATGCGATGCGATGCGATGGGGCGGCCACTTCACTGTAGCACACAAACCCAACTTACCATGAAAAATGCTGCGGGCAGCCACTTGGATCCACTGCAGGCTGTACTCGGGATGCACCCACCACCACTGGCACGTCATGTGTCTCTAGCCCATGCGCCTGCCATCAAGCAGCGGAACATGGCTCGTATGTGCGGCAACGGACAGACGCACAAACCACAACCCACAAAGTTACCCAACCCACCATGGCGTAGGCCTGTGGGGCGGCCACTTGGATCCACTGCAGGTTGTACTCGGGGTCGATAGCCACCAGCACGTCACTCCTTACAATACCCTTGCTGCAGAGTACAGTCTCGCTTTCCCACAGCAGTATAAGACCCAACCCACCATGGCGTAGGCCTGTGGGGCGGCCACTTGGATCCACTGCAGGTTGTACTCGGGGTCGATAGCCACCAGCACGTCACTCCTTACAATACCCTTGCTGCAGAGTACAGTCTCGCTTTCCCACAGCAGTATAAGACCCAACCCACCATGGCGTAGGCCTGTGGGGCGGCCACTTGGATCCACTGCAGGTTGTACTCGGGGTCGATAGCCACCAGCACGTCACTCCTTACAATACCCTTGCTGCAGAGTACAGTCTCGCTTTCCCACAGCAGTATAAGACCCAACCCACCATGGCGTAGGCCTGTGGGGCGGCCACTTGGATCCACTGCAGGTTGTACTCGGGGTCGATAGCCACCAGCACGTCACTCGCCAGCCGCCCGTACGCCTGCCCCAAGGGAACCCCCGACGAACTGTACGTGCAGAGGCGGACAGAGATGCAAACCCCAACCAACTTACCATGGCATATGCTTGTGGGGCGGCCACTTGAATCCACTGTAAATTGTACTCGTGGTCCACCGCTAGCAGCACGTCACTGGCCAGCCGCCCGTACGCCTGCCCCAGTGCTGCCCCGATGAACAGTGACGGCGCATAGAAGCCCCCCACCAGCCCCGACCCACGGCAGATGGCCGTGGCAAGCACCTTGAGGGCGACCAGCTGCAGGAGAAAGTCCACCTGAGAGGGTGGAAGAGAAGTGGCGGAGGTGAAGAAACAAAGAGTGAAGAGGCAGTGAGGCAGGCCTGACCCGCGGCAGATGGCGGTGGCAAGCACCTTGAGGGCGACCAGTTGGAGGAGGAAATCCACCTGAGGGGGTGGAGGGAGTGCAAAACGAGAAGGCAGTGCGAACGCAGTGCAGGGAGTCTTGGGTCGGCTCAAAAGTCACCAGTCCCGACCCACGGCAGATGGCCGTGGCAAGCACCTTGAGGGCGACAAGCTGCAGGAGAAAGTCCACCTGAGGGAGTTAACGGGGACACGATGGGGATATGATCAAGCGAGAAACGGCGCATAGAAGATACCCACCAGGCCCGACCCGCGGCAAATGGCCGTGGCAATGGCTTTAAAGGCGACCAGCTGCAGGAGAAAGTCCACCTGAGGGAGATGGAGAGGAAGGGCAGACGGGGAGGGCAGTAAGAGGGTAGTGGAAAAGAGTGAGGCCTGTTCGAACCATGGCGGATGGCGGTGGCAAGCACCTTGAGGGCGACCAGCTGGAGGAGACAGTCCACCTGTAGGCGTGTGGAGGGAAGGGAAAGAGCCAGGAGAAAGGGCAAGGGAGATTGAACAGGGGGAAAGAAGGTCAATATCACCTGAGGCGCATTGGTTAGAGGTTTAGAGCCGAGGCAATCATAGATGTTATGTAAGCCTGGTAACGCACTTTGGGGTAGGCCAGGGCGGTGAGAGGGAGGGGAGCAATGGAGAGGGGAGAAGAATGGAGGAGAACGGAGGAAAGGGGAGGAGAGAGGAGGAGAAAGGAGGAAAGAGGAGGACAGAGGAGGAGAAAGGAGGAAAGGGGAGGAGAAGGGAGGAGAAAGGAGGAATGGGAGGAGAAGGGAGGAGAAGTGCAGTACCTGCGGCGCACTCGCAAGAGGTCTGGAGCCCAGCAGGTCGTTGATGTTTTGGAAGCCCCAGTAGAGCACCTCGGGGTAGGACAGGGAAATCACCCCCACTGACAGGAAGAAGTGGAATTAGGAGAGCAGAGTGATGCAAAGGGGGGGCTTTGCACTGTACCTGAGGCGCACTGGCTAGAGGTCTGGAGCCGAGAAGGTCGTTGATGTTTTGGAAGCCCCAGTAGAGCACCTCGGGGTAGGCCAGAGAGTTGAGTGGGAGGAGAGGAGGGCGAGACAAAGCACACCTGAGGCGCACTGGCGAGAGGTCTGGATCCCAACAAGTCGTTGATGTTTTGAAAGCCCCAGTAGAGCACCTCGGGGTAGGCCAGGGAGATCACCCCCACTGACAGGCCCCCCAGGGCCGGCAGCAGCGCGGGAGGCAGCGGGGAGAGCAGCAGCAGGCGGTCAAAGGCGTGTGTGGCGAGGCGGGCTGAATGGGTTAGCGCGATGGACACTCCACCACAGCACAGGCCAAGGAGCAGGTACAGGGGCAGCTCTGGTGGAATAGGGGGGGTGGTGGGAAATGGGGGGCGACAAGGGGCAGCGGGGAGAGCAGGCCACCTCATTCTTGCCCTGTGACCTCACCCTTACCTACCCTACCGGCTGCGAGGTCACTTTTGACGCGCCTCAAAAGTCGAACAGCTCCACCTTATTCTTGCCCTGTGACCTCAACTTTACCTATTCTACCGGCCGCTGATGTCAACACCACCCACCTGCTGGCGATCTGAACTCATAGAGCGGGATCTGCACGGCAGGGTCGAAGCCGAGGATCTGCTGTGAGACGACACACACTAACCGTTGAGAGGCCCGTCTCATTCTCGCTCTGTTAGCTCTACACCATCTACCTGCAGCCGTTTTCAACATACCTGCTAGCGACCGGAACTCATAGAGCGGGATCTGCACGGCGGGGTTGGAACCGAGAATCTGCTGTGAGACGACACACCACTAATGTATGAATCTCAGTCTCTTTCTGTGACCCCCACACAATCTGGTAACCTCAACACTCACCTGCTGGCGATCTGAACTCATAAAGGGGAATCTGCACGGCGGGGTCAGAGCCAAGGATCTGCTGTGAGACGACAGCCCACTCATATGTGAATTATTATTATCTTTCTTCTTCCACTCATTCTGTGAGTGCAAAAGACCCACCTGCTGGCGATCTGAACTCATAAAGGGGAATCTGCACGGCGGGGTCGGAGCCGAGGATCTGCTGTGAGACGACACACACACCACTGGCATATGGAACTCAACCCCAACACATACCTGCTGGCGAGCGGAACTCGTAGAGAGGGATCTGCACGGCGGGGTCGGAGCCGAGGATCTGCTGTGAGACGACACACACACCACTGGCATATGGAACTCAACCCCAACACATACCTGCTGGCGAGCGGAACTCGTAGAGAGGGATCTGCACGGCGGGGTCGGAGCCGAGGATCTGCTGTGAGACGACACACACACCACTGGCATATGGAACTCAACCCCAACACATACCTGCTGGCGAGCGGAACTCGTAGAGAGGGATCTGCACGGCGGGGTCGGAGCCGAGGATCTGCTGTGAGACGACACACACACCACTGGCATATGGAACTCAACCCCAACACATACCTGCTGGCGAGCGGAACTCGTAGAGAGGGATCTGCACGGCGGGGTCGGAGCCGAGGATCTGCTGTGAGACGACGGCGGCGAGCACAGAGGCGAGCAGCACCATGGCTGTGGTGAGGGAGGCGGGCGCTGAGGACACAGAGGAGCGGAGCACAGACTCCAGGGCGAAGAAACAGCCCGCTACCGCTGCGTTGAAACCTGTTGTGGAGTTTTGGAGGAGCAGCGAGAAGAGGGAGGGGCGGTAGTGGAAGAGTTACGCTCCATACATGCACTAGCGGTTGGGGACAGGGAGAGAGTAGCAGCAGGGCAGTGGCGAGCACAGAGGCGAGCAGCACCATGGCCGTTGTGAGGGAGGCGGGCGCTGAGGACACGGAGGAGCGCAGCACCGACTCCAGCGCAAAAAAACACCCTGCCACTGCTGCGTTGAATCCTGTTGTGGGGTATAAGGGAGTGGGGAGAAGGGGGTGGGAGGGTGATGGTTGAAGAGTTGCGGTGCCCTTGCAGCCGCGGAAGTGGGTGATTGGAGGACAGCAGCAGCAGGGCGTGGTGAGCACAGAGGGAGGTGGGTGAAGAGGACACGAGGAGTGATTTCAGTGCGAAGAAACAGCCCGGAGCTGGAGAAGGAAAGATCTGCGTGAGTTGGATCCCAACAGCCCGCAGCTGCTGTGTTGGAACCTGGAGAAGGAAAGGAGGAAGGGACGGTCGGGGGCAGTTGGGGGGGGGGGGGGGTGTTGGGTTAGTGAGGGAGCAGCAGTACAGATGTGGTGAAGGAGGTGGTTTGAGGCACTTCCATGCTGCTGCTCACTCAATAGTCCCTCAACAAACACGTAGCAGCACACACAATAGTCTCACCAGCCCAGAACAAAGGTGTGAACCCACCAGCACACGAACCAGCACACCAATCTAAGTGGCCAGCACGCTCAGCAGACTCACAGAAGTTTGTCGCCGACCTGTTCCCGGACACATGGGAGGAGGGGATGAAGAAGGCGTTGGCCGACCTGGCCCGCGAAAACGACGCCGGGAAGCTGCCTCCGACCAAGAAGTCGACCAAGCGCAAGAAGACCGCGTGAATGCTCACAAGCAACATGCGATTGTGGGCTGTTGCATGTTGTAGATGATGTTGTTACAGCATGCATGTGTTTCGTACTTATACAGTTGTCGACTTTGAGTTTCTCACAATGCTCATGTGGTAGTTCTAACATAGTTAGTCACGTGTCGGCCTGGTATCCTTCGTGATGTGACAAGATACTGGTTCAAATGTTCATTACACATCCTACATAAAGTCGACATGCACTCACACAAGGAAACGCAAAAAACCAGCATCAAAGGGGTCCGACAGCCGAAACACACAAAACGAGATCGACCATAGCAGCATCAAATCCAAGCAACAATGAATCCAAGCTAGCAGTAGGCATAGCGCTACATATGCCCCTCCCCGACTACGCCGACTCCTTCGCCTTCTGGCCCTTCGTCCCCTTCTTCTCCGTGCCGCCCTTGGCCTTCGTCGCCTTCTTGCCCCTCTGACCCTTTCTCCCCCTGTTGTCGATATCGGCCTTCATCTGCGCGTCAATCGGCACCGCGATGCCCCTCGCTTTGAGTTTCGGCCCGGCGACGGGGCACATTCCCCAGAACGCCATCGTCTCGACCGTCGCTCTTGCGATCACGTCGGCATCGACTCCGGCATCCACCCCCGGATAGGCCATGTCAAGGGCGGTCCTCTTGAGTGCTGGCGCGACGTTGTAAGCAACCTCTCCCAGGGGGCGGTCCCTGTTGATCTCGGCGTTCAGCACCGCCTCCATGACTTTGCCGAATACATCGGCGGTCGCCTGGCTCGCTCCGCCCACAAGCGCCGCCGCCTTCCCTTCTTCCACAGCATCCTCCACCTGGGCATCGCCGTTCTCGACGAAGCACCACACAGCGCATGCGGATGCTCCTAACGCCCATGCCGCCATATCCGTCTTCTCGTCGCTGTCTCCCTCCTTTCTCGCCGCTGTCGCAGCGGTCTTCCCATACGCAGCGCACATTGACACGCGGCCAATCAACGCGGACAGCATGGACGCCGACTTCTCTCGGCCTTCCTCGGTGTCGGGATCGACTGGGTACCATATCGCTGGCAGGAGCGCGGCGTGCAGCGCATCGCCAGTGGTCTTGTAATGTCGATACTTGTCGAGGATCTCATTCAGCCTGTCACGCCAGCACAACAAACAGGGCGAACATTAGTGACCACCACAACGACATCGACTTTGGGTAGGAGGATTGCCGACTTACCGTGTCTTTGGAAGGAGCGTTCCCCGGGCCCACATCACCGTCCACATCCCGGTCGGCAAGATCCTGACCTCCTCCCACACCTCCTTCCACCTCTCCAACTCGGCGCTGTCCAGGACGGTGAGCTCGTTCATGAGCACCTTGCTCACGAAACCGTCGTAGACGACGAACGCGATGGAGTGCACGTACGCGAGCTCCATCTTCTCACGCGACTTGCCGATGTATCGATTGATGCCGTGCACCTTAATCTCGCCGACCCACCCTAGCTTGTCGCCCGAGGTATCGTGTCGGATGCCATGACCCCGCCTCTCCTTGCTCTTCCCCTCCTCCTCCTCCTCCTCCTCCTCCACCTCGACCTCCTCCTCCTCATCGTCCTCATCCGCCTCCTCCACCTCCTCCTCCGCCTCTTCTTCTTCCTCCTGCTCGACGTCCTCCACCTCCTCGACATCCTCCTCCGCCGCCTTCCGCTTTCCCTTTCTCCCTTTCGACGAACCATCGCCGACCGCCTTCTCCTTCCCCTTTCTCCCCGTCGACGCACCTTCTCCTACCGACTTGTCCTTCCCCTTCCTCCCCGTCGACGTACCCTCGCCGAGCGACTTCTGATTCTCCCCCGCTTTCCCTTTCACCCCCGTATTGCCGCCTCCATCCTTGTCAGCCGCCGTCTCAGCCGCCTTCCCCTTCCCTCTATCCGCCGCCTTCGCCTCCGACTTCTCCCGCGTCTTCCTCTGTGAGCCCGCCTTCCCCTTCCGTTTCGCCTTTCCATCGCCGACAGCATCACCGGTCGCAGTCGGCTCTGCTGGACTGCCGACGAGACCCGCCGAAGGCTCCACATGTGCCGTGTCGGAGATGGCCAGCGGTCGGGGATTGGCAGCATCCAGGTGGGCCTGTATGGCAGCGATATCAGCATCGGGGGGCGCCTGCTCGACGGGGCCGCCGCCGGTGGCAAGGGCGGCACGAACGCCCTTCTCCGCCGCCTTCTCAACCTCAGCTGCCACAGGGGTGGGTGGTGCGACTTTTGCCGACGACGTCTTAGCGCCGGAGCCAGAAGCCTGCTGAGTTGGCGCAGTCGACGCTAGTGCGCCCAGCTGGGCGCGCAGCAACGCGGACTTTGGGTCTGCAGGAGCACGGGCGGCGACGACCGGCGACTTTGGGACACTGGCAGATGGGGCGTCGACAGCAGCGGGGGGCTGTTGAACAGCCTTGTGGCCGGCTAGGCGCCTGAGCTGCTCCTTGAGCGCGTCCGCAACTGCCGCCCCTTTCCCCGCGCGGCCAGCCTTGTCGGCCGTCGGGACGTCGGCAGAGCGCGGGACGTCGGCAGGTCGCCCGGCAGACGGTCCGGTCGGAGGGCGTGCACCAGCTGGGGGCTGGTGAGGAACCGCTGACGCCACCGCGACCCCTGTCTTCGGGCCCTGGCCAGCTGGGGCCGTTTTTGCGGCCGCCTTCTCCTTGTCGCGCAGCCCTTCTTCACCGCTACCCTGTCGTGGTGGCTTATCGGCGACCGAAGGCGGAGCCCTTGGCAGTGCGTCATCAGTGGCATGCTCGTCGGCGGGACCCCCACCACCCTGATCAGTGCTGGCCGCTCGAACCCCAGCCCAGTGCTTCTTGAGCATGTCGAGCACGCTCTTCCCCGACTGCTTCCCCGAACTGCCTTCCCCGGCTCCCTTGCTCCCATCGCCGGCGACGCGAGAACCAACCGCTCCCTTGGTCTGCCTCGCGCTCGCCGAATCGTCTCCGTCCCCCCCCCCCCCCCCCCCCCCCCTCCTTCTCCGGCCTTCTTGCTACCGTCGCCGGCGACGCGAGAACCCCCCGCTCCCTTGCTCCGCTTCGTGCTCCCCGCGTCGTCTCCGTCGCCCCCCCCGCCGCCTGCCCCCCTCTTCAGACCCTGCTTCGTGGCCTCCATAGGTTGCGCATGGCCGGCGTCGTTGGCCGACGGCGACGACCCACGCCGAGCTTGGGTCGCCACAGTGCCGACCATCTCGGTCATTATCTTCAAACCGGAGGCGAGGAAAGACTGCTGCGTGACCTCCGTCACCGCCTTCAGCAGATCCTCCTTGAATGAATTCAGGAACTCTTCCGGCAAGGCCTGCGCTGGGGTGGTCGGCGGCGGCGGCTGCACGACGAGGCGGGGAGACACGGCGGCTGCAATGTTGGTCTGCGCGGCGCCGATGTATTTTATGAACGTCTCCTCCAAAGCCTTCCTCGCCTCACCCACCTCACCCGTCACGTGGTCGGCCAATTGGTCCACCGCGGTCGCTCGAGCGACCGCCATTCGTCCGTTGGGGGCGTCAATATCCAGCAGCATCTGCCTCGCTAGCTCGGCAAACCTCTTGCCCGATTCAACTGCGTTCTCCAGGTTGCTGGTGAGGTCCTCGGTGATTGTGGCCGCCATGGTCGACGTGGCCTCTTTGAGGCGCTCCACCGATTTCCGGTCGGTGTCCGCAACCTGGGCGGTCAATGCCGTGAGCTTGTCGAGGATCCCAGCTACCGCCGCCGCCAAGCAGTCGACCCGCCCCGCCTGATCACCGAGCTGCCGTTGCAAGCGTGCATTGTCAACACGCAATTGTCGGTTCTCCGCACGCAGCTGCTCGACGACGTCCGGCATCGCCTGCCGACCAACTGCGGTGGAACTTGGATGACCGCTCACCGCCTTCTTTTTCCTGGACCGCTCCCCCCCGGCCTTCTCTGCGGTAGCATCGGTATGCATTTCCACGCCCGTCTGCTTCGTCGCCGCGGCGAAATCCCCATCTTCGTCGGCCTCGAGGTCGACAACTTCCTTCCCTTCGCCGACAACGACCATCCCACTCCCCCCGTGAGCCGCCTCCTCGCCGACCTCGTTGCTGAGTTCCGTCCGCTGTCGCCCCCTTCCCCTCTCCTTCGATTTCCGCCGATCTCCCACCCGTTTCCGCCGCTCCTTCTGCAACGTTCCCCTCCGCCATTTCCACGTCCACCTCTTCGTCATGCTGCTCCTCTTGCTGCTCGTGGTGCTGCCTCTCGTGCTCCTGCTTCTTCTGCTCCTGCTGCTCCTGCTCCTCCACCGACTCCGACACCGACTCCGACTCCGACTCCGACTCCTCCGAGCCCCCCTCATCCTCACGATCCGCCTCACGACCCTGGACCCCATCATCATCCCTATGAACAACCTCGTCCTGGTGCTTCTCCTCGGTCCCCGTCACCCCCTTTCCTGCGGCCGCATCGGCCTCGTCGACGCCGCCACCCGGCTTCCCGACCGAGGCGCCACGCGCATCAGCGATGGTGGGGGCGACACCGCCAGCTTGGGGCGCCGACTGAACCTCCTCGCCGTCGTCGTCACAGACGTCGGCCGCAACTACGTTTCGGCCCGACCGTATGAGCGCGACCTGCTTCTTGATGAAGGCTACCATCTCGGTGCGCAGCCCCTTCAACCCCGCAACAGCGACCTTGTCCATGCTGGTGGCACTGCGACGGAGGGCGCCGGCCAACTGATCCTTCCGCCTCACCGCCCAGAGCAACGCGCTCATTGCTAGCAGGCCGGAGCCCGCGTCCCCGTCCCGGACGGTGTCGGGCACTTTCTGCATACAACAGAGGAGCGCGCTAATATGAGCACCGAGATCGGCAGTCGCATCTCGCAAGGACGAATCGGCAGTTGCATCGCGCATGGAAGTGACACCAATCGTTCGAAACTCACATCTCGAAGGGGTTCGTCGCAGTCGGCGAGCCTCGCATGCACCTCCTCCTCGGACGGCTTCGCCCAGTCCCATTTCCTACCTTCGCGCCGAAGCTCGGCCATTACAGCCGCCCGGAAAAACCTGCAAAGCATGGCACAGACGGTCAGTTAGCACGGTGCACGCTCCGCATTGACAACGCAAGCGGCGTCGACTACACTATTGAGCTCACTCCGTACGGGCAGGCCGCGATGGGTTACTAGGACCTCGCGGGCAGGAGGGACGGGTGGGCTGCCTTCGCGCCGGGGTTACTTTCCCTCGCGCGAGGTCTCGCCAGCTCGCCGCCCCCACCCGGTAACGTGGGTCGCTGTTCACTTTCGGGGGGGGGTTTGCGGGGCGGCGGTCGTGCGCTCGGCCCAGCCCTGGGCCAGGCTGGCGGGCCCGCACGCGCGTCAGTCGCCCGCCTCGTCGGACCCCTCCGTGTCGACCCCCCTCGTCGACCCTGGCAATTCGGCTCCGTCGACCGAATTCCGCTGGGATCTTCAGGTGATGAGCACTTGTGTGATTGTCAGATCGCAGACGGAATCTAAACCCTAAAATGTCAGGCCCCAATGCTTTTCTTCCAAGATACCCAACTGAACCATTCGAAATCCTAATGAGGAGATCCAGATCGTATTAGACCTCATTGAACTAGAATTAGACGTACTTGCAACGCTCAGTTGTAGTTTCCGCTATATTCAGCGATTCGGTACGCAATTGAGTTGGGATCAATTCGGTTGCCTTCGGTTCACTAACTCATGTTGTCTTTATGGGGTGCCATGTGACTCAACTGCCTGTGTGATTGCTGAAATTTCCTGTCAACTTGCTTAAGGTTCTCATGCACGATCCGCATGTCATTTTATTGTCCCATCTGTGACCAAATATTTCTTTAATAAAAGGCACACCCAAGAATCTTTTGTATTTTATTAATAGTGCACTCCTTGTTGCACAATCGCTACAACACGTGCATTCATATCTCTGCCAGGCCGAGTCCGTCTCATCTTCGGGCATGAGGGTAGGCCGCACAGCCTTATGGCACTCTCTGCTGCAATGCGCCTGACTAACACGCCTGCCCACACAGCACCTCCCCTCAATCCCCCTCTTCCCATCAATTCCTCTCTTCTCTAATGCCTCTCCATCACCCCCCCTCCTTTTTGTGGCACCTGAGCCACAGGACCTTCTTGCCTCCATGCTGCAGTACACCTCACTGCCACTCATGTCTGCACAGCACTTTTCCCTTCCTCCTCTCTCATGCCTCCCCTTTCCCCTGCTTCTTGAGCAGCGCCTGAGCTTGTGCGCAGCTCTCTGCAGCTCTCTCTGTCACGAGTACTTGACCTGCCCCCTGCACTCCTCTCATCAAGCCTCTCCTTTTCCAGCCCTCTTTGAGCCGGGGCATGTGAGCTTGTGGGAGGGCCAGGCAGCCTTCTGGCACGCTTTGCTGCAGTACGCCTCACTGCCACACCGCCTACACATCTTCAGCTCCACGCCATCCCACTCCACACAGCCGCACCTTGGCCCCTGGCACACCCGCCTGTACCCAGATTTCAGCCGCTCTGCCCGAGTATCTACACCCGATGCATCTGTCCAGAAAGTGCCTGCCGGGGTTCCGGGTCCTTCCCTTCCCGCTGCTCTGCCCCCTGCTTTGTTCCCTGCTGCTCGTTGTGCCGCTTTCATCTTCCCTGCTAACCCACCCTTTTCCAAATCAGCAGAAACAGCAGCATCAGAATGGCTCCCCTTCCACGGCTCCCCCAGCAGCATGGCTCTCAGGCAGGCAAGCAGGTTCACTCCTCCCACCCAGTTCTGTGCATAAACCGGCCCCTCCTCCTCCTCTTCTCTCTCCTCTTCCTCCTCACTACTCTCACGTTTTGTCCTTTTCCTGCGGCCCATGCACTTATCCCGCAGTTCCCCCATCCAGTTCCTCCTCTCCCCGGGCCATGCACACTTGGCAGCGTGCCTCCACATCCGAACCTCCTCCCACATCTCGCTATCCAGCTGTTTCCACTTGCCCACCCCACCCTTCTCCTGCCCGGCGCCCTCCTCCTCTACAAGCCGAGCAAACCGCCCCGGATTTACCTCCTCCGCATTGGCCCACCTGCCCGCTATTATGGAGCAAGCATGCATGAGCATCGCCATTTCCTGTTCCTCTGCAAACCCTTCCAGCCGTCCTCTCACGTGCCTCCAGTTCACCCTCTCCTCTTGCCCTGACGGCATGAAAAGGCTGAGAAGGTTGTACGCCTCTTTGGTTTGGTCAGGGGGGAAGAGGAAGAGGAAGCGGTGGATGAGGGTGGAGATGGGGCGATATGCGTAGGAGGCGAGCAGGGCAACGCGGTTGATAGAAATGGCGTGCTTGATGTGGCACTTGAAGCACCACGTGCATCTGGAAGGGTCTCTGTCTGCTGCCAAGGCTTCAACCAGAAACTCCAAGTCTGCCAAAGTGCGAATGACTGGACGGCTCTTTGAAGCTGCTGCTGCTGCTGGCAATACTGCTGTTGCTGCATTAGCTGGAAATTTCCATTCCACAGTGACCCCATACACCTCTTCAAGACGTTTCTCATAAAAGAGCCCTCGCTTGCACGTCATCAGGAAGCTTCAAAGCAACTTCATCACCAGCAGGCCACTCTCCCCACTCCCAAGAAAAGCCCCGCCGAACCAAGGGCTCCGGCATGGTGCCGGACCTGATCAGCATGCTCGGGAGATCCCGGAATGGGTGGCGGAGGACTGGGAGATCCTCTCTTGGCTTGACGCAGGTTCGGAGTGCACATGACTTTGGAGATTGCAGGTTCGGGCCATAGGTTCGAACCCACATGAGAATGCAGCTCACCCGCCATGTCAGTACAGTCACGAGCGTGTTATTGGTTGCGATTACCGCCTCCCAGCCGTCCTTCGCCGTGGACTTCACACCAATCTCAGCTCCACTGCTCTTTCCAACCCCACCCTCCCTCTCTCTTTCTGCACCCATGCCTACTTTCTTCCTGGCAGCCTCAGTCGCAGAATTCTCCAGCTTCACTCTGTACTCGTTATTAGCATCCGTGAAGAACACCTGGCAAGCATCCTCGGAGAATTGGGGCTTGGAGAGGATTGTAGCAACGGCAAGGGCGAAATCAGTGGCGTCAATGCCACTCACAAACATGCCCCCGGGAGTACCGCTGCTGATGAAAGCCTTGGAGATGCGTGAATTCAATGAACCATTGGGATCACTGCTGCTGCTGGAAGCGGCTTTGGGGGCCCTCATCTTATCCCGTCCTTCTTGCGCAAGAAGACAGGCCATACCGCCCACATACCTGTCCCACACAGGACCCTCCAGCCCCCGCCTCCACTCCTCACTGCTGAACGCGCCACCACCACCTTTCCCCTCCCGTCTTCCAACCTTTCTCCCAGCCTCCAGCTTCCCCCCATTCCCCCCTTTCCCCCCATCATCCGCTATTCCGCCCTTTCCCCTATCCTCCCCTGCTCCTCCCTCGCTCTCTCTGTGCGCCTCCGCGCCACCAGGCAACAGCGGCAGCACATGGGCTTTAAACCCGTCTTTCAGCTCCTCTCCTCCCTTCACCCCCAGCACCTGCACCAGCACCGTCGCCAAACAATCTTCCTCTTCCTGCCTGTGTGCCCCTAGCTCCTTCCCAATAGCAGCGAAGAGGCTTTCAAGGGAGGCAAGCTGAGCCCTCCACAAAGTCACAAAGCGAGGAGAATTCGCTACAAGCACAAGGAAGGCGCAGAGTGACACAGTGTGACGGTAAGAGGCCCAGCAGCTGCTGCAGCGCCAGCAGCACTGCCAGGGGACCGAGGCAGGGGGAGTGGGCAAGGGGAGAGCGGAGGAGGAGGAGGAAGAGGAGGACGCGGCAGCAGTTGTAGCAGCAACGGCAGGAGCATCTGTGGCACGGATGATTGCAGGAAGGCGGGATCTGATCCTCCCCAGGTCCATGAGCACGCCCACACGAGGCTCAGCCATCCACTTTAGCAGCATCTCCTCGGCACAAAGGTGGGGGGCGCGTTCACACTTGTACCCACCACCGCCTCCTGTTGCTCCCATCTCTGCTGTTCCCTTCCTCTTCCCTGTGCGTACTTTTGCTCCATCTCCTGCTGCGTTATCTCCCGTATCACCTCCCCGGGCCCTACCTACTCCGTGCCTGTGTGGTGCTGCCAGGGGGATGGACTCCGGGAGTGGCTGAAGCAAGTGACGGCGGAAGACCTTGACGCTCGATATGCCAAGAGCCAGTTTGCCCTGGGTGCCAAGCACACGGTTGAAGCAGCAGGCGCAGGGAGGCTCAGAGTTGGACCAAAAAGAACTAAATGAGCTCACTCCGGCAACCTCCTCTTCCTCACTGCTGCTCTCGCTCTTCCTCCTCCTCCTCCTCCTCTTCCTCACTGCTACCCTCCCTCTCCTCCTCATCGCTGTCACTCTCTCTCTCCCCCTCGCCACTCCCAGTCTCGCTCTCCTCCTCGTCACTGCTGCTCTCTGCCTCCTCCTCGTCGCTGCTATGGCTCATATGATTATCCCAGATGGAGTAGTCGACGGGGAGAGTAGCAGCAGCAGACAGAGCACTGGCTCCAGCACCCATGGCTGCAGGTTCCGTCGCAGTAGCAGAAAGGGGGCGTGCTATAACGAGGTGTTACTGAAACGGGCGCTGATTGTGTCACTAAAAGAAGATGTGCGAACTGGAGTTGATTTAGCGTTTTCTCAACGGTCACGAGCGCCAGTGGTTGCGTTATTACGAGGAGACGCGCGAGCTTAGCAGCAGCGGGGGCTAACGTGGCACGCTATGGTTGTCAGCCTTGCCGCGATTGATGATTAGATGAGATTGACGAGAAACACTTCCTCACGCAAATAGCATTGTTGCTATAGACGTGGGAAACTAATAAGTTATTATGATTGTCTTGCATGGATAATGTACGTGTATTGAGCAACCTCATAGTCCTTGAGCCTTCTAACCTAAATCAATCGGCCCATGCAAGTGTCAGATTCTCCCTGCATCCTTCGGAACCCTAAGGACGCGGCACCTGTTATTATTTTGCCAGGATCGATCGTGGGAGGGGATCGATGTGCCGCTTGTACAAAGTGATTCAACGATTTCGCTAATGCCTGGTATCCTTTTTTCGCTGAATCTCGAGAATATACAGTAAAAGAGTACCCAAAATGGTGGCACCTGCAGCTCGCACGATCGATGTGCCATGGTGCACACATCGATCGTGCATTTGGGATGGCGGGAGAGCACATCGCGCCACAGGTGACAGACGCGATCGATCGGCGTCGTCTACGGTCGCATACAAATAATGATTGGATAACGACAGGTTGTTCCTTGCTCTGAATGGTTAACGACAAAAAACGTTGGTGTATTCCGCCGCGAAACCTACCTGCCCGAACCAGCAATTTCAATCCTGGCACCCAAGGCTCGGCGTGTTAACCACACTGCAAATATGCAGTGTGTGCACATCGGTGTGCCCATCGATGCGGGAGAACCGGTGTACAGACATCGATTCTCCCTCGATCCTGGCAAAATGAAAACATGTGCCGCGTCCTAAAATCACGTCATGACTGCTCGCTCAACTTTGTGTCGTATGGCGCAAGATTGAAAACAGGGCGTATCGATTTTGAAATCCGAAATTTGAAGTAGGCCAGTAACCCTTCCTCGCGAGTGTCGTCGAATATCTTCGTTAACAGCCAGATTTCCAGTGGTCCACGCGAGTTTCCATCGTAATCGAATTCGGCGGAAATGCAAGCGTTTGAACGATTGGGTGGAACGGGACAACGGGAACTAGGCGTTCTGGATTTATGACATCGCACAAGCGCTCTCAACCCATCCGATTGACTCTTTCAGCAGGCACTCATGTTTCCGCCATCCCAACATCGAAGCTGGTCCCACCGCAACAATCTAGGTCGTCTCGAGATGACAAGTAGAGCAGCTGACACCTTGTCGAGGATTAGGGCGACGCCAGGTTATACATATCTCACGCGTTTACAGTTCTTATATCGTGGTTCAGGACGGTCAAGCACGGTGAGAAGCGGTTCTCGACGTTTACCGCTCTGCACCGTGTTGAAACAAAGTTAACCGTAGTGGGCGTACAAAAAGTTGTACAACCTGATGTCGCCCTTATTCTACACCCAATTAGAGTTGTGAGGAAACGGACGGTCCGATCGTGCTTTTCCAGTCACATGTGAGATTGGACTTGATCTCCCATCGACGGCCCTGTGAATCGTCAAGCAATTATCCACCCCATGAGACTCAACGTGATTGGATGGCTTTATGTTAGCTCAGAACGACGGTCACAAATTGAAGAAGCCCCGCGTGGTTCTGGCAATGGAAACTCGTCGCACAGCGTCGCATGAATCTGGAAGCATCGCGTGGGTGGGAAAGCGTTGCCTAGTAACGACATCCCATCGATCTCATAGCATCATCAGCTTTCTCGGCAATCACTTAGTCTCGTTTCGTTGCACTTAAGTCATTCAGCTGAAATAGCACGGTTACTTCCTTTCTGTTTCGACAAATCCGATGGATATGATATCAGTGGCTGGCCTCGACTGGTAATAAGCAAATTCGATCAGAATCCTGCAGCATTCGATAAGAATCCCAGCCAGTCTGACGAATTGTGAGAATAGCAGTTGTGAGTCACGGATCGGCGATCGTTCGAGTAGCAATAGCTTCGGGAGTAAGCCGACTGCAGCGCAAGCGGCCGTCTCTTACTGTTGCTCCCCACAAAGCCTCTCTTTTCTGTTTCCAACCGACTGTGTCAGTCCCACCTGCCTGCCATACGCGACGTGTCAGCAGGAGGGAGGACAGGATAGGATAAAATCTGTGGAGAAAGTTTTGAGTTTCGGAAGCAGTAGGTTCGTTTCATGGCTGTTGGGCTGCAAGTTTTCCTTCCTCCTGACTTGACCATTGAGCAAGCAAGCCAAGCTTAGGGCGGGTACAAGGCGTCCTCGAAATAACCAATTAAGAAGGGCGTAGGAAGAGTTGTGTGCTGGTGGAATGACAGGCCTGTTACGATACGCTGAGAAATGGGAAGAGAGAACCTTGAAACTCTTAAGATGCTGCAGAGGGAACTATGTTCTGCAGTCCAGATCGATCAGGGTGCACTGGGTCAGCCGGATGAGGCAACGAAGAAGCAGCAGAGGAAGCAAGGGCGGAGGACAGTCCGAAGCCGCGCCAGGTGCTGTCTCATGCGGACATGGTTCATTACTTGGACGTCACGAGCGGGTGGGATGAGGATCTGTGCGCGTGCTGCTTTGAGCGTGCTGTGAGACAGAGAGCACGACGAGCACTTGCCATGGAGAATCTGGAAATATTCTCTCAAGGGACATGGATGTGAGCTATGGAATCTCATCGAACCTGAGAGTTTCAAGAAAACAGGTGAACAACGTGGGGAGACGGAGGAAAACGAATTTAAATGCATATTGCATGTTGAATCAGATGGAAGCCAAAACACGTACAGTCATTGTCCCTCCCCACCCCAGCAATGCACGTGGCAGACGCGAAGCACATGAGCCATGAAATGAGCCTTCCTTTCACAGCATGGGAAACGAAAGGGTGCATCTGCCATAGCCTTACCTGCACCCCTACTTACCATACTGTGCACCACTCTTTCAGCTCAGCTGCTGTCCTTACGTGCTTGTGTCACTCACCGTTCCATGTCAATGTTAGGCTTGTCTACACCGTTCCACTGACCGTTCCACTCACCATTCCACTCACCTTGCCACTCACCTTGCCACTGCCCAGCAGTTCCCAATGCCCCAGCAGTTCCCAATGCCCCAGCAGTTCCCAATTCATCAACAATTTCCCATGCCTCAGCAACTCAGAAATCCCCCCTGCCATACCCCACTACAGCTGCCCATGCATCAGCAATTCCCCCATGCTTCTGCGATTCAACTCAGCCCATGCCTAAGCCCACCTCTCAGCAATTCCCCTTGCATCAACAATTTCCCGTGCCTCAGCAACTCAGCAAATCCCCCTGCCATACCCCACCACAGCTGCCCTTTCTTTGCGAGCTCACTCATCTTCTTTTCCACTCACCTTGCCACTGCGGCTGACACCCTCCTTGCCACTTGTCCTGCCGGGGCATGTGAGCTTGTGGGAGGGCCAGTGCGCCTTTTGGCACTCTCTGCTGCAATACGCCACCTTGCCACACCCACCGCAGCTCCTCAGCTTCACACCACCACCCTCCATCCTCCCACACCCTGCAGCACCGCACCTCCTCTCCCTGCAAGCATCGGGAGCAGAGGCCTCCGCATCTGCAACGGGTGCAGCTGCTGTGCCTGTTGCAGCACCAGTGGTAGGGGTGAAATGTGGGGAAGAAGCATCATAGGTTGACGTGGTAGCAAGGGTGCACACAGGTGGGTGGGTAGGGACGGACGGGCAGCAGGGGAGGCAGGGCGGTAGCACGGCTCCCCCAGCAGCATCTCTCGCAGACATGCCAGCAGATTGACCCCTCCGGGCCACGGCTTTAAGTAAGGTGGCAGCTCAGCCTTCTTGCCCTTTCCCTCATTGCACCTGCCAGTGCTGCTGCTCGCCACAGCACCACCCCAGCGGAGCTGCACCCTCTTCCTGCGCATCTTCTCCGCACCTGTTTTGACCATCTCAGCAATCCTCGTCTCCATGTCCACCCTCCTCTCCTGCTGCCCCTCACTGCCCATGCACACATCACTCAGACCTGAACCCTCCGATTCAACATCGACATCCCTCAAGACACGCAGGCTGGATGGCCAAGCACTCTGCGCTGTGAAGCACCACGACTCCAACTCCTCCCACACCTCTCCATCGTCCTCCTCTTCCTCCTCCTCCCCTCCGTTTCCCATCCCTCTCCGAGCCTTCCCTTTCTTCCGCCCCGTCGCAGCCTTCTTCTTGACTCGAATCCCGTCCCCCTCCAACATCTCTTTCCCTTCAAACTGTTCCAAGTCAAGAATGGAGGCCGGCCACTTGAGCGCCACGATCAGCAGAAAGGCAACGCGCTCCTTCTCTACCTCACCGCGCAGAATCGCAAGGTTGATAGGCGAAGCTGGGCCCGAGGGGAACGGCGGCAACCCCATGTCCTTCACGAGCGTGCGGAACCCGTAGGAGTGCGGCGGGAAGACGGATAAGAAGCGGTTGAAGAGGACGTAGAGGGGGCGATAGGCGTACTTGGCAATGAGGGCGATGGATGGGATGAGGAGGTAGTAGTCGCGGAAGCACTGCACGCAGTGGGTACAGGCAGGTGGACTCGCAACCTGGCTGACACCCTCCACTAGAGATTCTGCATCCGCCACGCAGCGCACGATGGGAAGCTTCCTTCTCGGAGGCGGCCGTATAACAGGCATGCTGAATGGATGTGTAATGCCCGATTGCTCCGTCACTCCGCCAAGCCCTCTGTCTGTATGACCCCCACCGCCGTCACTCGCTTGGCCTGGTGCCTTGGCTCCTCGCACCTTCCGCCTCGTGTGCTTCCTCCCAGACTTTGATGCTTGTTCTGTTGCCCTCTGCTCTCTCTCCACTCCTGTTCCACTCTCCTCCGAAACACCCAGCTGAAAGAATCTTGCATTGGGATCGTCTGGAAGCTTCAAAGCAGCTTCATCGCCCTGTGGCCATTCCTCCCACTCTACAGAAAATCAGCACCATCAAGAGGCTTGGGGATGGCACCAAGCCTCAGCAGCAGGCTCGGGAGGTCTCGAAAGGGATGGGTCATTTGCAGGACCCCTTTCTCTGGCCTACTCCTGCAGCATCGGTCTACAAAGACAACATCTGAGCCGTAGAATCGAACCCACTGTAAGATGCGGGCAACTCGATATGTGAAGGCTGAAAAAACGGGATTTGTGTTTACGGGCACTAGCCCAGGGTTGTACCTGGCGCAGGTGCCATCCACTCGTGCACAAGACCGGTTTTCA